>CM068370.1:493430969-494030969 GCA_034769895.1 Magicicada septendecula
CTCTCTCTCTCTCTCTCTCTCTCTCTCTCGTTTGCTTCTTCTTGTCCATAACACGTTATTAATGATGTGTTCTCGACTCTCTTAAACCCCACCCACGTTCACCAATCTCTTTACATGCATTATCATTTATAGCGAGGGTTCACGTAACCTCTGCAACCCTTCAGCAGTTATTCAACCACTAACTCACACACACCCCTATACATAGGCGGACTATACGGGCTATAAATGAGATACAATAAATTAATACTCATAATTTTGTGACAGTGCAGAACTGAAACGTTCACACAGACGTTAATTTTTTGCAACGCAACAAAAATTATTCCGCAACGTAATTGTGGAAGATATATAATTCTGGCGGTAAATTGTGTATAACGTTAATGATGTGTAAGAAAATATTTTATGTGACAGTGACCACTACCTTGTCGCTAATTGGAGAATAGATAGCGAAAATTCAAACACTGAGACAGATAAAAATAAGAAAGTGGGATACAGAAAAATTTAATAAAAATTCAGGTGTCCCCTAACGGTATCAAGCAATTTGAAGAATCAGGTTTGCTATCAAGACACAACACAAGGATGAAATTTTATAAGAGAATAGCAATAGCCATGTTGATTTATGCGAGTGAGGCGTGGATCATGACAAAAAAGGAATGCGGCAAGATTCAGAGTGCTGAAATGCAGTTTCTTCGAAATACTTTAAATTATACACTGCAAGATAGAATAAGGAATGAAGATATCAGAGCAGATCTCGAAGTAGAGGACATACATGAAATTATTTCAATTTACAGAAGACAATGGCGGGGTAATCTGCAAAGGATGACAGAGGATCGATTGCCGAAACCGGATCTGAACTATAAACCCATTGGTAGAAGAGACGTAGATCGTCCGAGGATGAGATGGGTGTCGGAACAGGTTTATATAACCTAATCCTTGAAGAGAAGAAGAAGAAGATTTGCTATTGTCCACACAGATGGTGGGATGAAGGATGTAGAGCATAGCTGGAGACAGTTAAAAAAAATTAAGAAAGCTGCGGATGACGTAACTGGAGAAAGACAAAGAACTGGAAATACAGATTAGTCTGATGGGGAATGTATAGAAATTACAAAGAAGAAAAAATGAAGCAAGACAACGCACGGTACAGAGTAACGCACGAAATAATGCCGAAATATGGAGACAACTTAGAACAGAGGCCAATAATATGCTCGAACGCAAGATGTGTCTCTGCAGTAAACTGTTTGTTATCACACGTGTTATAGAAAAGTGCCACGAGGATGACACAGATCTGTCGATTGCAGACAGACATTTGATAGTAGAGACAGACACCACAGTTGTCTCCCCCCCCCCATGGTCAAACAGCAAGAAAATTCGACTAAGTTATCTTTCGAACAGTTGACAGTCGTGTCACGTTAAACACAAAAATACGGACATCAAAAGATACATTTTTTTCAATTATCGTGTATAAAGTAAATAGATAAATCACAATATTGACCACCAGATGAAACGCAATATTGACCACCAGATGAAACGCAATATTGACCTCCAGATGAAAAGCAAATTTTAACATCAAAGGTTTTAAAACGTGTACGTGGTTGTTGTATATATGTGTGTATGTATGTATGTATATATATATATATATATATATATATATATATATATATAAACCAGTGCGGTTTACCGATGTCCGACGTGTTCTAAAATTATATCATAAATCAGGCGGAATACGAAATATTTCAATCAACGCGGTTCAATTTTCTTTACGCACGTGAATTACCATCATCATCACGTGTCACATTCAGCAGTCCGTTTTACGAACAACAGCGAAAGGGGAGCGACAAATATTCCGGCGTAATTATTTGTTTTATGAGCTTGATTCGACGGACGATTTCTGTGGAAACGTAATTTCCATCGCCACCGAAGTTCGTCCACTTAACCGCTCACCCCACACAGCCAACGCTGACACTCGCTCGTTTGTTGACAGAAGGTTTTCATTTTATGAAACCGGCAAGAGACGGAGAGCGCGGCGTCCCTAAGCGTGGACAAACACTGCACATATCGTTCGCAATATTTACACAAAACGTACGCAAAATTCTATGGTGTTTGTATAATTTATAAAGAACGTGCCTTTGGGTTACAAATGTACGCAATGGTAATGAAGTTAGCAGTAGGTCTGTTGTTTCTGGATAAGGGGGGGGGCGATAGTCGTTGAAGCTCTGTTTGCGTCCCAATACATATCATTTTTGAAATCTAGTTAATACGGCTACAAGTTTTTATGCAAAGAGTCTGGATTGCAGGTATCCACAATTAAGACCAAGGTGATGGCTTTTTGTGGAACTGATCCGTACGGGCAAACATTGTTATAGACGGTACTGTCTTGGAACAAGTTAGCAGTTTTGAATAGCTGTGCTACAGTGTGTCTTATAATGCAAGCAATTATATGCTTGCACCATGACGTGGTGAACAATTTGCATAAGTTCAACCGTATATGCGGGACCATCAGGCGAACCCTTAAGTCAGCAAGTGAAGAAACACGCCTAAAAGTCTACAACATGATGGCTCATCCCACACTTCTTTATGGGTCTGAGAATTGAACTTTAACGAAAGGCCAGGCCAGTCGCATCCAAGTGGCTGAAATGAGATTTCTCAGGCACGTGGCAGGGTGTACTCTCCATGATCACAGAAGAAACACAGATATACGGCAGGAACTGAATATTATGAGTATATTGGACAGGATCGCCCAGTATCGGCTGAATTGGTGTGAACATCTTTGCCGAATGGATGACTGCCGCATCCCCAAACAACTATGGAACTATAAACAGAGGGGACGGAGAGGTGTGGGACGTCCGAGGAAGCGCTGGAGTGACCAGCTGTAATATTTGCCTACTTGAGACCGGAACAAACCATTCTTGGTTTAAACCTTGAGGATGAAAAAAAAAGTTTTTATGTATCCCATAGGGGCAAAATTGTTGTAGATGGTGCTGTTCTGGAGCAGGTGACTAATTCTGAATATCTGGGCTGTAATGTGCCGTAGATTACAATCAATGAACGAGCTACCATTTGCGCGGGACCATCAGGAGGAAACTAAAGCCAACGAGTAGAAAAACACGCCTGAAGTTCTACAAGGGTGATGGCTCTCACCACATTTCTCTATGGGTCTGAGAATTTGGTTTTAACGAAATCTCAAGCCAGTAGTATTGGAGCGGTCGAAATGAGATTACTCATGGCAATCTCACGTGGCAGGGTTTACTCTTCAAGACCGCAAAAGAAATGTCGATGTACGCCAGAAACATTATGAGTATGCACGATACGATTGCCCAATATCGGCTAGTAACGGTTGGAACATCTTAACCCAACAGTTTATACATTTGCCATTTACGTCCTGCTGGAAGGAGGCTCTGTACAAAAGTGCTTTCGGCAGGAGGACTGACTGTACGCTTTGTCGTTAAACGAGAACATCCTTTGATGGTAAGGAGACGGACGATTACGACGCTGAGCTAAGGTGTCAGAACTAAAAAGGATACTTGGTAAAAGGATTCGCGAAATATTCAAAGCATGTCAGATGAGTCACAACAACATCAGAAGAAAATATAGAAAAAATACCTACACGCTACGTACGGTCATTCTAAGCGAATGGATAGAGACAGACTGCCAGCGATGGCTGTAGAAAGGAAATCCAGTGAAAGACGTAGACCAGATGTTGACAAGAAGGGGTAGGGGTAAGTGAGGTTAATGTGGGTCAAACACTGGTACGCTGCGAAATGGAAGACGGTATCGATCGTTATAAACGGGGAAAAACTATACATAAAAAGTATAATCTTTTACTTGATGCAAAACATGTTATTCGACGTAGTAATTTACAAAACATCACGGCAGTTTCGTTCGTGCAGTACATTTACATATCGGTTTGGAGAAACATAATGACTTCCATGTTCTAAGATTTATATTTAAAATCGTTTTCGAAATGAAATATTTCCATAGAAACTACTTCTTTCTTCAGCCTTAAACACAAGTACTGTGGTCACTAACGTATACCACCTCACGTTAGCGCACTCGATTTTCACTGATGATGGCAGTCGATAGCACTGGCGAAACGTCTGGTTTTACAGAAAACATTAGACCACGGCCAAAACACCCCGGGAAGGAATTTTAACAACAAACTACTTCTTCGTTGCCGATAACGTAGTACACATAAAAAATTACCCCCTCTCCCTTCAACTATCATTTTCATTTATAGAAAATTACCCCTCCCCCTTCGACTACCTTTTTTTATTTATAGATATTTCATCCATTCTTCTACAGTAGATTATTATGACCTTCTTTTCAGGATACTTCATTTATCAAATGTAAGCACTTTTGTTAAAACATAAAACGTTGCAGGTAAACTACACTTTCGCGTTAACCGATCTTCACCAAAATCAATAGGCCTTGAGTGGTCTACAAGTCAGGCACACATGCAAAAATTATTTAATTCTGTTTGAATTTGCGGCAGTTATCGTTCGCCATAGAAAAAAAAATCTACACAGACACACGTACACAGACACTTTTCAGAAAATGACTTTTCTTCATGTTTTGAGGGCAGTACAATCAGAATAAGGCCTTATCTCGAACACGACTTTTCACGATCACCATACTTTCATTTCCTTACGGAACATGCAAGTAAAAATAATCACAAGTTTATACAGTGGAAATAAAGTCCGAAGAGCAATACTGCAAGAGGTATTGGAACTGGAATGAATTTTTCATTACTTATTCCACACCAGGGAAAACTCCGTATGTTGATTCAATTAAATTTAAATCTTTAATTTTCATTATCTCAGTGTTCATATAGAATACGACCGGCGAATCAAACATTCATCTGCCGAGACGTCCCTTCACAACTGTCCAGAGTCTGAAACGGATTCCATCAATAAATACGGTAAGCCAACGTCTGTCCCTGTGTGCTGCCATTAACACAACCACCAGAACAGGCGTTCTAACTCCGCCCATGTGGTAGTGGTACCCAGTACCCTGTCCCATGGCCTGTCCCAAGCCAGGATCAAGGAGGAAGGGTAACGCCCCTCTAAAAAAAAACAAGGTTCAGCTGGCCCGGCTGATAGCACCTTTTAAGGGCTCCTTATTTTATCTTGCAATGTATAATTTAGACTAGTCAGAAGAAACTGTATTTCAGCACTCTGAATCTTGCCGCTTTCCTTTTTTGTCATGACCCACGCCTCAGTCGCATAAATCAATATTGCAGTTAATTGTATGATGATGATTATTGACGATTTTGTTTCTCCACAAGCAAGAACGGTTATGTTACCCTTACAGTTGCGCCTGTTGTTCATTTGTCGTTTTTACATAACGATTTTAACTGATACACGCCGACAAGAGAAAATCGTGCACACAAATGGATAAAGAGCCAACCGCTACATGTGCCAGGCGCTATAAGTTCCACTAACTCGTGTCTTCTCGTTTAAAATCGTTCTTCAGCCTAACTAGTAGTGATATGTACAGCAAGAAACACAGAATTCTACAGACAATTGAATTTAACGATCCCGAACAGGAGCAGGAGGAGGAGGAAGAGAATTAAATAACGACGAAGCAAGAAGAAGAAGATTAAAGTAAAGCTTATTATTTATTCCAGTAACTTAAACGAAACAAGATTAAATGATTTAAAATAAAATGTTTCGCAATTAGCACTGCAAACAGAACGACAACTGACATTGATGTCAGTTAACTTAATTAATGCCATGTCTGTCTGTCTATCCCTCTCTCTCTCTATCTCCTCTCATTCCACGAATTCAGTTCCATGGATAATTAACAGCGACAGTTTAAATGTTTACTAAATACACAACAGTAGCAGCCATAGACACAACATCATTCTTTCCGTTCCATTGAAACAATTCTTAAGAAAGAAACTGTTTTTTAGTAATATAGTTCGTAGGCTTCAATCACACAGAAAACAGTCGACATATTAGACACCTTTGAAAGGAAAATCTCCAGACGCATTATAGGCCCAATACAAGAAAATGGCTCATGGAGACTGAAATACAACAACGAACTGTATCAAATATATAAAGAGATACCAGTCTCAAAATTTATAAGAATTCAAAGATTGCGTTGGGCCGGACATGTTATGAGAATGGAGGATCGCAGGAACCCTAAGAGGGCTTTCCAGGGTACATGGGAGGGAACGAGACCTAGAGGTAGACCGAGGAAGAGGTGGGAAGATGGCGTTGCAGAGGACGCGAGAGACATGGGGATAAGAAACTGGAGGAGGGTTGCAGTGGATAGAGCGGATTGGAGGCGGAGATTGGTGGAGGCCAGGGCCCGATTTGGGCTGCAGCGCCATAGGAGAGAGAGAGAGAGAGAGAGAGAGAGAGAGAGAGAGAGAGAGAGAGAGAGAGAGAGAGAGAGTGGGCTTACACGGCCGAAGTCAATATGGTTAAAATTCATACCGGGGATGTTTGGCCGGGGTCCATTGTTTTCAACAAATACAGAGGTTTCGGCAGTGCCATCGACTGCCATGATCAGCGTAAAATCGAGTTTCGCTAACGTAAGATGGTAGACGGTTTAAATTTAACGTACGGTAGTTTAAATTTGCAAATTGTCAATAAAAAAAATTTGCATTGTATACGTGTCAGTAGACGGGCACCTATTCACGTTTGGTCGACCACTGAGCGGTTGTTCGCCTCTATATGATGAAGCATATTCATGGCGGTATCGTATACAGAATCGGTGTTGTATACAGAATCGGTATCCATTAGAAAGATAATAAATATAACGCAAACGAATAAAACAAACACGTGCAGAACGCTCTTACACGGCGCTGGTTTTCTGAAACCAGAATGAAAGTTTCGTTGCGATAAACTGTCCCCGAGTCAGAAAAAACTGCGCGCGTGTACCGGTGCCTGCTGCTGCCACTATAAGCGCTCTCTTCTAAATACGGGATAGTCACACGGGTGACTACCTGTCGCGCCGGTCGGCAACGATTTTCGGAATCCGAAAACCTGCCTGCATTCTATGCGTACCCTCATACTGCCGCAGCCAAACGATACGACAACAGGAAGCCTTTGACGTAATAATGCGTTTTTAAAAGTGCAACACTTCCCGACACTGCCTCTGTACACCAAACAGACGACACGATCGTTAGTGAGATGATATTATCGTTTGGGGTCCACGTGGCCGCGGCGTTGCCACATTTAGTATTTATCAAACGCAGCTTATCACCTTGAATGGATCCGACCTGACTTGTCGTAATCATTCTTCTATTGGTGCAGCCTTTGTTTACGTTATGCCCGAATATGTGAACAGAGTTTCACACACGTGTGGAATTACAAAATTAATTACGACTTACAACAGTTGCTTATGGGCTACAAATCTCTGCAACAAAATCTAAAACGATGGCATTTCAGGGCAGGTATCCTATAAGAACTAAGATACATGTGAATAATAAGATTTTGGATCAGGTTAGTCATTTTAATTACCTGGGTTGTAATGTCTCATATGGAATTGATATTAATGTGGATAGTAAGCTAACAAAATTTAGACGCATCTGTGGAACGATTCGTAGGTACCTGTAAAATAAAACATGGGAGGATACCCGAATGAAATTTTATAAAACTGTGGCTGTCCCCACATTCCTGTATGCTACTGCGAGACATGGACTCTTGGTAAAAGGGACATGTAGACGATTCAGGAAGCCGAAATGAAATTTCTAAGAGGGACACAAGGTTGTTCTCTCTTGGATCGGAGAAGGAATGAGGATATTAGATGCGTTTTAAACATTGTATCATTGCACCAGAAGATTGAAGACCACAGAAGGAGATGGTGTGAGCACTTGAATCGCATGCCTGATATCCGTCTACCTGTGACTGCCTTGGGTTATTGTCCTACTGGGAAGAGAGATGTCAGGAGGCCGAGGAGATGGGTTCCGAAACAGGCCTAAGGCCTAAGGCCTAGTCCTTGGAGTGATGATGATGATGACGATGAACGGTTACTTTGGTTGTCAATTTATAAGTAAATTGTAGACACATCTCGATCGTATAAAGTCAAAGTGATACGGTTAAAAAAAACAGGTAACTAAGAAAAAAAATAATCTAGCTAATGTTAGAGAAACGGTAACCACACTGTAACCGTAACACAAAACACTGAACTGTACTCAAAGGTGAGTTTTTCACTCGGGGGTGGAAACACGTAATTTCCCGCTCTGGGCGGGCGGACAGCGTCTACTCTGACAAAGGGTAGCAGGCTGGTTGCGGTTGTGGTTGTTTTGTTGTCCTCCACCCCTTTTCCTCCCTGCCACCCTCCCTTAGCAGAGGGTTCGTCTAATATTTCACAGACATGACTGACTACCACTGTACACACCAATTACATAGCATACAGTTCCCCTGTGGAGTGCTCAAATCGTGTATCCAATGCTATTAATAACATCAGTTAGCTACCACTTAGAGCCTCCTTTCCACTTTAATAACAACCCTGGGCAGTCCTGTTGCTGCTGCTGCTGCTGCTGTGGTCAGCGTCTCCTGCGGTTCCCTTTAATTAAATCATCCTTGCGGTGCCTCTGCGACACAACGCTGACTGCAGAGTCCATTGTCTACATTCTCACACTATGCTTCCCACAGCTGTTTTTTTTTTTTTTTTTTTTTTTTGTATTCAACAAGTTATTATCATACAGTCTGTTTTAACGCTTATTTTGGTACTGTACCTACCTTTATCCGTTCCTGCAGTCATTTTCGATATTTCGATTTTGCGATTGTTTGCCTTCGCACATAATTTTATGTAGGTGAAAGAATTATACAAATTTTAATTTCGTATGTTGCAAAACAGTTGACTGGTGATTGCAATTGGTGGTATTCTTAGTCCTTTTTATAATGAAAAATGATTGTAGCAGTAGTATATCACAGTTGCGTACCTGTGACGCCAAAAGTTGATGTTATTAGGTTACATGAGAAATGAAATTACATGTCTAATGTAAAACTCGTTTTTTTTGCGGAAACTACCAAAAAACCCAACTCGAAAGTAAAGCCCCTTGCGTATTACTACAGGCCTACAAGTCTCCTTTTTGTGTGGCAGAACTCGGTTTTCAGTGAAACTCGTTTACTCAGTAGTATTCGATTTCTCATTAATACTCGTTCTGTGAATAGATCACTGGGAAACCACCGAACTCGAAAGTAAGACGAGTGCCTATTACTATACATGTCACTTTTTTTGTGGCAGAACTCGTTTTTTCGGTAATATTCGTTTTCCAACAAGTACTCGTTTTGTGGCTAAAAAGAAACGTCCATTATGTACAATATGTAGAGTGTATGTTGTCATTCCTTACTACATTGTTTTTTGTGTTTTCCGTAAATATAAATATTTATATTTACATAATAGCATAAATATTTGTATTTTTCAGTTTACATTAGCTGTTGTAGTTTTGTTAATTTGTCAATTCAAAAACGAATTTATGAATTTTTTAGGTTCTTTGATTTAAGTATTACTGTGTTATAAGCATTGTATATACACATTAAACGTCATGTTTCGCCGCTTTTGGTTTGGGGAGGTTGGCGGTAAATCTGACGAAGCACTCACTGTTCTGTGATCCTGTACGTTTCCAGGCGGTCGGACTTGGCATTCAGCAGAATCAGGTGTGCCTAGGTTAGGTTACTTTAGATTGGATTAGGTTAGGTTAGTTTGGATGTTCTACTGGACGTGTAGATGCTGCTCAGGGTCAGACTGGTGCAGCTGTTACGACTGCCGAGGACTGGGAATGTTAGGAGACACCGACGAGCAGGCAGGTGGAATCAAGTGTGACGCCGAGATATTCGTTTGCACGCTTCGGAGTTATTGTAGAAGGGCCGAAGTGGACTGGGACTAGAGTTTTGAATGAATGTAGCATTTGTGCGGCTGGCCGTCGTGACCCGTTGTAGGCCTGTCTAGACAGTAGTTACATTTAATATACTTCGTGTGCTTACACGCCCGGAGTCAAGGTTATTAAAATTCCTTCCCGGTCTGTTTGGCCGTGGTCCATTGTTTATAACTAAAACAGACGTTTCGATAGTACCGTCGACTGGCATCATCAGTGTAAAATCGAGTTTCGCTAACGTAAGGTGGTACGCGTTAGTGACCACAGATGATGCGTTAGGTAGTGGGGCGTCTTTGCACCCATGTCTGTATTACAGCTTCCGGGATGTGCCCGATGGCTGTCAGAAGAAAACAGTGCTGGACTTTCATGTGACCACAGACGTCTGTTTTAGCTGAAAACAATGGACTACGGCCAAACAGCCCGGGAATGAATTTTAACAACAGTAGTTTACACTTCTCCACGGTTATATATCGCTGGCCGTCCCCGTTTAACCCAGCTAAAATAACGTACGATTCGATAAAAAAATATAAGATTTGATTACTGCCGAAATACATTTTTAAAAACGTCTTAATTTAGCAGACACTAAAAATCGCATAATAAATTCGCGGAACAACGCCTTTAAATTAGGGGCTGGAGGGGGGAAACCGAATTAAAAATGTCTTAAAAAATTATGCAATTTGACAAAGTTTATTACAAAATTTATTTAGCTTTACCATGGCATACCAGAATGTGAGTCAAATGAACAACCCAATAAAACAATGAAACGTTGAAATGAAAAGTTTCATCAAAGAGAAATACTGCATCAAGAATCCATCAGGAATCAGCGCTGTCCTTCCTACGTTAAGGATCTTACAAAGCCAGCGGGTGGAGACTAAGATCAGTGAAAATAAGAGCGGTATCCTAGATTTATTCCCCCCCCCCAAAAAAAAAACACTAAAACTTAACAAAGATATTTGACAAAGGTTTAAACGAAAACATACAAAAACTTGGTAAGTTTCACAGTTTATTATTTATCTCTGAGAGTTGTTTCACCTGATTCAATAAGCTTATTTAATAACTTTCAAGAAGGTGAATCAGCTGTAAGAGGTAATTAATAAACTGTGAAACTTATCAAGTGTTTGTATGTTTTTTTTTTTAACCTTTGTATTAATATGTTTCACCAAGTGGCCAACAAGTCATCACTCAATATCGTGAAAGATGTTTGATTTTATTCTTTAATAAATAATAAAATTATTATTACTTTTATTACCATTAAAACTGTATTCTATGAAGATTTAATATTTGGTCATTTTCGTTGAACTAGTTTAGTTTTTGTTTGAGTTTCACCTCAAAGAGACATTACCGAGGAGTTCCGGTTAACCAGGTAATCTGAACGCTTTGCTTCAGTCAGTTCTGTAGGGTATCCTGTTCCGCTCAGTTGATCAGCCACTCGTCGGAGTTAATTAGCGTAGTTTAGACTGGGCTACTATTGGCGTAGTTAACTGCTGTTATTGCGGTAGTTAATTGCCATTGCACTGCTGTTCTACTACAAACAACGCTACTGTGTTAATAGCCTTAGTGGCGTCTAAACAAAACGTGATTACGTAATGGATTGGACAAACCAGGAACAATCGCATTGCAGAATGGTTTCTTTGATGTTGTACTCATGAAACCAACCGTGATACACGTCCAAAACACGAATTATACTTGAAACACGAAACTGAATTACTGTGAGCTGAATAATTTCCAAGATTTTAATGGTTCTAAATAACTTGGAAGCTTGATAAGTGAAGATATGTCCTGCACTCGTGAAATTAGAGCAAGAATTGCTATAGCGAAAGAGGCATTTAATGGGAAGAAAAGACTGCTGTGTGGCAAAGTTAATAAGAATTTAAGAAAAAGGTTGGCCAAATGTTATGTGTGGAGCGTTGCTTTATACGGTGCAGAGACATGGACACTTAGGAAACAGGATGAGAAAAGAAAGATTAGAAGCATTTGACATGTGGGTTTGGCGAGCAATGGAAAAAGTGAGGTGGGTTGATAAAGTAGGCCTAAGGAATGATGAAATTTTAAGAAGAATATGGGAAGAGAGAAGAATCCTGAATGTAATAGAAAATAGGAAAAGGAGTTGGTTAGGTCATTGTTTAAAAACAGACTGCTTCCTTTCAACTGGCATGGAGCGTGTCACAGAAGGAGAAAAAAGACGAGGGCGTAGAAGAATGAAGTTAATAGATAGCATTAAAATCAGAGGGTGTTACGAAGAAACGAAAAGACTGGCATGCGATAGGACAGCTTGGAGAGCTCTTACTATTTGAAGACATAAATATCATCATCATCATCGTCTTCTTAACGGTTTTAGGGTTTAGGGTTAGGGCTGTTGCTATTCCACAGTCCACCTTTTCTTAGGTCTACCAACTTTTCTTCTGCCTCTAGGGTTATATGTAATTTTTCGCCATCTTGATATTCTACTTTTTCCATTCTATTGATGTGTTGAATCCATTTTCTTCTGTATTTCTTAGACCTTGCATTAACTGCAAAAATATCTAAATCACTTCATATCTCTTATATGATCTCGTCTATTACACCTTTTAATTTATCTCAGAAATTTAATTTCTGCTGTTTGTGTCTTCTGTTCATCTGTTTTCTTTATGACCCAAGTTTCAGAACCATACAGTAGTGTAGGTATTGCCATTGTTTTATAAAATTTATTTGGGTTTCTTTTCTATATTTACTTCTCAACGTTCCACACATTCTTGTGAAATTCGTCACTTTATTTTTTATATCTCTATCTTGATCACAAGTAATGTCACGTCCCAGATAGTTGAAATGTGTTACTTGTTCCATACATGTGTTGTCTATTCATATTTTGGTCCGAACCGGTTCATCTCCTATAAAGGCCATTACTTTTGTCTTTGATTCAGATATATTACAGTTATATTCTTTTCCTATTTTATGTAAGGTGTATATTGCTCTCTGGAGATCGTCTTCTGAAGTGGTGAATATAGCTCGGTCATCCGCGAAGAGAATGGTTTTCAAGAATACGATATGCGGAACATAGAGCCGTTTGGACCAGAGCCTCTACCTACTCAAGACCGTCGTGCGTGGTGAAGAGCCACACACTTTTCGAGGTGGTCCTATAACAGAACACGACGGATCTAGACCAGAGAAGGTCGATAAAAAATCTAGCCGGCATGGGGTTGGTTGCCCTATACGGTGGTCTCAATCAACAACTCACAATTCCCACACTAGCTCGGAAACTAGGACGGATAATGGTTTCATTAATATGTTTCTGCAACTTGACGAGATTCGCCAAGCTGTGGAGCCTTATACAACTGCTGCAAGTCGTGATGAAACCTTATTATCCAAGCACAGTTTTCTTTACACTGATATCTTTTGTATGATTTCAAACATTTTCTCAATCTTTCCTGCGAGTGTCCTCAGGTAAAATATCGGTATGTAGAACCATACATGACTTCCATGGTCTAAGATTAATATTTTAAAATCATTTCCGAAATGAAATATTTCCATAGAAACTACTTCTTTTTTCAGCCTTAATCACACTTCTGTGGTCACTAACGTGTACCACCTCACGTTAGCCCACTCGATTTTCATTGACGATGGCAGTCGATGGCACTGCCGAAACGTCTGGTTTTGCAGAAAACATTGGACCACGGCCAAACAGCCACGGAAGGAATTTTAGTAACAAACTATTCTTTGTTGCCGATAACGTAGTACACACATAAAAAAATTCTCTCCTCCCCCTTCAACTATCATTTTCATTTATAGAAAATTACTTTCTCCCCTTCAACTACCCTTTTCATTTATAGATATTTCATCGACCTTTCTACATCGGATTATTATGACCATATTTCCAGGATTCTTTTATTTATCAAAATTAAATACTTTACTCTTGTTAAAACATAAAACGTTGCAGGTAAACTACCCCTTCCCCTTAACCGATCTTCACCAAAATCAACAGCCCTTGAGACCTCTACAACTCGGGCACATATGCAAAAAAATTATTTGATTCTCTTTGAATTTGCGGTAGTTATTGTTATCACCATAGAAAAAATTCTACACCGACACTTTTCGGAAAATGACTTTTCTTCATGTATAAGGGTAGTACAATCAGAAAGACCCCTTATCTCGAACACGATTTTTTCGCCATCACCATACTCCATACTTCCATTTCCTTATGGAACATGGAAGTAAACATTGGGTTTTGTTATTGATTTATATAGTACCAGCTATAACAATTACAGGGGAAATTTCCCTCCGCAAATGGTCACTTCGTCGTCTTGTGATTGTGAATGTGATTCGAAATTCGAATTCCCGAAACATGTAGTGGAATATTAAACTACAAGATCGCTGATGGATCAGATAAGATACATTTTAAATTAATTGAATCTTATAAGCGATCTGGAGACCATTTATATGATGTTTATTGTTGTTTTTTTTTATTGAAACTGTGATTAAAGCTCTAATTAAAGAATGCTCTGGTGTCTAATTATTTTATTTCCACTATTTACAAACGACGATCTCTGCGACCGACCGTGGAAACAATATTTTATCGTTGCACAGAGGGTTATACTTTAACGATTTTAGTTAAAATTGCGTTCAATTTGATATCCCACACGGTACTTGAAATTTAGTTTGTTTTGTGTTTAACATTTTATGGGTGACGATGAGCAAACTGTTTAAATCTCGAATATCTAAGACAAAGCCATATCTTGATAACAGAATAATAATAATAATAATATGATAGTACTATTATAATATGTTTTTATACTGAAATATTGTAACAGTAATATAATAATATGAATAACCTTGACAGTTGTACACAGGGCGTACCTAGGCCCGTGGCGGTCTTCTTGCTGAGACGCTCTCCCATATGACGGGTGTTTATAATTCAATTTATCTTTAAGTAATAGACAGCAAAAACACTTTACTGTTCCATATTTATTGTCTAATCGCTGTATTGATACATCTAGTTAGGATACTTTATAAGAAGCTGTAGTAATGTTTTAAATAAAAATCCACTTAGTTGTATTATTTATCGATTGCATTAAATTTATTGCAATACTTTATAATATACAATAAACTTATATATACTGCAAAACAAATTTATCATTGCTGCAAACAATATATGGCAATTTTTTTTTTAAATCGGTTAACAGGTTTAGTGCATAACAGACGCTATGTTACTTATCTGTACAGTTGAGTAACTGGCCTGATTTCCGCACCCTGAATTATCCACTGTTTGGAAAAAATTCTGATGAGAGGTTTTAAATAAATGTTGGTGCCGTAAACTTAATTTTCCAAAAATCTGGAGCCCCCCCTACTAAGTGACGCCCGGGGCGGGCCCCCTTTAGTCCGCTACTGATTGTTTTTGTTTATTGAAATTGTGATTAAAGGTCTAATTAAAGGATGCTCTGGTGTCTAATTATTTTATTTCCACTATTTACACACGACACACCTGCGTCCGTCGAAACAATAGTTTAGTGTTGGAGGGAGTTTTACGGATAATCAGTGTAGGGAGATTCCACTGTAGGCCTACATGAAATGATATGACATACAATTTATCGAGACACATATGTTCGCTTCAGAGTGCTCTTGTTGACTTGAAACACATATGTTTTCCCGCTAAAGCAAAAGGGGTTCCAGGCTACTGGCGCAGATCCAGATCGAAACAACAACTATTAAAACACGCTTCCCGGAAGTAAACAACATTATTGCGCAATAACAAGAAGTACAGCTTTCCATTTCCGTTCCATATACGTACGAACAAAATCTCAGACCGGAAGCTGTGGGACTTGCACACTTAAAAATACGTTATTGGTATTATTTCCGGTTCGTGCTGCTAGCTAATATGACGGGGGCGATGCTGGCAGTGGTCGTATGACCTACATTACAACCGCGCCTGTTTGGTCGTACATATACGTCGGGAACACTTATGTAATTTAAACATTTTATTAGAGTTTCGAACCTGTCTGCACTCTGGGAAGTAAACAAAATGAATATAATTCAGTTCTCCACTGTACGTTCAGTGGGAAGTAATATTCACAATATTCCGGTAAAAGGTCGCGTTTTATTTGCAACAATAATCGCTATTATAACTTTAAATGACCTGTTCGAGGTAACAACTATTCGTTTCCAGCGATACAATTTGTGTCAAATATTACAAAGAAGATCAGGTATCGTGGAATCGTCACGCTAGAAAGCCAGTGCTCTATCGCCAACACAAATCCTTGCATCTTCTATTCTTCGACAAGGTAGGCCTATATAGATTCAAAACATTATGTGTTTACCTTAGCATGAACAACAGTCCTGGGAAACGAGTTCGTTCCTGATTTTAAACGTTTGTCCCTCTCTCTCAATAGTGGACTTCCTTGATGCTAATTTGTCCCGGATCTTAAGTATGTAATTTAATTACATAATTACGCCAGTGGCGTGCCGTAGGTACATAACACCTGTTGCCGGTTGTAACAGGCCTAAAACTTCGCCTAAAAAGTAAATCGAATTTTTTCTTGTATCAAATGTTCTTTTTAGAGTAAAAATATTCTTTTTAGAGCTAAAATATCTTTTTCTAAAATATCTTTTTAGAGTATTTTTTATCTTTCGCTGGCAGAAGAAGAAGACCCCGGTTCAACGGAATCTGACTCCATTATACTTAAACAGAATAAATGAAGACACAAATAATCTAATTAATAATAATAAAGACAAACAGATAAACACGTAACTAAACGAACAAAACACAAATAGTTACGTAGTAACTGCTGCACGTTGTTTCCGAACGAACATAGCTGCTAACTGAGCGTTTTGCCGGTTTATACAGCGGCAACACATTGGGTGTCCTCCTTCACAGTTTGTACAGTGACAACTACTAAGAGGTCAATGACCACACATATCAAAACATTGCCGATGTCTGAGCCGGCAACACAAGACGGTGCAAGTACACATCAGTTCGAAAGCAACGCTATGCTGTTCTTCAAGTGTACTAATATTGTTCTGATTTCAAATGATTCAATAACTAAATTATTTCTTCTATGATATAATTAATATTATTTTCTTGTATTTCCAGAACTAAATGCCGCCGGCAACAGCGGTTACATGGACGATGTAAAGTTTTGTTTGTAAATACAGGCTTATTTACGAAATTTTACTCCCACTTCGGAGCTTACTATACAGGTCAAAACAAGAGAAAAAACGTAAACATATTAATCGAAAACCTTTGTTTTCAATTTACGGTCACTTAGAGAATTCACTTGATTTCCTATGTATTTTCCTTTCGAGGGGACATTTTTTAATATTACCTGGAAATATGTAATTTACAACTCGTATATGGAATGTTGCTACTATGAATGGTTTCATTTCTACTTCCACGTTCCGCAAGGAAATGGAAGTATAGTGATCACGAAAAAAGTCGTGTTCGAGATAAGGGCTGAATGTGAGTGTACTATCCTCAAAACATGAAAAAAGTCATTTTCTGAAAAGTGTCTCTGTGTGTGTCTATATATAGAATTTGTTCAATGGCGAACGATAACTGCCGCAAATTCAAACAGAATAAAATTATTTTTAGCATATGTGCCCGAGTTGTAGAGGACTCAAGGCCTATTGATTTTAGTGAACATCGGTTAAGGGGGAGGAGTATTTACCTGCAACGTTTTACGTTTTCACAAGGGTGAAGTACTTAATTTTGATAAATAAATTATCCTTAAAAGAAGGTCATAATAATCCACTGTAGAAAGGTAGATGAAACATCTATAAATGAAAAGGGTAGTTGAAGGGGAGGGAGTAATTTTCTATTAATGAATATGATAGTTAAAGGGGGGGGATAATTTTTTATATGTTACTACGTTACCGGCAACAAAGAAGTAGTTTGTTGTTAAAAGTTCTTCCCGGGCTGTTTGGCCGTGGTCCAATGTTTTCTGCAAAACCAGAAGTTTCGGCAGTGCCATCGACTGCCATCATCAGTGAAAATCGAGTGTGCTAACGTGAGGTGGTATACGTTAGTGATCACAGTACTGTGGTTAAGGCTGAAGAAAGAAGTAGTTTCTATGGAAATATTTCATTTCGAAAATGATTTTAAATATAAATCTTGGAACATAGAAGTCATGTATGGTTCTCCATACCGATATTTTTTAACTGTCATTTGAAATTAAGCCTTGTCTAGACGTTTCCTTTGGAGACAGAATACTAAAAAGTATTACCACTGTTTTGCAGGAAAATAAACAGCGATTTACCGCGGAACTGCAGCAGTAATGTTTGCTGTTCCGCCATAATGAGGCAGTAACTTTAGTTGTTGCTACAAATACAGATTTCAGTATCTGTAGTTTTGCTTTCTTACCTACTTCCCTTTTTCCTATAAGTCTTTTGTGCATTGTATTGTATATAGAGTTTTCTTTTCTCACACGATTTGATATTTCTTGATCTATTCTCTCATCACCATCACCATCACCACCACCACCACCACCATCATCATTACCATTATCATCACTCCAAACCTTAGGCCCTAGCCCTCCCGGAACCGATCTCCTCCTCGGTCTACCGACACGATTTCTGAGGTTCGTATGAGTTCTGTAAGTATGCATATTTTTACTTAAGCAGGTTACTGGCCTGCTGTAAAATCCCCAACCTGGAGGACCAAGAACATTGATTTTGGCCTGCTCTTCCCCGGGTGAGTTCCTTTCACCTCAGCTGACGAGCTCTCTCTGCCCGATCGCAGTGCACTAACTCAGCTCATGTGTACAGCCGCCTCCACACTACATGCACACCCTGCTGCTGATATGCACCATCCTGCCAGGACCCAGGATACCTCCAGGCTGCCCTGACAGAACTCCCATCTCTCGTTTGCTTACCGCCGAAGCAATTGGCTACTACCACAACCTTGGAGTGGATTTCTTGGCATAACAGAGCCCGCCAAAGTGTAGGTGAGAGTGGAGTTGGGCGCAGAGGCAAGTGCATTTCTCTTCAATGAAAGCATATGTTCTCGTAACACCCCCTTTTGGACCCCTCTATTGTGTCATCCCTACCAAAAATGACACGCAGCTATTCATAATCCTTGACTTGAATCAAGTGTTCACTGTCATAGGTAATTCTCAGCGACTGTTCTTCCCTTCCAGCATGGATAACTTTACCCTTCTTGATATTCAGTTCCAGGTGTTTACTTCCCAATTCCCTTTTCTATTCTACCACGGTCTCTTGAAGTTTATCCCTCGAGTCTTGTTTGAGCACTACATCATCTGTATATAGCAATGCCAAAATCGGTCTTAACCTCCAGTATCCCATTGTGGCTCTCATCTTCTTAACTCGCGAATAATTTTTTTTAAATTAAGTATAATCGTGTTGCGATTGAATATTCTTGCGAAAAAATAGAAGAAACGAATATCTGAACACTAACATTACACATCATCGATATTTGAGGCTAATTACATTCACGCAGCCGTTTTTAAAATATTCTATTAAAAGTATTCTTTCAGAAAACTACAATAACTTTAATTGTCATTAAACTCATTGTCGTCTTCACTGTTGCTAAACTTAGTTCTTCCAAACTGTTGTCAACAAAATTTTAGGATAATTTTATTAAATATCTACAACTTTTTGACACTTGAATAACCAGTCGTTGGCTGTAATAAGGTAAACTTTTTTCTTGCAACAAATTTATTCGTCGTTATCCGTTACGACTTAGGCTAGTAGGCTGTTCCAGTCTCAATGGAAGTCACCCAATCATCGCTTACTGGGTCTTCCCACACTTCTCTTCTCCCTTAAATGATAGTCAAGGGCTCTTCTTGAAGATCTAGTTGGATCCAGTCTCTCTACATGTAACCGCCACTCCGTTTTATACCAGGAGATTTTCTCTTTTAAACGTTCAGCTATGCCTAGCTCCATTCTAATATGATCATTTCTGATAAGATATCTTCTAGTACAACCCTTTACAGCTCTCAAGAACCTCATTTCCGCTCCTTGTGTTCTAGATATATATTTAGCCTTTCTAATCCAAGTCTCACTGCCATACAGTAGTTGAGGTATGGCCATTACATTATAATATTTAAATTTCGTCCCTTTCCTTGTTTTTTTTTTTTTCTTTTAATGTTTAATGATACAGCCACAAAGCGACTGGAAGAGACTAAGTTTGTTGTCAACCTCTTTATCATCTTGGTATGTGATGCTACACCCTAGATAGTTGAAATCTGGCACCTGTTCTATCGGCAGTACTGTATGACAATCTTTTTTGTAATATGACTTACCCCAGAAAAAGCCGTAACTATTGTTTAGGATAAGGAAATTATTTGATTGTAATCTGCCAAAATGTCAGTAAGATAAAACAACGACTTATTCATTCATTCAGAGTTATTCATTCTGAAAAATTGTTGTTGTTATTAAAACCTTATATTTTTAGTGACCGTCAATCAATGAATGTTTTAGTGGATGGTTAGTGAGGATCGGTCAATAATACAAATTTTAGATTTTGCGTCGACGTTTCGATAATGTTTATTGTCATCTTCAGGACCTGTGTATGAAATACAATAGAAATATCAAACATAACGAAACAAGTAAATATTTGGGTGAACGTGTTGCTGTATGTGAGTTTTCTTAAAGATAATTTGAAGATGTAAACAAACTATCATAAGTCTTCACATATAAAATGATACATACATACGCACGCACACACTCACATACACCAACACGTTCGCCGAAATACTTAATTGTTTCGTTATGTTTGATATTTCTATTGTATTTCATACACAGGTCCTGAAGATGACAATAAATATTGTCGAAACGTCGACCCAAAATAGCTAAAATTTGTATTATTGACCGATCCTCACTAACCATCCACTAAAACATTCGTTGTTGTTATTGTTGTTGTTGTTGTTGTCGTAGCCTATCTGTATATTCCCACTCACACACATACGTACGTTGCTGTCAACTAAAATGGAACGGCAATGACTTGTGAACGTCAACACTCATTCCCGGTCATTGTATGCTGTGTTTTCATTTCTGTTTTTGTTTTTTTTTCCAATCCAATTCCGACTTAACAATAGTGAGTACCGTTGTTGTTTCTGATCACCAGTTATCGACGACACATTGTGTATGATAACGGATTTACTGCTATTGTGGCCGTTTGACGTTCCCGTAAACCTCGCCAGTACTTGATCTACGCGTTGTTCCGACATTACGTCATATCGCCCCCCCCCCTTTGTAATCTGTGTTTTTGTTACCTGAAAACCAGTTTTTAGAACTCGTTCACATTCACCGACTGTCATAACGGCTCTAGCAAGGTAGAACACGCCCTGTTCACTCCCCCTCACTTTCCAGGTTAATGGAGCCTATCTTATGTTTCAGGAGGCCAACATATAAAACCATAAATACTAAAGTTTTTTATAAGGCTCATTTTGTTTCATTAACTCTATTAAGGGGCGTTTGTAACCCCTATTTCGCTCATGTTAATTTACTAGATTTCATGATCCGTTTTTTCAAACACTTATTAACTGAGCTGTTTGAAAGTTTTACCATTTATTGATTGGCCCTCAATAGGAACTTTTAACAGGGGTTGTAGGATTCGCTTACGTTGAGCCATTTTAGAAATTTTAATCAAATGAAATGTTTAACACTTCAAAAAAAATCGCATATTATAATTTTTTCTCGTGACAGGCACATTGTTTGCACATTGTATTAGAAAATCCCTGTGTTAAAAGGCGTAACCTTTTGCACTACACATGTACAGAAAATGTGAGCTCTGCATCTCTAGTTGTTCCATAGATTATGGTTTTTTTTGTGAAAAATAAAATTTCGGAAAACAGCAGTTGAAGATTAATCATCAACATAATGAATTTGTGTGGATTGCCTAATAAAGTCCTGATGCATATAAAGGTTTATCTGGGTCTTCTGCAGCCTGAAATTCTTCTTCCAGCATCTTTTTTGCCAGTGCTCTCTTCTGCCGGGCTTCTTTTTGTAGTTCTGCAGTTGCTTGTTCAGCTCTCCGCACTCGTTTCATATCAATACCCAACATAATTTCAGCAAAGTTCTTTCCTACTGACATGCCTAATTGTTCCAGCACTAAGCACCTGGTTAAGTAACCTCTATTAAAGCACAAAACTGCATCATAAACCCCAAAATTCAATGCTTTTAGGGTAGCAAAAACAGCTTTAGGAATGCGTGACCAAATGATGTTGTTTACCGACTCATTGGGGTTTTGACTTTTACCATGGAGACACTTTTTTAAAAGTTGTGGGTTAGCCACGTCTCTAAATATAGGTTTAAGCTCATCCGTATGTGTAGTATAAACACAAAGAGAAATAAGAACGAAAAGCAATAGTTCTGTGCTCTATAACAAACCGAAATATACATAAGCTCGAATGGGTCACATATTGGACTGAGTTTATCCCAGACCTCATCACCTAAAAAAAGTCGTAAACAATTTTCTAGTTGTTCGATTAATTTAAAACTAATATCAAATGAAAGCAGATATTCCATACAATATTTTGGAACAAATAAATAAAAATCGAATTTTTTGACCAAAATGCCTTACAGACATCCCTTAAAGTAAACAAACTAGGATCGGGTGGATATTGAAAAAAATTGAAGAAATGCAGCCTGAGAAGCAAATGTTTTACCAGAGGCTCATGTGAAATAGAACCAAAGGAAGACGAAGAATTTAGACTAAAAGCTGAGATGTTGGAGGATCTGATAATATTTAATGTTAGCCATTGGAAGGCTGTACAAAGGAAGAGGGACGAATGAAAGCGACTCTTGGCACAGGCTTGTGGAGCCACTGATGATTGTAATAATTTTTCATTATATTTAGAAGTTTCGAACAAAATAACCGTTGGTCATGTTCTTGTGTGCTGGATACAAGCATACATTTTGTACGCAAAAATAATTTTCAGGAACCGTAAAACTTTTATTGTTTTCTAATGAAACAAAATATACAGTTCTGTTTTTTTTCTGAAAGAACGTTGCGAAAAACCGAGAAAATGTGGAAACGTTTGGAACATGTGGAAATTTATTGGAACATGAGGGTGATTTATTTAAAATTTTCGAAATTAAGAAAGCAATTAAAAATAACAAAAATGTAACAAACGAACAGAAAGAATTCTTTGTATATCCTTCGTTATTCAGTTTCGTTAGTTTTAGAATTTGCATTCCTGTTATACTTAGTGTTTACAGTCATTCGACCTTCCTTATAGTAGGTGCTCCACCCTCTACACCACGCAAACCCCACACACATCAATATGTACACTATTAACACATGTCCTTCGCCCTCTAGGCCCTCTTGGTATTTAGTTGTTATTTGCACCTTTTTGAGAATAGCCTAACAGGCTCAAACAATTGTCACAGTTTAATAATAAATTGTGAACCTATCAAGCGTTTGTGTTTTTAAACCTTTTTAATGAATGTTGTAATTGTCAATTGTACTGTAATGTTATTATATCATAATCGTTATTTAGAAGTGAGGCTATATGAAATTTTTAGTTGACATTTGGCAACAAACACAGGTGTCAGACTGTATACCAGACGAGCAGATGTTTTGAACATAAAAATAGTTTTAGGAGCTTTCCCACGATTGGCAAAGATTTCACCCTCTTTCTCAATAAGCGTGACTGAAGGAAGTGATCGTAGGAAATCTGGCGAGACACGTCAAATAAGAATTAATGATGACAAGGTCCAGACAGAACGCATAAATGTCGCCATAAGTTGATATCCTTTTGGGTCACAAGTGTGAAGGCAGGAGTACTTCGTGAGAATATTGGCAGATGTTCTACTGCGTGAGATCTAAAAGGGTAAAACCCCACTAAGTCGTGACGTAGGTCACATGATCCAGTCTTGTCACATGATCCAGTCTTTAACGAATGATAGTAAGTCTTATAAAACTTTTAAGAAACGTACCCTCATTTCAGCTAGTTTTAGCCAATAATAGTTAAGGTTTTAGAAATAAGAGAAGAGATCAGTCCCACCACTGAAGTTAAGGGTTACACCACGACTTGTGTAATAAAAAGCCAAGCAATTGCTGGAGTAAACAGATTTGATTGTAAGAGTTCTGAGAGAACTTAAGTCTGTCTCACTTTGACTAATTCTTGATCTCTGTTGGAAGGTGTTCAAAGAAAGCCTCTCTAGCCAGCAGTAGTCAGTCATATTTTTTGTTCTTTGTCAATTTTTAAAGAGTATCTAAAGTAGTTACATTATTTGTAGAAACTGAAAGTACCTGTAAGTAACTGAAAGTACTTAGAGTTGAGTAAAAGTAATTGAATTGATTGAATTACGTTAGTTTCAAGAATTATTATTATAAAGGAAATTGTTAAAGTTTTGTATTTGCTAATCATCAATAAACTGTCTTCAGAGAAGAAAGGTTCATATCAATGATATGAACCCCGAAGCCACAACAACTAATAGTTATTTTTAGCAGCCACTCGATACGTTATAACACAAATTGTATAGTAATGTAAATCGGTTCTATAAATCGGTGTGTCTATTTTAGCGAACCTTAGTAACCCTCTGAACGTTTTCCTAAATCAACAACGAATTAATTGCCGTATTGTTTTAACTTTTTTCCGTTCCTCGTCCGGCACTGTTGTACTGGTTCTTTGGGGATTTAAATAATATCCAACGAGCGATTCGGCCACGAGCGAATGAATGGAAATAGACGGTGAATTGGCAAAGCCCTCAGGGAAATCAATGGAAATGCTTGTGTATATTTTCTTCATAAGTAAAGACAAAGACTGTAATGGGGTGGGGGTGGGGGGAGGTGAGGCAGTTTAATGTTCAAACGATCCCACCTGCTCGTGTCGCCCCTTAATGTGTTCTTTTTTCTGTTTTTTTTTTTAACACCAATTTTGTGTCCGCTATTTCCGTGTTCGATGCACACACACACACACACACACACACACACACACACACACACACACACACACACACACACACACACACACACACACACACACACACACACACACACACACACACACACACACACACACACACACACACACACACACACACACACACACACACACACACACACACACACACACACAGCAGGCTACACGTTCCGTGTTAAATTATTTATGAATAATGTTTAATTCATAACTGACACTTATAATGTAATTTATTCATGAAACTATCCAGTCTGTCAATATATCTGTCTTGCACTGAGAGTAGAAACCGGGTTATCACATATCTAGTTAATAAATTGATGCATGTCTCGTGAAGTTACCCATTTTTGTAAAAAAAATATGTGCAGTTTCACGAATAGAGAGCTTGTTAACAAGTACTAAGAGTATAATCGATAGTATTGTACAGCAGTTCCGCGGCAAGTCGCTATTTATTTTCCTGCAAAACAGTGGTAATAGTTTTTAGTGTTCTGTCTCCAAAGAAAACGACTAGACAAGCCTCACAACGCTTTTATTTCAAATAACAGTTAAGTGAAGAGAAATGCACTAGTCTCTCCAGCTCAACTCCACTCTCACCTACACTTTGGCGGGTCCTGTTATGGCGAGCAAGGTTGTGGCCCTGTCAACTCCAAGGTTGTGGTAGCTAATCCCTTCGGCGGTAAACAAACGAGAGATGGTGGTTCTGTCAGGGCAGCCTGCGGGTATCCTGGGTCCTGGCCTGGCTGGGTGGTGCACATCGGCATCTAGTGTGGAGGCGACTGTACACATGGACTGAGTTAGTCTACTGCGATCGGGCAGACTGCTCGTCAGGTGAGGAAAAAGCAACTCTCCAGGGGAAGAGCAGCCCGAAATCAAAGTTCCTGGTCCTCCAGGTTGGGGGTTTTACAGCAGGCCAGTAGCCTGCTTAAGGAAAAATGTACGTACTTAAGAACGCGTACGAGCCTCGGAAATCGGATCGGTAGACCGAAGAGGAGATAGGTTACGGGACAGGGCTAGGACCTAATGCTTGGAGTGCTGATAGTGATGATGATGAGGAGGATAGATCAGGAAATATCAAATCGTGTGAGAAAAGAAAACTCTATATACAATACAATGCACAAAAAGACTTACAGGAAAAAGGGAAGTAGGTAAGAAAGCAAAACTACAGATACTGAAATCTGTATTTGTAGCAACAACTAAAGTACTGCCTCATTATGGCGGAACAGCAAACATTACTGCTGCAGTTCCGCGACAAGTCACTGTTTATTTCTCTGTAAAACAGAGGTAATCGTTTTTAGTATTCTGTCTCCAAAGGAAACGTCTACACAAGCCTAAGAACGCTTGATTCCAAATATGAAACGCTTGAAACAAAAATGAAACCATTCATGTTGGCAACATTCGATATACGTTTTGTAAATTACATATTTGTAGGTCGTATAAAATATCCTCTTGAAAGGAAAATACACAGGAAATTTTATGGATCCATTAGGAAAGGTGGAGGAGAGTGAAGAATAAGGTATAACAGAGTGCTCCACGAGTTATTCACGTCCCCTGATATTGTGACATCAATAAATTATAATAGCTAGGTTGAGACGCGCAGGACATGTACAGCGAATGAATGAGCAGGATGTTCTTAAGAGAATTTATGAAGTGCACACCGGAAGGAAAGAGAGGACGTGAAAGGCCTCGAATACAATGGATTGATGGAAGCTTAGAAGATGTGAAAATATCTGGAGTGAAAAATTTGTGGATTTGGCTAACGACAGGGAAGTCTGGAGGAAAATCCTGAGGGAAGCTGAGGCCCACGGCGAGCTCTGGAGCTACTGATGATGATGATGATGATGATAAAATGTCCTCACAATATTAATTGATGACTCATTGGGCACTTGGTGAAACATATTGATACAAAGGTTTTTAAAAATATATAAACACTTGGTACGTTTCAAAGTTTTTATTTAACTCTGACAGCTGTTTCAGTTTCTAAAGCTATTGTCAAAGACAATTTAACAGCTGTCAGAGTTAAATAAAACACTGTGAAATGTACCAAGTGTTTATTAATTTTTTAAAAACCTTTGTAAAATATCGTCACTTACACGTTCCGTAGGAAGGACGTTCTCATCATATAGACGCATACACCTCTGACGAACATGTTCAGCCGTTCTAAAAAGACTATAAAACTACTTTACTAAATAAATTACACAGCCATAGAATAACAATATGGGTTTTTACAATAAAGTACGATTTCCATTAAACACAGACATAGGTAATTTGATCTCGCTAATAGTGCCTTGCTGCTAAATGTTACTTTAAAAAGCAAAAAGTGGAAAGCAAAAAGCGAGCGACAGCTGTTAAAATGGTGTCATGCAAACAGCGAGGGAAGCGCGAAACTCGATCCGTAATTGAATAAAACTAAATAAACAAGAGTAAGTTAAGAGATGACGAGGTGAAAACTATTTCGCACTACGAGAGAAAATATTTACTTTACACAGTTACAAAACAAATTAGGTCAGTCAATAGATCTGAACGCCCAGTACGAATACAAATACTAAAATTTACATAAACGATTCTTACAGGTGAGTTATATATATATATATATATATATATATATATATATATATTGTAACGTACCGCTTAATGTGAGGTGTGCACTTGCGAAAGTGTTATTATATGCCTCACGCAGTATGCGTCACTTTTGAATTATACTAACTGACGTTTTAAACGGTATAAATAAAGGATTTTGTTTATCTTGTTTTACTCAATCTAAAAGAAATCGAGAGTGTGTGATTTGGGGTCAAGGAGGTAATTTGTTCAGCCTTATGCAGAAGAGAGAGTAAGTATCATTATTGCCCCTCTGTTGTGACGATTTTTTCTGTATGTTGTGCTGACATTTTCATTAACTACCCACTACAATAAATTATAACACGTTATAATTCAATATTAATTTTCAATAATATTGCTTTATTGATTATTGACTTTTGTCTCCAGCCACCCAAGTATAGGTATCACAATTAATCTTTTTAAAAAGAAAACATCTTCTCGACTTTACCGAGTAAACATAGATCTGTCTAAAGAACAAAACATATATGTTGTTATTTAACCAATATTACGCTATAATAAAATACATCAGTTATTACATAATTCTTATTAATTCCCCAGGGTTCAGGGTGAATTCTTTGTGTTATGAGAGTGTCAGAAATGGCTAATTGCTACGCTTTACAAATATAAAAAATTAACAAATAATTTTGGTTTATTTTTCAAATGTTACATAGTTTCCGGAATTGCCGTAAGAGAGCAGCATGTATTTGTTTACTTTTGAAAGCAACATATGATAAAAATGAATATTTTTTCGTTCTATTTCACTATTAAAAAACGAGTTTTCTTCTGTATTTATTACGAAAAATGTTTATATTACCTCGCTCCGTGTTGTTCTTACTGGATTGAAGTTTTATTCTGTGATGAGGTACGTCTTGCGTTATTATTTCCTTTTCATTTTCGAGTATTTTTCTGATTGTCTATTAGACGTAGGCCGAATTATATTGGATCCTCAGAATGGTTTCATCCACTGGTTTTTAATGTATAACGCCTTTTAATTTGGATTCCTCAGGTATAATTGGTTAGTATTCACTTTGTTTATAACTCTTGCGTGAATTTCGCCTCCTCCAACGTCCAAAAAAGGTTATTTTTTTTATAATTTTTGTCGCATCGATTCTTCAACTCTCTGGTTCAGTTCAAAATTTTTTTTCTATTATTAACAATACTTGTTATTTTTCATCACTCTTAGTAACACATAGTATTTTTATTATGTAGGCAGTTTGTGATTATTATAAATTTATATTTTTATTTATGGAAAAATAATTCCCTTCCATTCCGGTTTATTTACTAATTTAATTCACATAATATGTTTTGGTTAATTTTTTTTTTATGACATTGTATATAAATATTTTATCATTTTATTATCATTAAATAAATTTATATATTATTTATTTAATCTCGAATAGTGTTCATACCCGGTACTACTTCCTGTTGTCACTTCCTTCATAGGATTATTTTAATTTTATATTATCTTTGGTAGTTAAAATTTTCATGTCTTTTAAAATTAACCCTGGGTTTTCTTACAATCTAACATAATTATTTGAAACAATATAATATTAACTTGGGTATAACAAATTGTGGTTCATACAATATAAATTACAATAAATAAATAAAATCACAAAAATCAATTAGTATTATTACATACTACTTCCATAGTTTTATCCTATCAAAAACATACAGCACAGTTTAGTAATACATTAATTTCACTTTGGTTTTTCACCTCAATGGGTACACTAGAACTCACTTCGCACTATATACCACTCGAATTGTTTATTATGTGGAGTGATATATTTAAATTTTGAGCGAGCTTTAGTTCTACCCATTTCTGACTTTTATTCTCATGATTTACTTTATTGGGACCGGGTTATGTACCGTTACAATATATATATATATATATATATATATA
This sequence comes from Magicicada septendecula, assembly GCA_034769895.1. NCBI lineage: Eukaryota > Metazoa > Arthropoda > Insecta > Hemiptera > Cicadidae > Magicicada > Magicicada septendecula. The sequence goes on from CM068370.1 coordinate 493,460,140, forward strand.
TATATTGCAATGGGTGAGATTTGCATATAAAATAATAAATTTCACTCTTAACATATGATAGCATGTCTAAATGAGAACTAGTCAAAGTAAAAGTTGCGTGTTGGAGTTGGAACATTGTATTAGGCCTATAGACAGTAAGAATCATGTCAGAATTGTTAGATTAAGTTAATTTTTGACTGTAAAAAAATATATGAGTGTTGTGGAATAGTGCGAACGTATGCAGAGGCATATGGCGAGTGCGCGTGTGCGCGTGTGAATAACTGTGTTAAGAATTAACAATAAAAGACGAATTAAATTAAATAACTCTTATGTAAATCAAATGTCTGACATAAGACTTATACTAGATTATGCATAAAAATAAGACCAATCTGGTAGTAATATTAGTTAATGATATAAAGTACAAAATATATGCGTTTTTCATAAAAAAAAGGTTTTATCACCCACAAGAAAAGTAATAAAATAAAAAACCGGTTTATTTTGCACGTTTTACATTGCCCATATGCAATTTCTTACAAGTAGAATGTTATCTGGACTGTAGCGTAAGGGTGAGGGAACAATTTTGACCAATCAGATGGGCTGATATATCAGTCAATTATTTCCGTGACGAGACGCAAGGCAGTCTACCCTAGTACTCAGAAAGAGCAGTATCGCTACTCTCTATAACGTGTAATCGTTAACTCTGATTCAGTACGATAGGTCTGTCAGAAGTTACGAACACTAATAGTAAAGTGTGAGACTGATATTCGAGTGCTAATTCGGTAATAGTTTCAAGATTGTCCGATTAGGTTTCTTTGAACACATCAAGTTGCCAGAGCTATATAGCCTAATTAGCTAATAATTAATAGACGTTTAATGAAGAAATTTGTGTTAGTGGTTGAAATCACAATCAGAATGATCACAGTTGACGATGGGCTGTGAGGCTTGAAAGCGTTAATCGGGATAATTTTTATATAGTGGTGTGCAACTGTGATCATTCTGATTGTAATAATTAATAATTAAACATTGTCATAGAAGTACCCAACCCGTACAACGACCCTGAGAGCTTGAAAACGAGAGATCCTAAAGAAGAACCACAGGAGGAGCGGCGGTATCCTGACGACTACCTGGAAGGAGCAGCTGTCAACATTCACCAGGAAACAAGGAGAAACACTCCACCATTCATCTTATTCAGAAAAGTGAACCCATTTATAATAAACTAAATAAAACAATTATAAATTAATAAGACACATAAACTTACAGAAATTAACGTGTATGTTATTAGTAGGCATATAGCAAATATTTTAAAGTAATATTGAAGGTGAACAGAAATTGTTTATTAATTTTTTATTTACAAAGAAGCCGAAATTAATTAATTTATGTAAACAGAACTATTAATTTGTTTTTTGTATTAAAAACTTGTCTATTAATTTTGTTGTGCTCATATAAACTGTAGTAAACTCTGTGCAGACTAACTTTAAGACAATCTTTGATTAAAGCCAACATTTCTAAGATATCGACTTATTTATTCTATGCGACCTTGTACATCGCTATATATAGGCCTATATAAGTTTCAGTAAATGTTAACTAGTAACACTCTTTGCATAAAAAATTATGAATTACATGAAAAATCGTGCGTATCCAAAGAAACCGCGCACTGAGGATTAAAAAAAAAGAATAAGAAATACAAACATGTACTCCTACGCGCTCGAATAAAATAATAATAGGGTTTCACGATCACTTTGAGTTTATTATATTAAACCCAGAAACTAATATTTAGAGTACTATAAACCGATTGTTATATACAACTGACTATAAATTCTCTTCAGGAGGAGGAAACTTTATTTATGACTTTGATAGCACGTGCAATGGATTCAGGTAGCCGAAATGAAATTTCTAAGAGGGACGCAATGTTGTTCTCTCTCGGATCGAAGAAGGAACGAGTATAATAGACGCGATTTAAACATTGTATCATTGCACCAAAAAATTGAAGACCACAGAAGGAGATGATGTGAACACTTGAACCGCATGCCTGAAATACGTCTACCTGAGGCTACCTTGGGTTATCACCCTACTGGGAAGAGACCGAGGAGGAGATGGGTTCCCCAACAGGTCTAAGGCCTAGTCCTTGGAGTGGTGATGATGATGATGATGATAGCATTATCATTTGCGTTGTGTTCTACGTAGGAGTTCAGAATCCGTGGAGTATACGCGAAGACCTAATACAAATGGTACTTGATATAGTATCCCTTAAGTCTCTTTAACATGAAATCCAAAAATAACGAAACCCTCCGACAGCATGTTACAGATGACAGGATCCTGTTTGTGCGAAGCAATGGCCTATAAGTTTTGCTCAATACGAAGTAAATGTATATACTTCCGTAGGCGATAAGTTTTCTGGTCTGCACAGTGATACCAACACCAGAAATGTAAAAAGTAGAATTGCACAACCAAGAGGAGCATTTTGCAAGTAGAGATCTCTTCTGGCGTCCAGTAATGTGTTTCTGGCAACCAGGAAGAGACTTATAAAGAGTTTCGTTTGGAACATGTGCAAATTTGGCTTGGAAATCTGGACTCTAACAAGAAATTGGAGAGCAGGTACTTTCACGTTTTTGAGATGTGGTATTGGAGGAGGGCCTTGAGAATATCGCGGACGACAAAAAAACCTATTGACGACGTTTCTGAAGGAGTGCTGGACGAAAGAAGGACGCTGCTGGTTGGAACCATTGCAGAAAGGAGATGCAGTATGCTTGGTCACCTGGTACACCGTTTAAACTGATTCACCACCCTGACAGAAAATGGATTGATCGAGGGGTGTAGTGAGTGGGGAGGGTCCAGACAGGTGTACACGGATGAGATAAAAGGAGGAAGGAAGTATGTGGTGATTAAGAGACTGTCTACCGAAGGGAGGCTATTGCGAGCGACTAACTTCTGGGTTGAGGAGGAGGAGGAGCAAGAGAAGAAGAAGAAGAAGAAGAAGAAGAAGAAGAAGAAGAAGAAGAAGAAGAAGAAGAAGAAGAAGAAGGCAGTGATAACAAAGGACTCGATCGCTTCTTTCAAACAGAGGACACCGCTCGCTCGGCCACGTATCCCACGTCCTGTCGGAAGTAAACAGAATAGGAACGAGACAGCCAGAGAGGACGGAGAGGAGCAACTAGGACAGACAGACAGACAGACAGGCAGGGGGAGCGTAACAATTTCATTAGCCTGTCTTTCCAGTAAATTAATGGAGAACAAAAGGCGTAGAGGAGAACAAAAAGCGGCGCAAGCAAGTACAAGAAGCAGTTTATGCTCCAGTTAGTCTACAGCAGTCTACAGTCTACAGTTAATCGCAACACCACGCGCGTTCGACTATTAATCAAAGTCTCAGTTCATATTTCCGCTGTCTGCAGTTACAACAATACGTATCCCGCTCCGCGATAACGATACGATATACTGACTGACTGGCTGGCTTTGACAGTTAAACGTTGTAATGGTTCAGCTCCAGTTCCTTTCAGATATGGTAATAACAATGCAATAACGATAATACCGGCTGATGCAGTCTTCTTATTCTTCTCTAAGCAGCAAGTGATAGATGGTTGTCCGTTACGGAGCTAGTTAAATGGACCTCCTCGGTGGTGATGCGAGTTGGGTTCACAAGCGCTCCACGAAGTTATTTCCGTTTTCATGGGAGCATAATTCTATAAAGTCTTTACTGTCTTGCCACTCTCCCTCTCTTTCTCGTGATTCAGAGCCGCACTCATCGCCACGCACAAAACATTTCACGAACTTTCTCCTCCTTGTTGTTTATGTCGTCTGTACGTTTATCATTTCTGCTTGTTCCGAACTTCACCATCTCAAACCTCGGACGACCCGAACTTTCTTTTCCCACTATTGCCCATAGTACTAAGCCACACTGATAAGCACTAATTTGTATCTCCTGTGCGAGTGTCCTCTTCCATTCTCGAATGAGGTCGTCAGTGTATATATATATATATATATATATATATATATATATATATATATTGCGATGTACAAGGTCGCATAGAATAAATAAGTCGATATCAAGAAATGGAATTTTTGGCTTTAATAAAAGATTTTCTTAAATTTAGACAGCACAGAGTTTACTACAGTTTTTTTAATACAAATAAAAATAAATTAATAGTTCTGTTTAAATAAATAAATAAATTATTGCTTCTTTGTAAATAAAAATTAATAAACAGTTTCTGTTGACCTTAAGTATTACTTTAAAATAATTATTTCTTTTATGAATTTGCTAACTGCTATAATTTTTTTATTGTTCGACTAAGCTTTTCGTCATTACTGACATCTTCAGGTCTTAAACAACCAAAGTTGTTTAAGACCTGAAGATGTCAGTAATGACGAAAAGCTTAGTCGAACAATAAAAAAATTATAGCAGTTAGCAAATTCATAAAAGAAATAGTAAGGATGGCTGCTAATTTAAACAATACGAAGTTTAAAATAATTCCTACACACTAATAACATACACGTTAATTTCTATAAGTTTCTGTGTCTTATTACTTTATAATTGTTTTATTTAGTTTATTATAAATGGGTTCACTTTCCTGAATAAGATGAATGGTGGGGTATTTCTCCTTGTTTCCTGGTGAATGTTGACAGCTGCTCCTTCCAGGTAGTCGTCAGGATACCGCCGCTCCTCCTGTGGTTCTTCTTCAGGATTTCCTCCTGTGATACAAGCTCTCAGGGTCGTTGTACGGGTTGGGTACTTCTATGGCAATATTCAATTATTAATTATTAGTTAATTAGGCTATATATCTCTGGCAACTTGATGTGTTCATAGAAAAGTAATCGGACAATCTTGAAACCATTACCGAATTAGCACTCGAATATTCAGTCGCGCACTTTACTATTAGTGTTCGTAACTCCTGACAGACGTATCGTACTGAATCAGAGTTAACGATTACACGTTATAGAGAGTAGCGATACTGCTCTTTCTGAGTACTAGGGTAGACTGCCTTGCATCTCGTCATGGAACAAATCAACTGATATATTAGCCCATCTGATTGGTCAGAGCTGCTCCCTCACTCTTACGCTACAGTCCAGATAACATTCTACTTGTAAGAAATTGCATATGGGCAATGTAAAACGTGCAAAATAAACCGGCATAATTTAATTACTTTTCTTGTGGGTGTTCAAAACTTTTTTTTGAAAAACTCATATATTTTGAACTTTATATCATTAACAAACATTACTACCAGATTGGTCTTATTTTTATGCACAATCTGGTATAAGTCTTATGTCAGACATTTGATTTACATAAAAGTTAATTAATTTAATTAGTTTTTTATTGTTAATTCTTAACACAGTTATTCACACGCGCACTCGCAATTTGCCTATGCATACGTTCGCACTATTTCACAACACTCATATTTTTTTATACAGTCAAAATTTAACTTAATCTAACAATTCTGACATGATTCTTACTGTCTATAATACAATGTTCCAACACGCAACTTTTACTTTGACTAGTTCTCATTGAAACATGCTATCATATGTTAAGAGTGAAATTAATTATTTGATATGCAAATCTCACCCATTGCAATATTCTAACGAGAACCCTAATGGCGTAACGAGACTTGGACGAGATAATGGCGTATATGTCATCAGTACATGACGCAATGGGAGTGATTCAAGCAAAACTAGCGGTTGAGCGGAAGACTCGTATTCCTGGGAACTTGAAGCTTGGATTACACGAAGAGCCGGACAATTATCCTTCGCAAGTAGACCAACTACGTAGATCGCCTGGCCAAGTATTACTTCAGAGACGGTTTGCCAGTTCGGGACGAACCGGCTTAAGGAGGGGGCGGTGTAACGAGAACCTTATCAAACAGCCTAGAACGTCCTCCACCCGTCCCTTCCCAGCCGAGCAGGTATGTGATTCTGACAAGGCCGCGGTCAAGTAAGCTCCAGAGTACTCTTAAGAACTGGCGTGGCGTGGCGTGGCGTGGCGTGGCGTGCAGTTAAGGATGGAAAGATTATAGAACACGTGCGCTATGTATATAGGGGACAAAGGTTGGCTTTGTGGATCAGTTGACAGTGAGTGATTTTCTTAGCGCGGATCGAGTATTTGTCGAAGTATTGTGTGAAGTCTCATTGTGTTATAATTGGTGTGGAACTCTGTTAGTTGACATTATTATTGCGTGTCGACGAATTTAATTTGAATTATTATACGAGTTGATTACGAATTGTTATTTGTGATTAATTAAAGCTGGTTATTAGTGACTTCATTGGTGTCTGCATTTTGTTTTCCACTGTACCATTCGACGATCAATTAGACCGTCGTAAAAGTACATTAATAATGCGAGTGACTTTCCCTCTTTTAAGACTTCAAGCCTGTGAATTCTAGCGTCAAACAGTTTGTCGATTTGGTGATTCAAGACTTCAAAGCTAAACTACTTAATTGCTTAACTGTTCTTCTTCCTTGAGCTAAATAGTAGGTTGGAGGCACTATGCGTATGTGTGTGTGTCTGTTTAAACGGTTCTGTAGGATATAATATACATCTGTTTGTGTTGTAAACAGTTATAGGATCTAGTGAACATACTGACAAACTGTAAGTTCTAAAAAAAAACCTGGACGAGAAACTCCTCTTAAAAGTAAATCGCGACAACTGGTGTATAACGTGTGGACGTATTTTGAAGAAGACAGGCGTAATGGAGTGTTTCTTATTACAGTAAACATAGTTGTAAAAAGGGTAGCGGTCTTTTTAAAAATTGGCGAAGCGACCATTTAAAAATTACAACATAAAAATGTCCAGGGAAACATACTGTCCACAAGAATATATACATGTTGTAGCAGGTTTTTGGGTACATCCGTGTACATGACAAAATGTGACAAGGCGTCCGCGTACGCCTTGAAAATGTTCTAGGATTACGGAAGGAAACGTCGGCAATATAACCATGACATACACGGATGTACCCAAAAACCTGCTACAACAGATATTCACCGTGAAAGCCTTCGCACGAGCATATATATATATATATATATATTTCAATCACTTTCTGCTACAGTCCGTTTCTTGATGTATATAATACATTTAATATTTATTATTTATTATAAATTTACCTCAAGATGTTATTTTTCTATTCGGAACATGTTTCGGGTACTATCTTGTTCCCATCCTCAGCCTTCGGTTTTTTTTCTCTATAGAAAAATACAAAAAAAAAACCGGAAGGTTGAGGATGGGAACAAGATAGTACCCGAAACATGTTCCGAATAGAAAAATAACATCTTGAGGTAAATTTATAATAAATAATAAATATTAAATGTAAAATATATATATATATATTATTCCAAAGTTGGTAAAACAGACTTTATTCTCCTTACAAACTGAAGTTTTTTTTATTTTTTGTTTTATTAAAAAGCTATAAACGATATTGCATAATGCCTATTATCCACGCGTGCAATATCCAGACCGCTCGGCCGTACAACCTGGGTGTCGTCCATCGCGTTGCTCGACTAACCTTCCCGTGGACGGCCAGGCTGAAGTGTAAGAAACAAAGTGGTCTAACTTTAATTGAATCACTTCAGTTTATCGAAAGTAAAATCAATCCTGTAATCTGCTAACGGGAATACTGCAAAGGGAAGAGGAAACAGTAAATCGCCAGAAGAGATTGTTGGGGGGGGGGAGGTTAGCGGGAACACTCACCTGAGCTCATTCACATACGGTACACAAAATTATAGTCAATTCGTGTAATTAAGGTCACAGACTCCTCGTGCACGCCCCCTTGACCCTAAACCAAGCGTCTCTGCTTCCTTAATGAGTTTCCCTCCTCGGAAACAAGCAGTTGGAGGAAAAAAGGAAGTTAGCTAACTGTTATGTAACGTTAAAACGTATCTCGGAACCTGCTTCGGAAACAATGTGTCACAACTTTGTGTTCTTTTTTTTTTGACTTGTAGTAACAAAAATTAGCGGCGAGGAAGTGCAAAGTCAAACATTTGCCAGCCGTGCAGCGCGACTATCCGGCTGCTCATAAAATATTTTTGGGAAAAAAATGTATTTTGCCGACGTGCTCTTAAACCCAAGGCAAGGAAAGCGTCCATAATAAAATTATACAAATCCATGGCACTTCTTACCCTTACTTATGGTTCAGAAACATGGACAATGCCTGTTAGACGATTATCAAGAATCCAGGCTATAGAAATGAAATTTTTGTGTTCCGTAGCTGGATACACAAAATTAGATATGAAAAGAAATAGTCAGATAAGAGAGGAACTGAAAGCTGAAGAAGTAAATGGAATCATCATTAAGTACAGAGAACGCTGGAAGCAACACGTTAACAGAATGGGTAGCGCCAGATTCCCCAAGGTAGCCATATTCTATCAGCCAAACGGGAAGAAAAGCCTGGGAAGACCCAGAAGAGATGGTCCGACCAGTTTGGAGCCGGAACAGACTAAACAGACTAAGCCGGCCGTGACGAAGAAGAAGAAGGGAAAAACAAATGAGAACATATGTACATGTGAAACGGGATGCGTCCAAACCTACAACATAGCCTACATCTGAAACTAGGACTGAAACGAGCGAAACAAAATAGCCCGTACGAGCGATGGAAATGTCTTACATTTATAGCAATTTTGGCAACACACTGACCAATTAAACATCTAAACATAGTGTGGTATTAATAAATACAGGCCTATACTGTATAAGACGATGTGGGAGAGATTAATCAAGGTCTCAAAGGGATCAGCTTGTGAATGTATGCAAGAGGAGAGGTTGCCACGAATAGCACGCGACACGAAACCTCATGGAAAAGCTGTCGGACCAGAGAGAGATGGTCCTAAAGTTCGTCATCAGTCTCATCTGTGTAACAGTCAAAATCCAGTAGGGTCCGGCTATGTAAAAGGAAAAGAAAAAGGAAGAAGTCAATGCAACTTGCGCAGAACGCCGCGCAGGTTACGTGGTTAAGAAAGTTGCTGAGCAGTCTGAGGTAGAGGTGGGCTAAACTGTTATTTTTAAATAATAGGTATGAAAATACCGTTCCAAAAAAATAACAGTACAAATACCTGTTATTACATACTAATTATACATAACCTATATTATCCTTTGTAAGTAACTCGTTTTGAGTTTCCTGCTGGTCTCCCATGTAATATCTTCAAATAAATACACTGCAAGTAGGTTTATTTTCACCTAGATAAACCTATTAATATATCAATAAACCTACTTGCTGTGTATTTATTTGAAGATATTATATAACCTATAGTATATAATTTGTTATAAGAAATAAACTGAAACTAAAAGTATTAACAGTGTTACTTTACACTGTGACTTTATTAAACTATTACTGTTTAAATGAAAATAAGAAACAAGAGAATTTATAGGCCTATCTCCCGTTGGGAATACCAATTTAAGTTTCATTAGTAGTAAACAAACTAACATTGGTTAGACAAATCAGTTGCGAAACTCGGGGCAATTAAATAATTTAGAGTAGGCCTACACGTAATACCACAAAAAATAATGTGAAAAAACATCAGAAAAGTATAATAAAAACATAACAGTAAGCCACAAGAGTGAATGAGAATAAACAAAATTTTACAAATAAAAATAAAAAACAAATTGTAATAAAATAAATATAAATACATAAATAAAAACTTATAAATAATAAGCAACAACAAAAGTAAATTAAATGCATTACAGATATTTAAGGAACAGGACTAGATAAAGTGCATAAATGTCCATTACAACAATCTCATTATTTTCGTGAGATGTGTAGTGAAGTTAAAATCACATTAATAAAAAGTATAATATAGCTTATCAACATCAGCCACTCTATAGGTTATAACTCAATATAATTAAATACAACTATTTCACTAACGACTCGGAACACAAAGTTTTTGAGTAAAAACATAAAGTTTTACCAACCGATTTTAGTTACAAGTTGGTGACTAGTATAATATATAATTTATTAGCATATAATCTGTATTATATATCTGCATATCACACGAGAATAAATGTAACAGCAGGATGAATTATTTCCTTTATTAAAAACACCTTCGTCTCTTTGCGCAGAATGAAGTATTCAGGACGAAAAAGTGGCTTGATACTACTTTCTACTCGAAATACACTTGATATAAAAATACTACTTGTTCCTAAAATACTAGGTGTTCCTAAAATACTACTGTTCCTCTGATACGCTTAGTATTTGTAATACGCGTTGTTCCTTGTGTATCGGTGATACCCCTAGTATTTGAAATACTGGTTGTTCGTTGCGTACCACCGATATTTTTGTATGCCTAGCATTTGGCCTTGGCGTATTTGTTTACTTGTTACTTGCGTACTTTTTGTGTGTGCGTGTGTGTGTGTGTCTGTATAGGAGTGTAGGGGCGTGCCTCGACTCGGAACAGCGTCGCCGCGAATAACAGGTATTTCAACTTTTCAGTCACTGTTACATCCGTTCCACAAAAATATCGTTCCAAAATACCTGTTACAGGTATATCGGCCCACCTCTGAGGAACACAGAAGCGAGTGTAAAGGCGAGCAACTGCCAGTAGGTCACGCACAGCTGATACGCACATTCCCAACTGGACTCCATCCAAAAGAATGCCAATGTAAGTTCTTACTATGATTCGTAAGTGTTTTGTGTGTAATGGGTCTAATACAGGATGTTGTAAACTAGGCGTATACGTAACGTAGGTATATTGTGACGGCAGCGAGGCAAACATCTGCTCCCCGGTACCAGCCGAGAGGTCGCCGCCAACACCTGGGGGCACGTGACACCTGACAAGCTCACAGCAAGTCAATCAGTAATCACTAGCATTCTGATAGGCTCATGGCACTCCATCGCACTGTACTGGCACTCCATCGCCACTCCTCGATCGGACGACATCGAAGCCAGCCGGAAGGAACAGGAAGAAGAAAAGAACGGACGTTCTTCGCAGCACTCTTCGCCCTGTGACGAACCAGCGATGAATATCGACTGGACGGCTACAAACCGATGCCGAAAGAAGAGGACTGCAGTACGCCACGAACAGCGGGCGCAGCCGCCGAACATCTCAGCGCGACTCGGGCGGAACATACACCACAGCGTTTTCGCCACACGGCACTTCTAAGGGTCACCAAAGAAAACGAAGATTGGCGCCATTTGTCCTGTGACAATATACGTAAAATTTTATTTGCGTTTCTTTTCTACATTTATTTCCCAACGTTCTCCAAATCACATTTTAGTGAAATTCACCACTTTACTAATATCTAAGTTTTGTATTTATAAAAGACGACTATTCTGTCTAATGATCTTGGAATAGACGTAAATTCAATTATAATAGTCGATTTTGTAAACTTTCTAGTGAATCACTGATACAAAAAATAAAATAAAATAAAATAAAATAATAGCAGGCAGAATCTACGTAAACAATATTTGTTTGCGAAAGCCCGCCGAACGCCGACAGCTAACAGAGTACATTGCACTCCACACTGCAATTCAATATAGCCTACTGCATTGTACAGGTCAAACGTACAAACCATTTTATTAACTAATGTTTATCGTTGTGTGAACGGAATGGAATTGAAAACCGAACCAAAAACGCTCTGGGGAACTACACAGTATGTAACAACTAACCATATGGTTTTGTCTGGACGGGACAATGTTATTATCAGAAACATTAACAAAGAATAATGTTTTTGTCCTAGTGTTTCTGCACTTCCGCAAACAAGTTCAGAGGGCGTCGAACCCACAACAATATTTCACTACTCTGCTTTCCGGTTAATATCGAAAAACTTGCTCCCTATAATGTGCAACAATGACTGCCTAGAATTATTCCCTCCCTTAGAAGTTGACGTGCGGTATCAAAGCAACTGTTATCAGTGGTATTCTTCTGCTCCTTCTTCTCCTTCTACACTTCAGGGATTGGGAAATGTGCCTGTTCCGACTTCACAGGTTATCAAATGGTGATTAACTTTTTATCTCGCATCAGTGTAGTTACGTTGTTGACAACTTTCTGCACAAGAATGGGCCGGATCAATTGAAGGCGATAAACTGCAGTTGATGAATACAAAGTATGGTGACACATAGGTGACGTGTAGGCCTATATAAAACAGTAATCTTATGTTCCTAACAGTGCAGCCCTTGCCCGTTGTGGGTGGGCAATTCCTGCCTGCCAATCGAAAGGTCTCTGAAGACTCCCCCATTCCGCTGTTTCGAGTCTCTTTGAAGTCCAGACAAAGTCCAACAAAATAACATCTTTTCCATCCTTCTAAACAAAAAATTATCAGAGGAGGTTCAGTGCCTGCAAGGTCGCAATACGAACCAATCATTTCGGTTAATACAACAAGACTAGGAAATAACAGTAATTAGCAGATTCATGGCGAGTAGTGAGGGGGTAAGACAGACGATCCGTCACGTGAGTAGGGCGGACCGGGTCGAGTTGCACAAAAGGAAAACAGGTTTATTGCTAAGGATAATTGCAGTTATTTCATATAATCACCGAGGTCAGAATGATAGCAAAACCCTTGTGAGGTCACTTCCACTCGTTCATCTTTTCTCACCGTTTCATTAATTACGTTATCTGGTTTTCATTTCGCTATGTGCAACGACGTTTTCTTTCTCTTTTAATCTTACCGTCTACCTTCTACTTATAATAATGGCAGTCACGCAAGCCTAGAGAAAGTGTAATCAATGATAAGATCGTTTCGTTATACCATTATAAAACTCCCTCTTGGTGAGTACTGCGTGGTTCACTACCAGGGGCGGATTATCCATAACGCTAGGGTATGCTGCAGCACCGGGCACCAGGGCCTCGGCTGTCTAACAGCTCTAAGGGGGCACCATCCAGCTGAACTGACTAAACGAAGCAAAGCTTATGATCACATTACGCAATTGTTTAGTTTTCTTACGCAGTTATTATCGGTGGAGAGTTTCGAGTTGGAAAATCGAGCGAAAGCTCTTATAGACGTTTACTAAATTGAATTGAATAACGATCTTCTAGCAAAATTGAAGCACTTTGTGCTACAAGTAAAATTGCAAGAAAGAGCTCTTTTTTCAATTCGTGCGAATGATGACGATATATTCCACGATAGGCTACTACAGTTTGTCCGCTCAAAGTATTAAACTGGATTATTGATTGTAAAATGATTGATGTATTTCCAAATGTATAAGAACATTGCTTATCGTCTGCTTTTGACGATTCTAATAGCTAACTGCGAATCTAAAAGATCATTTTCTGTATAAAAACGCACTGAAGATATGCTGAGTTCAACAATGGGAGATGAGAGACGTTATCTTCCTTAGCAAGGTTGAATCCTATTGAAAGCGAGATACGTGAATCGCTCGATTATAAGAAATTATAGAAGTCTTCGTTAAGGTAAAATCACGATAAAAATTTATCGATTAGTATTTTCTAAGCTTAAGCACTACTATGCTCATTGTAATCTCTATTTAGCTAAATATTTGTTTTAATTTGAGAGTTTAATAAAATTATTGTTAACTTTCGAAATTGTGTATGCCATTTATCAGTGTAAATAATGGAAATGGTTGAATTTAATGGTGTAAATGGTTGAGTTTTGAATGGGAGGGGGGGCACCAGTCTGATGGCAGCATAGGACACCACGCGCTTCTAATCCGCCCCTGGCTGCTACTGTCTTATCGTCAAAGAATATCAGATAACATTTAACTAAAGGTATTTCAAAAATCTAAACTAATTACATTTTGTTTTGTAAAACAACCGAATGATGATTTAAGGTGATTGTTTCGGGGTGCATCCAGCTGAAGCACACTATTAAAATGGTTAGACAGAGTCTTGACTGGTTTACGCTTTAGCCAAAAGTTACATGACCCGAAATGTAGTTACAAATTCTCTCCCTCCCCCTTTGTCACTGTCGTGAACAGATAATTAAAAACGCAACACTGTGAGATACGAACAATCGCCGCAGGCTTTCTTCCTTGAAGAGACATTACGATCGTTCACGTCTATCGACTTGGTGAATTTGCAAAGGATTCTGAAACACGATCTTGTAAACCATCCATATAGTCATGGGTACGGAAGATAAAGCTCTTGTTCGGTCTCTTTTTATGAGCTTCACGTCCCACTGTAACCGTCGCACCGTTAAAAATCCTCCGCTTTATTCTTTCGTGGGTATACTGTAACTACTAACAATCAAGTAACGTATAGTCTACGATTTCGGAGATTTCTAGTGACGCTACTTTCTGGTAGGGAGTTCAGACATGATATGGTAGCCTAGGAAAAAATGTAGGCCATAACCATTCACCTGAAGTCCCCTTCATGTAGACTGGATGAACGAATTAAGTCGTCAGTGAGAAATGACTGTAGCGTATACATTTCTTCTTCTTCTTCTTCTTCTTCTTCTTCTTCTTCTTCTTCTTCTTCTTCTTCTTCTTCTTCTTCTTCTTCTTCTTCTTCTTCTTCGTCGTCGTCGTCGTCGTCGTCGTCGTCCTCCTCCTCCTCCTCCTCCTCCTCCTCCTCCTCCTCCTCCTCCTCCTCCTCCTCCTCCTCCTCCTCCTCCTCCTCCTCCTCCTCCTCCTCTTCCGCTTTCAAATATCTAATGTTGAACATAGACCTCGCCTTGATTCCACCAGTTACTCTATCTTGAGGTTCGTCCACCTCGATTCGGCCAGCTTGAGGCCGCCTGCCCACCTCACCTAACGCCTTGATCTTTTCCTTCTGCTATTCCCGTAGTGCCCAGATTAATATAGTTTTAGTCCACTTGTCAACCACATCTGCGATTATGGCTGACGAATTGCGACTTTAGTTTTGCTGTCCGACTTAAAACATCTTTGACTTTCCTTGTTTCGAACTTTAATTTCTTCTTCTGTTTATAAATTAACGTTCATCATCTGCGTTCTTTGGTATTTTATCTCTAATCCTCAGTAGTCAGCCTCGGGTACTCCCATGTTTTGCCTTCCCCGCAGTTCCATTCACTCCACTCGCTATCGCCAATACCATTAATTCTAGATGTGTCAAACAGTACCTTATGATAACATATCTAGGAAACTGAAACTTCACGCCGTGAAACGTACCACATGCAGACTGTACGGGTTATGTACACGACGACATCAGATTTCATTAGATGCAGTGGACGACGGTCGTGATGCAGTGGAGTATCATGAAAGACGATATTCATGTAAACGGTACCGAATCTCAGCCTAATACGTAATACTAACGATAACATTTAGCCTGATAAAATGAGTAGGCCTACATAGCGACGAAAATACCGGAACATAGAGAAATATCCCGCCAATCGGCAACACTGCCACACGAGTCTATACAATTTACATGACAAATGTTTCTGATCAATAAAAAAAAATATATATATATATATAAACTAAGTTACGGCAGCTGAGTGTCTGACTCTGAACAAGAAAATGATGATGGAAGAACTGGAAGTCACAGAAACGGAAGTATTAAGAAAAATCTTGGGATAAATAAAAGATAGACAACAGCACAGAAGACGCCACAATAATGAGCTGTACAAACGTGTTGAGAAAATCACAGACGTAATTAGATAAAGAAGAATTACTTTCTACGGACATGTTCAAAAAATGAATCCTGTCAGACTAAGAGGAAAGCTTTTTAACTATTTCAGAAAGTTCAAAATGTCCAATACGTGGTTCAAAGAAACAGAAAAAGACATAGAGGAACTTCAGATTACTCAAGAAGACACTGAAGAATGCTTGGCACTCAAAAAGAAATTAAAAAATGCCTAAAGTTTTCAGGAAAACCCCAAGAAGAGGACAGGTGGCAAAAAGGACTGACGAAAGGGGAGAGAAACATCGATCAAGAATGAAGAAGATGTGGGAGAGGAGGAAGAGAGAGGAGAAGAAGGGAGGAACCAGTTGAACTAAACGTAGTCCACAGTGGCTCATGCGCAAAAAACAAATTAAACTAAATCACGGCATCAATGAAACGCGGTGTCGAAGAGTAATTAAAAACAAAACGGCAACGTACAGATATGTTACTGGTTAATTTACTGCAATACAGCGGTAGAGAGATACTACAGATTTGTTTGCGATGAAACAAAAACTGCAATAACATAAAACAGAGACATTCTACATACTTTTTACCGTAAACATTCTGCAGTGCTGAGAACATCGATCTGTATCGATAGCATTAATCACCAGCCTGTTGCAATAAAATGCTATTGTATTGGGAATGTACGTAATTTAAATACTCAGGTAGAAACGATGATTTATTCCAGAGTAGGAAATTAAAAGAACTAAACTACAAACATCATGAAATGCAGAAATCCAGAGCTAATTAAATGCGACGTTTGTTATTTGTGACTACAATATTTTATTATAAAATATTTAAAAACCCCCTCGATGTACGGACAATGCATGGAGAATAAAAGAAAGGGTAAAATGAAAGTTAGAAGCTACGGAAATGGATTTGCTTTGAGACGAGCTGCTAGAACTTCAAGGCTAGAGCGAACACGAAATGAAACGATCAAAGAAGAAATGGGCGTACAAAGGACAATCAATGACTGCACTGAAGAAAAACAACTAATCTGGAACGGACAAGTATAAAGAATGGGACAAGACCGACTACTAATGAATACAATGAGTTGGATACCCAAAGAGCACAGAAAGAAAATAAGAACCAAGAAAAAATGGATAGAGGGTAGGCTATAAGAAGATCAATGACGAAAAAGACGAAAACTGCAACGACAGCCAACAATGGAGGTTGGGAGGAATCGGACAACGTAGTAGCACGTTTTGACCCGAATTAATAATAATAATATTTTTAACAATATTTCATTTCTTCATCTTCTTTTTGTTCATCTTTATCTGTGGACATATTAGACCCGGATAATTCATTCGCTGCGCTCAGATACCTAGGTACTAGGTAACATGATAATAAAGGGTGCATAAACACGACGATACACGACAGGATACAAATAGGAAATAGGGGACGATATACTAACGGTAGAGTCATTAGTCACAACACTAAAAATGAAAATATGGAAGAAACTTATTATACCGGTTGTTACTTATAAAGATGAAACGTGGAGATTAGCAAACAATGAACAAGAACGTTGAGAAGTTAAAAAAAAAAATATTGTTCGAGTGTTTATGGCCCGATTAAGGAAGATTATGAACGGAGAATAAGAAATAACCAGTTCATAGATGAGCTACAGAACCATGAGGACATCGTAAAATTCGTAAAGCCTCAACATTTAGACCTACAATGGCTAGATCACCTAGAACGAATAGATGATCAGCGTATACCACAGTAAATCCTGAGGGCGCAGGTGTATAAAAGAAGAAAGAGGTGACGACCTAGGATAAGATGGTTGGATGATGTGATGGAAGATCTTAGAAGAATGGATGTGAGGGGTTACACTGAGATGGGAACGAATAGGAGACGTTAGAGCAAGAGTCATGTTAGAAGCTAGGGCTCTCGTTGCGCTGTAGTGTTAAAGAAGAAGTCTACTTCTGTTAATCTGATACCTGGCATCAACGAAATATTGTAAGCATTATATTCAAAGAACACAGATATAAGGAGGTGATGATAAGTAATTTATATAACGATATAAAACCTGCTGAAACCTACAAATACGATGGAAGCTACGTATATCGTTTCACACTGAATATTAATGAGCGCCAGCAGTGCGATTTATGTGTTCCATTTGCAGTTTTATCAGTACAAAAAGAGCGAGACGGGGGTGACGAAAGGGGCAGAGAGAGACACACATAGACAAAGGATAAAACAAAACAAGGGGAGAGAGAGATGGGGGGGGAGAAACAGGAGTTGTCGGTTTTATCAGTGCATTAACGGAATGAACCAGATATTTCGGTTGCAACGAAATGAAATATGTTCACACAGTGGCCGCACTAAATTTATGTTCGGCGGAAACCGATTAACACATGCAGCATTGATTAATACTCAGACATAGCCTACACAGCGAACAATACTGACTCTGAGTATAACTATGAAAACAAAAATTGATAACAAAGGATGTTAACAAAATATAAACTAGTATACTCCTTGAGCTGCAGAACTCGCTCGCTATTCTGAACGAAGTACATTTAATATTATTGGATAAATTTAGATATTAGACAATCTTCCGATTATGATGAACATTATAAAAATCCCGCTTAATCTACTGTGTCTTTTAGTCATCAACATCATCATCATCACTATCTTCTTCTTAACGGTTTTAGGCTTTTCTTTAGCGACCTGTTCCTATTCCACAGGAATTGCCCGCCTACAACAGGCAGGGCTGCACCGTTAGTAAGATGCATTTACTGTTTTATATATGCCTACATGTCGCCACAGTTAGTACTCATCAACCGCAGCTTATCGCCTTCAATGAATCCGACCCATTCTTGTGGAGAAACCTGTCAACAACGTAACTACACTGATGCGAGATAAAAAGTTAATTATCATTTGATAACCTGTGAAGTCGGAACAGGCACATTTCCCAATCCCTGAAGTGTAAAAGAAGAAGAAGAAGAAGACCCCTGATAACCGTTGCTTTCATACTACCTGTCACTTTTTTAAGAGAGGGAATAATTCTAAGCAGTCATTGTTGCTCATTATAGGGAGCAACTTTTTTCGATGTTTACCGGAAAGCGGAGTCATGAAATACTGTTGTGGGTTCGACGCCCTCTGAACTTGATTGTGGAAGTGCAGAAACACTAGTACAAAAACATTATTCTCTTTGTTAACGTTTTTGATAATAACATTGTCCCGTCCAGACAAAACCATATGGAATTTGTTACATACTGTGTAGTTCCCCAGAGCGTTTTTGGTTCGGTTTTCAATTCCATTCCGTTCATGCAGCGATAAATATTAGATAAATAAAATGGTTTGTACGTTTGACCTGTACAATGCAGTAGGCTATATTGAATTGCAGTGTGGAGTGCAATGTACTCTGTTAGCTGTCGGGGTTCGGCGGGCTTTCGCAAACAAATATTGTTAAAGTTGATTCTGCCTGCTTTTTATTATTATTATATATTTTATATCAGTTATTTGCTAAAAAGTTCACACCATCATCATTATCTTCTTCCTAACAGTTTTTAGGCTTTAGCGGCCTTTTCCTATTCCACAGTTCACCTTTTCTTAGGTCTACCAACTTTTCTTCTGCCTCTAGGGTTGTAATCTAACGCCATCTTCGGTATTTCACTTTCTTCCATTTTATTGATGTGTTGAATCCATTTTCTTCTTTAATCCGTTCATTAACTGCAAATATATCTGAATCACTTCTTATTCATTTCTTAAATGATCTCGTCTAGTACACTTTTAAACTGATCTCGCAAATTTCATTTCTGCTGTTTGTATCTTATGTTAATCTTTTTCCTTTATGACACAAGTTTCAGAACTATACACTAGTGTAGGTATTGCCATTGCTTTACAAAAGTGCAAAATATACTTTACTTACTAAAAGAGAAGTGTCTTTAGTAACATGACAATTGTACAGCTCACAGTCTTGCGCGTTTCTTAAATTCTGGTGGTAGTACTTCTGGTGACAGTACTTCTTTATTAGAACACTCGTCTAAAGTAACTTTTAGTTATGAAAAATACAATTTTTTAGGAAATATCTAAAACGCTTTCATGAAACAAAACACGGTCAAAGTTCCCAAAAGTTTAGAATAAAGCGAAACTGTATTGCACTGAATGTCTTGCTTCTTGCCCAGTGCAATCTAGTTTCAATTGGATGGGTTATTAAACTAGTCAAACACGGAACTCTCTTAACTTAACGGACAGAGGTGATCTACGGTTACCCTTGTAACGAAACAGAACGCTGTAAGAATAATTATAAATGATAATCAATGAAACCCTATCCAGGGATGGAACCAAAAACAATCCTCAACAACTAATCAACAGAAACCATCAAATTTTGAAGATCATGAATGAACCAAATATGACTCAACAACATCAACCATTGACCTAACTATGACTAACAAAACAGCCAGACATTACCCAGTGGGATAGGGCAGTAAATCAATAAAAATTAACATAAAAAACTATAACCAAACATTAAATAAATAAACCTATAAAAACAATAAAGAGTACAATCATTCCATAATGTAAAAAGTGCGTGAACTATAGGTATAATAGGCCAATAAAAATCTGTATTATTATAAACTAAAGTGGAAAAAGAGGAACAACCTCTTATAGTGCTACCAGTGATAATAAACACATAAAAAGTGGCCAAATGATAGACACACAAACTACAGTTTAAAAGTGTGCTATTATTTAGATTAAGAAGTGGTCAATCATGATTGACAGTAGTGATGTAATTATCACACAAACAATTGTTAAACAGTGTGCAATTAGTTAAGGTAGTAAACTATAATTGTTAAAATAAGGAGTATCATTCAGAGTTTTGTTTTATATTATAAGAGTTTCATGTTACCAGCAAATCAATTTAAAATAATGTAATATCAAGGGGTCATAGTTAACTGTCATCCACTATTATAAATTGTTTCATAAGATAAATGGAAAATCCACAAAATATTAAATTTTACAGGACTAAACCAGGACATGTTTAGTACCAAATGATTTGTAATTTTATTCTTAATAACCACATAAACATTGTATTAACTATTAGTGTATAATGATAAAATAATACGTTAAAAGCAAATTATAAAATGTAATGTAATTGATGGGTCTTGGTCATATAACATACAGCAATCAAAAAATTAAAAATTTAATTTTCCTTCTTCACCAGTCTGTTCTCACGCTACGGTGGCAGTGACTCTAAGAACAGGGCCACAAACAAAGTTAATTGGGGTAGGCGACAACTAACGCCATATCAGACAATGGAAGCGTGTTCAGCACGAGGCAACAATACGAACGACGACTCAAGTTGACAGGAGTGTACCAACGGAAAATTATGACACCAAAACAAACCGAACAATGTACTGGGCTCAGTCGTACGTTTACGCAGAATCGAAGCGAGGATACATTTAAGGTTGTAACTACGAAACGAGGTCACGACAAAAAACGAGACGAGGGACAAAGGATTGAGGATGTATTGCAGTCTATAGAAACGATCCGAGGAACAAATTGTGAAAAGACCCAGCGACGTTGCACAGCGGGATATACGCCTAAGTGACAAGCTGAGATTTACAACGAGAAAGCGTGGAGGTTGCAGCTGTTGACACTGGACGGAAAACGGTTAACTGCCAGGACGCAGAGTTTCAGAAACGAACAATACCCGAGATGTTAAGAGTAAACCCTTGCTGGAAACTCGAAACAATGAGTTGACTGACAGGCGAGGAATGGCTTGCATTTCTCCGAACGAGTGTGACACCTGGACAAGACGATTCAAAGGACATATCTAGCTACCTATCAGAACAAAGTATTTCACGAAAGACAGCGAAGGAGAAGCCAGTTTCCATAGCAACTAGGAGAAGACCAAATCAGAGGGTAGAAGACTGGAAGACTTCGAAATGGTGGGAAAAGACTTCGAGAGAGGGTCGTGATTCAGCCTATCATAGTAATTTTAGGCGTGGACAAGCCAGAGACCAAAATTCTAGTAGGGAGACGTTGATAAAAACCAAGTGTCTGACACGGGACGAGTGAGTCTTACACAAAATTTTGAGTCGTTCGCGACGAAGTATTATAATAATTTTCGAGGAAGAGTCTTACATAAATTTTCGAGAAGTTCGCAAGGAGTCTTATAATAATTTTGAGTCGTTCGCGACGCAGTCTTATTGAGAAACTTTGAGAGTCTAACATAACTTATCAAACAGTTCGCGAAGAATCTTATAATATTTCGGACTATAAAAGTATTTGAGAAACACATAACTCTCGTGATTAACTTTATAATGTTACAAACAATCTCATAAGTTTATTAAGTGTCGTACTTATATCAAGAACAGTCACGTGAATTTCGATAGTGAATCGGTATATCGAACAACCGTAAATTCTTAAAGTACGCGGTATGGTGAACTAAACGGACATAGTTAAGTTCGGACTGAACTTTATTGAACTAAGAATATATATAATCGTTTGCGGCTGAAAAAACAGTATAACGAACAATAATTCACAATGTGCGTGAACGATACAATAATATCCATAAATTACAGTAATCAAGACACTCTTATTCAAAAGAACTATTATACAACCACACAATAATACCTTGTGTAGTCACACAAAGAAACACACTGAACACTTAAGCAAGCATTTATTACTTAATGATGGTTGTACGCGGAGACGAGGTGAATTGTGCGAACATTGAATAAACATAACACACCTACACTATTCTGTTAACGACGCGTGTGCAGATAACCAGTGAAAGTGATCATCATCATCATTATTCAATGGAGCAGCATTTTCAACGATCGTCATCACCTGGAATATAGCACCGATGGAAATAACGGATAAACTATTACCAAGTAACACTTTATGATCTTGTTAGTATAGTCAAACTACTGTCCTGTCTCTTTCAAAGAATCTAACCTGAGTAATTATGAGAAAAGTTATTAAAGGAAGGTTGCATTCAAATATACAATCATGATCTATTAAAGTTAATCCATCTGGATGAATGAACGCATTAGATAAAGTAAATATTATTTGATTTTGTTGTATGTATTTTTTATATATGTTGTATGTATTTCAGAGAGCAATTAAGGAGGAATTTATGTTTTGATATGTATATGTTCGATGTATTTACAGGTACCAGGAAGATATATGTTTGTTATTAAATACGAAATGTTTAACATATAATAAATTAGTACCTAAGCAATCAATAATGCGTTCATCATTATCAGAAAACCTAGTGTAATTCACAATTCAATTCACTATTATAACCTTCTACATTCTAATGTGTATTGAGTGAACACTCTTGAGAACTAAAATCTTATTTAGCATTTTATTACACTGTCGTAAATGGCGACTAACACACGATTCAATCTACATTAGTGATTGACCAATTAACATAAAGAACCATATTAATCTTAAAGAAGCAACCTGAGTAATTAATAGATTTGTACCTTAATTACATTGTGGTAATTGGCCTGTAAAGGGTGTACTCCATTAATCAACACATAATTAACAATTAAGTAATTAAGTAATTCACAAATTAATTAATTACACCGTATAATATTGGCTCCCAAAGAACGTGGGGCACTACAAATATCAATTACATCCCAAATTCATTATATAATATTGGCGCTCCAACAACGCGGGGCTATCTAAAGTAAAGATTTACATAATTAAGGTAATCTATTAATTTATGCAAGTAAATTTGCATATTATCATTATAAACATTTGAACTGTACCTGATGGGCCAATCAGAATCCAAGAAATTTTGGTCAGTTTCTATGACAAAAAGAAGAAATTACACACTTGATTGTTGACCACGATTGAATACGGTTGAGGAGTGTTCGCAGAAGAATATTATGTAACGAATTTTAAAACCAGGAACCAAACTTAGAAGGAAAAATTATAAACAAAATCAGAAGATAATGAAATTATTAACAAAAGTCATCTAACCAAATATGAACGACGACCAGTAAGAAAATAAGAAAATATCAAGTGATTGACAAGAAGAAGCCTATCTAAACTTAACTAAGAATCGTAACGTATTCGACAATTATTTTAACCAAACAACTTTAGTAATCCAACATGAACAACAATATGCAACTGTTTCTGCAATATGATAAGTACATCAACTACACTCTATATACAAATTTTTTCCATCTTACTCTATCCATTGACAATGTCTTCGCTTCCCTCCAGCCCAAGCCTCTTTCTCTCAAAATGTTTCCCATCATTCCATCCCAAGTCAGTCGCGGTCTTCCTCTCTTCTTTCTCCCCCCTGATTTTGCCTCCCAAACCTGTTTTACCATTCTATCACTGTCCATTCTCTGCATGTGTCCCCACCAGCATAGTTGTCTCTGTTCAATAAAATCCAGAATCGATATCACTTCCAGATCCTCTCTTATTTGTGTATTCCTAACTCTGTTCTTCCTTGTTACTCCTACTACTCTCCTAAGATATTTCATTTCTGCCGCCTGGATTTTACTTTTTTGGCTTTTGCATAGCACCCACGTCTCACAGCCGTATGTTAAAACCGGTCTATATACTGTTTTATACACACTCATTTTCGTTTTTCTTGATATCTCCTTCTTATTTATAAATCTATTGTTTAATGCATAGTATACTTTTATTGCCTTTTCAATTCTTTCATTTAATGCGGCTTCTTGTTTCCCATTACTGTCTATTATAATCCCTAGATATTTGAATGTTTGACTTGTTCTATCTTCACTCCTCCAATTCTATATTTGTTATTTTCTCCCCCATTACCAACCTTGGTTTTGGTCTTATTTATTTTCATCCCTTTTTCCTGGAGAACTTCATTCCATATATTCAAATTACCCTGTAACGCCCTTTCACTTGTAGCCATTAGCACTACATCATCCGCAAAAGCCCCTTCTGCTACTTCTATACTTCGCAAGTTCCTGTATCCAACATGCATTTTCTTAACCTTCAGTGAACACATCTTAATAAAGACTAATACCATAAAAAATGCAAATTATTAAAATTGATTATTTTTTTTTATAAATAAGACTATCTGTGTGCTGTTTCACAAACACTGGTTATAAACGTTACTAAGGTACACAAAAAAGATTAATTCAGTATGTTTATGTATTTTACGTCGTAGCAGTGGCCATACGATAAAAATTTAATCCAGAATAATATCCGATTTAATTACAACACAGTATATCAGTGTATCCGACATCACTTCAGTTCACAGAACTGATCCTAGTAACTAACGAGAACAGTACGCCTACAGTAAAGACAGCCTACTTGCATACTGTACAGTACCCGATTTTCGGACAATTCGAGTTCGAACACGTCTTGGAGACCGCATTATGTTCGAAAGTCGAGGTCCTCCCGATCTCTTGTATAGAAAACTTGTTTTTTGTTTAGCGAGAACAAAGCTTACACTACTCGAAAAGTATTTACACATACAAATTTACATAGACTAATGATATTTTCCATAAATGAGAAAAATGGTAAAGAAACCATATTATATTTTTAAACCAACATTTTTTTTCAGAAACGGGGTCTAAAGGTAGATATGAAAAAAAAAATATATGATACGCGACCTTCATCAAGACTAGATATTGGAGGAAGGCAAGGGGAAGATTTCGTATACAGAGGAATACAAGTATTTGGTGGTGAAAATTACGGCCAGTGTGAAGCAAGACAAAGAAATACAATCCGGAATTAACTTGGGAAAGATGGCTGTATCTACATCAAATGGAATCCTGTCGGACAAGCAAATTACAGCAGAAACTAAAACCAAAATATTTAAAACCATTGTTAGAAGTGTCATGACTTACGGCTCAGACGTTTGGACTGCTAATAAACACGCAAGAATAAAATTAATGACAGCAGAGATAGGCTTTTGGAGACGTTCGGCAAGAGTATCCAGACGTGAGAAAATTAGAAATGAAGTCACTAAGGACAGAATGAATGTAAAAAATGCAATTGTTGATTTTGTCTAAACAAAAAATTACAATGGCATGGATACACGAAAAGAATGGCACAGGAAAGATTGCCAAGGAGAGTTATGGAATGGACCCCACCAGGAAAAAGGAAAAGAGGAAGACCACCTATCACCTGGGTAGAAAAAAATTGAGACTGTATTGAGGGAACGAGAAATTGAAGAAGATCTTTGGCTGGACAAGCAGCATTGGAAGATGAGAAATCAATCACTTCTGTAATCTTTGGTTCCGGAAGATGTGTAAACATTGTGCAGCCGGAATAATAATAATAATTTTAAACACCCCCCTGTCTGCTAACAAGAGAGGGCGTGCCGAGGAAACAAACTCACGGTCCGAAGTAGGCGACGATCGGGAACTGCACAACATATTTTGCAATTCTTGTATCTACCAAAATTTACCCAAAACGTGTGACAACACGAGAAGACGAAAGAACATCGCGTCAACGACGTGATAACTTACACGTAGTTTAATTAAAGCAAGACGTTATCGTGTCTGGCTACAGTTTTACGGCAGCCAGGCTACACAAAACAGAAGGTCCTGTCACGGACGCGTGACAGGTGTCTGTTAGGCACGTTTGTGTGACAACGCATTTAATCTCGTTGCCGCCGCTCCTCCACCACCATGTCATCCCCCTTGCTCGCTAAGCATCACCTCTACTTCTTGTATACACGGAATTTCTTTTGAAACGATTTCATGCTTTTTACAAAAACCTTTACCTGATACAGTTAAAGTACAACTGAAACCTTTATAGTGATAAAAATAAAGTTTTAAGAGTTTGTGACTTAACATAAAAACATTCTTAATTGTTGTATTAGGCTTTCAAGGCCGGTGTCGTAATTGTTAATACGGGCAGAAAATCATTACTGTCAGTGCGAAACAAGCTGTTTGTGTACAACAATGTCTTCAACCTTACGTGGACATACGTCTTTGGGGAACTGCATCTTAATCCAATATCGCCATAATGGAAAGGTTCCAGACCAAGGTGTTGCGTGCCATAACCAACGCACCGTGGTTCATCAGCAACAAAGACATATATATAGCGAACTGGACCTGCCCTCAGTCACTGAAACCATTACGATGTTCAGATCAAAATGAATCTGCGAGAAAATACAGATAGCGTTTTTTGGGATAGTGCCGCGGATTCCAACAGAAACTTTGCTGTGCGTTTTATTTGCGTGGATTCTTAACTACCCGACTCCTGTAATTACAAAACAAAACAAATTAAATACAAAACACGACAGAGAATTAATTTCCAAGTTTCCTTTACCTCTTTTACTCAAAGTGTTATGCAACAGTACCGAAACTAATATGCTAAGTCGACCGTTGTACTAAGCTATCGTAATTTTGAGAACGTGTTTAACCCTTTTATGAGCACACCTACCGCCCACGCCATGCGAGTACCCTTGTTATATGATTTTCAAATATGTGCTTATATGTGTGAAAGAGTGAGAGAAGGGGAGAATAAGAGAGAGAGAGAGAGAGAGAGAGAGAGAGAGAGAGAGAGAGAGAGAGAGAGAGAGAGAGAGAGAGAGAGAGAGTGGAAAACAGTGTGACAAACAAAGTTTATTTATGTGTAGTTAGGTGTGTAAACTTTCCAAAAGCGCGAGACACAATGACAGTAACATAGTAGAGAGCTACGGAAAGAACGGTCAATACTGTTTCTTAAGTTTACGTTACGCTCTGGTTAGCGTAAAGTGTACCTTATGCTGGACTGTATTCAGTCCTTAGGTTAATGGAAACGAACCGTTCGACAGACAGTTAATCAATGCCTTGTCAGTTCATATTTCACTGTCTACTTGTTGGCTGCTGGAATCACAACACGCCACAACGATGAGGAAACACAAACAATGGCGTGTGTACCGTTCCTGTCGCCACATCGATAATGTCTTCCAACTGTAATTACTTTTAACGTAATAGGCCTATTAAAAAAAAAATGATCCCGTTATTCTCTGTGTGTTTCCTCAGTGGATATTTTGATTACAAATATTGTATATTACACTATACCAACAGTCTTATGTATAAGTACAGTGTATACCAAATTCTTCACTGTAATAAAATTTCAAGTAGGTAATTTTAATTACCTGGGTTGTAATATCTCATATGGAATTGATATTGATTGGGATAGTAAGCTAACAAAATTTACACACATCTGTGGAACGATTCATAGGTACCTAAAAAATAAAACACGGAAGGATACCCGTATGAAATTTTATAAAACTATGGCTGTCCCCACATTCATGTACGCTAGTGAGACATGGGCTCTTGGTAAAAAGGACGTGTAGAGCTTTCAGACAGCCGAAGTGAAATTTCTAAGAAGGGCGCAAGGTTGTTCTCTCTTGGATCGTGAAAGGAATGAGGACATTAGACGCGAATTAAACATTGTATCATTGCACCAGTAGACTGAAGACCACAGCAGGAGATGGTGTGAACACTTGAATCGCATGCCTGATATCCGTCTACCTGTGGCTGGCCAGGGTTATCACCCTACTGGGAAGAGAAATGTCGGTAGACCGAGGAGGAGATGTGTTCCTGTTCCGGACAGGTCTAAGGCCTAGTGCTTGAAGTGTGATGATGATGAATTGATTACATACGCGCAATGAGTTACGATATATTTCCTTACCGAATTGTTCGGTCACCGATTAGGAATAATAAATAATGAAGATTCCATTTTGAATAGTTTTCCCACTTTGTTTGGATTTCACAGCAGTTAAATGGTGTTAAACTTAAGTCAAATAAGAAAAATAACTAAATTTATAAAAGCAAAAGAAAGAAGTTTGGGAATGATTTGGAGAAAGATGGCTATATCTACATTAAATGGAATCCTATGGGATAAGCAAATTATATCAGAAACTAAAACAAAAATATTTAATTGTTAGAAGTGTCATGACTTACGGCTCAGAAGTCTGGACTACCAATAAACACACAAGAACAAAATTAATGACAGCAGAGGTGGACTTTTAGAGACGTTCGGCAACAGTATCCAGACGTGAGAAAATTAGAAATGAAGTCATTACAGACAGAACGAATGTGGAAAATTCAATTGTTGATTTTATCCAAACAAAAAATTTACAATGGTATGGACACACGAAAAGATTGCCAAGGAGAGTTATGGAATGGACCCCACCAGGGAAGAAGGAAAAGAGAAAGACCACCTATCACCTGGATAGAAGAATTTCAGACTATACTGAGGGAACAAGAAATTGAAGATCTTTGGATGGACAAGCAGCAGTGGAAGATGAGAATTCACTCACTTCTGTAATCTTTGTTTCCGCAAAATGTGTAAACATTGTACAGCCGGAATAATAATAATAATTTTAAACAACTCTCTGTCTGGCAACAGGAGAAGAGGCCGTGCCTAGGAAACGAATGGCGTGGTGAATAAGCTAGATAATTTCAACCAATTAGAAGAACTCTACAATCATCGAGTAAAGAATACGCATAGAGTTCTAGAAAGTGTATGGGTCTGAGAATCCCAGGCCAGTCGCATTGAAGCGACCCAAACGAGGTTTCTCAGGCACGTGGCAGGATATACTTTCCAAGATCGCAGAAGAAATGCAGACATACGGCAGGAAGGCAAGATTATCAGTATACTCGATAGGATTGCCCAGTAGGCTACCTGCTACTATAGTTGGAACATCTTAACCGAATCATTGGCTGTCGCATCACCAGACAAGTATGGAATTAGGCCTATAAGCCGAAATATCGCATTTCAGTAATAAGGAAATAATATCTTCGTTTTAACAAGGTTACTATCTTAAAAAGGCTACTGTTTTGGTTTTCCTAGTAACTTAGATCAAGATACGAATAGGAAATTGGCCGTACTATGCCAACAGCAGACTACTGAGAAGCAAACTCATTAGTCGTAACACAAAAATAACAATATCGTATAAGACACTTATCAGACCGGATGTTGATTATGGAGGCGAGACGTGGACGCTAATAAAAAAGGAACAAGAAGCACTAACAAGGTTTGAAACAAAGATCACCGGACGTGTTTATGGTCCGGTTAAAGAGGATGACGAATGGAGAATCAGAAATAACCCCAGGAGCTATTGAATCACGAAGACATTGTAAGATTCATAAAGGCTCAGCGAATAGGTACAATGGTTAAGTCATCCAGAGCGGATACGTATACCAAAGCAAATTCTAAGGGCTCATGTCTATAAAAATAGAAAGAGGGTCCGACCTGCTATAAAGATGGTTGGATGACGTGCTAGATCTGAGAGGAATGGATGTGAGGGGTTACACTGAGATTGGCAATGGACAGGAGACTTTGTAGAAGATTGGTATTGGAAGTCAGAGCTCAAGTTGAGATGTAGCGCTGAAGAAGAAGATGATGAAAAGAAGAAAAAGAAAAGGAAGAAGAAGAAGAAGAAGAAGAAGAAGAAGAAGAAGAAGAAGAAGAAGAAGAAGAAGAAGAAGAAGATAACTGCTACCTACACTCTAAGTCCGCATCCTAAGACCAAGAGCTGAATTGTCTTTGTATTTCCTTACATCATCTGTAGGCCTGTAAGTATTAAATAATGTCAGGAACGTACCGCAGCCTTGTCCTACTCGTGACGTTTGAAGGCGTTTGGACTTAAGAGGGGCGGCTGATAAGTAACGCACAGTCGCATATAACGGAAAACAAAACAATCTACAGCATGACGCGTGCTGCCATCTTGTAGCGACATTCTTGTATTACAAATGTCCCATATCTCGTTGAACAACTCCTTCTCGTTTTCTGTAAGTCGCCATTGATATGGAGTCAAGTATGGCAGATATGTCAAAGCGTCTGAAACAACGTGCAGTGATTGAATTTTTAACAGCTGCTAGCGACATTCATCGTCGTCTAAAAACCGTTTATGGTGATGAAACTGTTGATCGAAATACCGTGAGTAGGTTGGCAATAAAATTTCGTGCATCGGAAGCTGGTAAAGCGAATATTGAGGATGAACCTCGCAGTGGTCGACCAGTTTCTGTGACAGATGAGAAGCACCAAATGGAGGTGAATAAACTGATTCAAAATGACCGTCGCATCACACAACAACGCATCGCCACCCGGATAGGCATATCGAAAGAACGAGTAGGACACATTATTGCAGAACTGTGCTACCGTAAAATCTGTTCGCGGTGGGTGCCACGCCGAGTCTCTTGTGAACCTGAAATTTGAACCCATTCCACACCCTCTATACTCACCAGATTTGGCGTCCTGCGAGTTTTTCACTATTTTCCGCATTTAAAGGAAGATATTAAGGCTATTCATTTCACCACAGATGATGAACTGAAAGACGCAGAGAAGTCGTGGATCCAGGAAGTCCACCGGCATTATTCATTGACGAGATGAGACAACTGGTTCACCGTTGGGAGATGGTGACTACGTGGAAAAATAAGTGCAAGTTTTTGTAGCAAATAAAACTTTTATTCAATATATTTGTTCCATTTGACTACCCCTTTTCATTTGCTAGTTACATGCGACTGTGCATTACTTATTAACCGCCCTTCGTAATTCTTCACCGGTAGTGTCTATCCAGTTCTTGTTGGCTTTTTTCGATGCACAAAAATTATACACCGTATCGAACATCCATAAAACTGTTAATTAAGTCGGCATAGTAAAGCAATGTCGTGCTGTCGGTAAATACATAAGACCGCCGACTCTCATAGCTAGGCTAATATAGTACCTAGAATGTTGCCAACATTAAACAACAAAGTGCCGTATTGGATTTGAGCACAAGGTTAACTGGAGCGACGTGATTAATTTAACACTAACCTCATCCCCGACCTTGAGGTTTACTCTTAAATAATGCAAACCCGTTTCCTGATTGCGCGCCCGAGCGCAGTATCTGCCGTCACTTCGCGTTCCTTCATTGTCTAATAAACACTTCATTACCTTTCACAACACGCCATCACCTTCATACTTTCATATTATAATGGAGAGTTTAGTCTTTGTTCACACACAACACTCGTGCACGCGAGCGTGAGCCCACAACCAAAAGTGCGAGCGATTATAATACACGTAGGAACTGTTCGCTGGGAATAAAATTATCCAACAGCGGCCAGACGCGGGCCAGTAGGAGACCTTTGAAATGACTGGCAATAACGATATGGGTCGACAGAGCTGTGTGCCGGGCTTGGGAATCATACAGATATTGGCATTTTTCCACAGGCGGGGAAAGTAGTGCAGCCGGAGACAAGAGTTGAACAGATCTAGCACCAGTTCAACGCCCGACGCCGGGAGATACTGCAAAGCTGCTACACCGCTCCGGTCAGGACCGGGGGCGGGACGGCGGTTCAAACGACAGATAGATGAAACTAGTTCGTCCCTGTCGAAGAGAGCAGGAGGTCTACTGGAGTGCGGGAAAAATAACCAGATACGGAGACTCGAATAACTGTCGAATGGGCAGGGTCCGAGACGGCTCGATGAACGGTGAATTGCGTCTCCATAAAATCAGCAAAGACAAGACCTCAGCTTTGCCTTCCGATGAAGAAACAATGCCGTTCGGGGGGTTGCGAGTACGCTTGTCGCGGGTCAGGCGACTCGTCGCTCTCCAGACGGAGGCGTGGTCGACTTCAAAGGACTCAAGATATCAGTGATCAGAGATCACTGGACGTAAAGAGACTGGGCCTGAAAACGCCGTTTAGCGCCGGCATCTCGGGTCCTTCATCGCACAGCGTGGAGTACGTATTAAAATTATACAATTGCGTTGTTACTAAAACTTAATACTGTTACAGCGGTCGCACGGACCGGGAGGAAACCTACCTATCTGCCCACAAATCACTGAACTACGAACTGAACTGCCCTGAATGGCTCTCCTGGCCGTTCGTGGCCTCGGCGGGGATACCTCACGTCAGTTGTACAAGAGCTTCTTTCATGAAGCGGTCGCCACGGATACACGTGCTGGTTTGGGCAGACCACCAGAACCTGGCGGGGGGGGGGTTGCGTCGGAGGCAGCAGCGCTGGCCAACCGGTCCTCAAATGTCCTCTCCGCTGTTAAACGGACGCGTCACTACAGGATACTAGGTTACACCAGAGCAACGGCTGAGCAAGTCACTTTCTGAGATCCTCTCTCCCTACTTCAACTAATAGAAACATTCCATCCCAACCACTCGACCTTGAGAGAATACGATTCTTGGAATCATCGGAGGAGCCACTACGGGTGCTGCTACCATGCAGGGGCCTTGAACCCCGTCCCCCCCATCAGCTACAAGCTACAAGTATAGTACAGTGGAAACAAAATACTGACACCAATGAAGTCATTAATTGCCAGCTTTAAATATTCACAAATAACAATGTGATATCAACAAGGTACTCTCATACAATAATTCAAGTTACAATTTATCCACACACACACACACACACACACACACACACACACACACACACACACACACACACACACACACACACACACACACACACACACACACACACACACACACACACACAGTAATAATGTTAAATATTAAGAGTTCCGCACTAATTATAACACAGTAATCACTTGCCACGATCACTTGATGCGCACCTACAATCTCAAAAGGTGTAACTAACTTCTAAGCCGGCCGCTGTTGCTTATATAGGTCCCACAGATGTTCCAGAATGATTTTCCATTTTTTTGGCGGAATGCAAGCACAATTAATTTGCGTAGTTAACAAGTACTCGAACAGTCTAGAAGGTCCTTTACTGCACTGCCTTGCACCTGCTCGGCTGGCTGAGAAACGTCTAGAACTTTCACGTTAATGCGAGTGGACGAGCCTGACACAGACGAGGCACGGTGGGCTAGCGGGAAGCGCGTCGAAACGACATTGTCGCCTTTTCGACACCGTTCCGTAATTGTCGTAACAATAGGCCTATTATTGTGTACATAAACTAAAGTTTATAATTACAAACGAAATACGGCTATATGTATGTGTATATAACAAATTAAATGTAGGCCTACATGTTTTATATACAAATAAATTGTAAATTAACTTACATGACACCATTCACAGGCAGATTTTAAAACACGATAGTAATTTTCAACGTTTACGTAAGAACCGATAAAGGAAGTCAAATTTCAATATATCTCGGTGCTAGTTGGAGTAGTTGCGGCAATAATAATAATATCCACGAATCGTTGTGGCATCGGTTATTATCGGAACGGAACATGGCGAGCTCCGTAACCATAAACGATTCTCCGGGTTTATACTCGTTTTTATATTCATAGTTTACGAAATTTTGGTCATACGTTAGTGCCTGAAGTGGGTCACTGTAATAACTGCACTTTGAATCCCTCCTCTCGCTGTCTCACCCTCATCCACTCTCCGTTTTTTCATTTTCTCTCTTTCAAAAATAATTTTATATTTATATTATAAAGTTATAAAATACATGGGAAGGTGAAACACTTCAATACCAAATGTTATGAATAATTGTTAGTATTACTGCATTGTAAATGGATATTGATTGTACCAAACGTAGAATCACTGTACGCTTCGGCAAACTACAGGTTAATAACACCCCAGCTACGACAAAGGGTTTGGTTATCACTATTATCAAGCCATTATTTTTATTATACTCAAGATATTACAATATACAAAGAACATAATGTGGGCAGCGTTATAATTTTAACCGGACATATTAGCGTTGATGTTACACCCTACTCTTCAATCAGAAGTCACATGGCACAATGGGGAAGATAGGGAAATACGTACATTGCCTATTATTAGTTTTTACTCTCATATGTAATGCGCGACCTGAAAATTTACTCGTCCGAACGAAAAACTAAAGTCAGAAAATTATAATTGTTAAAACTTTTTTATTGTAGAAACCGTTATTCTCCATCAATCCACAAATTTTACATTTTTCGATCATAAATGAAGCCGTAAAAAAGATAGCCGAATTTACATTTCAACAATTCAGTGAACTTTATAACTTAACTTGTCGTACTTCCGTTCTTAGTTGATGTAAACGGCTCATTTTTACTTCAGATTGTAGCTTAATGTATCCATAAAGCAAACGAATAATTATCGTTTTTCTGCATTTTTCACATGTTCTAACAAAAAATTATTTATAACGTTTGGTTACGATTTTTTCGAATTACGATATGAAAAAGTTGACCTGTGACAAATGTTTCTGTATACGTAGTATAAATTAGTATATATTGTAACGCAACAGAAATGCTAGCATTCATGTTACATAAAAGAAGAGTCACAGAATAATAAACAAATTGATATTTAACCCCATAATAGAACAGAGATCCAATAATTACAATTATAATCATAGACAAAATTAAATAAGGATGCAAGGTAGTGTTGACTAGAATAAACGAACCTGTAAGATAAATAATAGCTAATGATATATGTTTAATGAAAAGCAAAACAAAAAAAATGAACAATGACTTAATTTATGGTAATAACAAATAAGAATTTTGTGTTAAGAAGTATTATTTTATGACAAAAAATTTTATGATAAGCTTTATGTGATGTTATATCAAATATGTGTTGAGTTAATGAAAAATAATGAAACAAGTTGTATTATTCAATGATTGTCGTAGAATGAAGTGTGAGGCAGTTAATCAATGTTCATAAATTCGAATTCTGTTGTATGTGATCAAGAGATCAAGATAAAATTGTTATTAGATATAGAAAAATAATTGTTTATATAAGTGCTAATAATTAAGATTTGATTGTATGTATGAATTTATATAAAAGGGACTATAGATGCATAACAGACATAACCACAGGTAGATCAGTTTACAATAAAAGGCCTAACAGGCAAAAATACTATATAAACACTAATAACATAAAGATTAGGTGCATCAATTAATAATAATTAATAAATACGCTATGAAGAGCTAGAAAAAAAAAGAAAAACATTAAATTAATAATAATATTTAATAAAATTTATACAAATTATAATAATACCATAATGCCATAATATCGATTGGTAAAATATAATATCGAAGGTGGATTAAATATAATAAAAAAGAAAAAAAGCGGACTTATATCAAAAAATCAGTAGAATATGTGTATAAAGTAATAAACCAACTATCGGTAAAGTTACATCCCGATAGGACAGCAAATTGATAAAGAATAGATAAAAAATATATGAAAGAAACACTATATAGTCAAAACATGTGGAAGGCAGAAATTATTATATGTTGCTAGGGACGAAAAATAAGAACAAGAAGTTGTTGATTTTGGATAAGACAAGAATTGCTTTGAATAAACTGAAAGTGATGAGATTAAAAACCCAAGAATAATCTATTTAATTGTAATATTCGAAATTACCAGATACTATTATAAAAATACAAAATTCTAATGACAATATTTACGTCTACTACCAATACAGATAAACAAAAATAACACTACAATATGAAATGATAATAGAGAGTAAATAATTGAAGTCTACAAGAAGAACTTGGACTGTCCCATATCCGAAGGGAATTGATGAGATATTAAAGAAATAGAAAGAATTAACAGTAACACAACTCATAATAATCACAACACCAGAAATTATAACCTTGCAAATACACGGAACAACACTAATTGCTTCAACCGAAGGAAGAACTTATTTGGATCCTGGCGGTGCAGAAGAAACATCAATCGAGCTGTAAATCAATCCAGAAGCTGTATTCCGAAGTGGACAGGACAAGAATTACTTTTATTAAACCGAAGACAGAAAACCGTACTGCATAACCATTCAAAACAGTAAATTTAGCGATCAACCGCCTACACGATTTGCTTCGTTCGAGTCTGGTAAATTATATTATATTAATCATACTAAATACACAACACATAAATATTGTAAATCTTGCATTCTTATCTATGTATTTTTAGTCTTCCCCACAGTTACAAGAACCTTCACACACTGAAATAAATTAAATACAAATCAAAACATAATATAGAACCAAATATAAATAAAGGATTAAAATAATCAACAATCGATACCTGAAGTCTATAGTCCAAGCATATGTTAATTAGCACATATCTTATTTAATGTGAATCAAGTAAACAAATAAAGAACCTTTATATATTTGTCAAATCTTGTTATTTGGAGTATGGTTAGTGAACTGGGAACAAAAAGTAACTGAATAAGTATAGAATAAATGGTTAATATAAACATCGAAATAACCTATAAGTTTCGTTGAGCCGATACTGCAGCGCTTATAGCGGAATTATCCGACACCAAAGAGGGAGCGTAAAATTACGAATTTAGACAGATCTCTCTTCAAGGTATAATAGGGTTGGATGAAATTGTAGAATAACGATTAAGTTGTTTAAGTTCTAGGCACACTAACACTGATAATTATTAAAGAGTTAAGTTACTATTAGTTAATTACATCCATATATTCCACAACTCCAAATATCTCCGAGATTTATATAATTAAAGTAATACAAAACAAATTGACAAATACAACAGTGGGGTTTTAAGGAGAGGAAACCCGTTTAAGTACAAACTGGCTTTCATCCCGTGGCTTGAACAGTAGCGGCTACACCCCGGTGTAAGTACAAATTGGCGCTCAACTTGTGTAGGGCTTAAGTTAAGTAACTATAAGTATAATAACATTAATTAACCAGAGCAGGCAACTGTGGGAGAGTAAACATGCATACCAGAGGTAGATCAAGGATTAGGGCAGGAGAAACGGAGAAGGAAATAGATGAACAAGAACAGGAAATAGAACTAATAACAGATAGTGAAATGGAACAACAGACAGACGAAATAACGGAAACTGAAATAAGTGAGGACAAGGAAAAGGAAGTAATCGAAGAAGAGGCACAAGGGGACCAAATAGGTAAAGCGGGAGCTAGAGAAGGACTAAATTGGGAAAAATTAATGGAGTTCATGAGTAGTATTAAGGAAGATAGCAGACTCACCAAGGAGAATTTTAAGAAACAGGAGGAAAAATTAGATAAAATAAATGAGGAAAACAAGGAGAATTTTAGGAAACAGGAGGAAAATTCAAGGAGAACAAATGAGGAAATTAAGGAAAAATTAGATAAAACAAATGAGGAAACTAAAGAAACCTCAAGACAAATGAACGAAAGGTTAAACGAAATTCACGAAAGGTTAGATAGGAATGATGAGGGTGTAAAACAAATGAAGGAAGACATCCTACAAATACATGAAGAGAATTTAAGGCAGATTAATGAAAAAATTGAGAATCTCCATGTGACAGTTAACCAGAAGGTGGACCAAAATAATGAGGAAAGAAAATTAGAAATAGCCAAAACAAATAAAGTGTTAGAAAAAACTAACGAAACAATAGTACAGATTCGTGAAGAATTACAGAATAAAATTAATGACACAAAAATTGAGAATAAAACATTGGTCGAAGAAATCCAACAGGAAACTGTCGGAAAATATGATTCAATTAAAAACGAAGTACATCAGGTACGGGAAGAGAATAAGGAAGGAATTACACAAATACAGACAGACATGGGCGAACGACTCGAAAGAATCTATGGCAATTTAAATAGTATGGAAGGTCAAATCAATACCAATAAAAATAAAATAGAAGAAATTAGTAGACGTGAATTACAATTACAGGAAGAAGTAGATTCATGGCGGGATAGGACATGCCAACATAGTCATACAAATAACCATGAGAACCGAGAATCGATTAATTTTCGTAATTACAAGCGCAATCCTATGGAATTTTTAAAGAGATTGGAAGAGGTGATCATAAGAAATAGAGAGAATCGCTGGAGTATTATACGAAGCATGATTGATGAAACGTTTAAAGATACTTATGATAATTGGTGGACAGCGGTGCGTCCGGATATAATGGACATGACTGAGTTCAAAAAACAATTTAAGGAGAAGTATTGGTCTGAATCGACCCAGAACATGATTAGGAATAATTTGAGTAACGGTCGATACGAAACAAATGTAGGCCAGTCCCCTACTTCATACTTTTTAGGAAAAGTATGTATGGCGCGGAACTTAGAGCCCAGAATTCCCGAAGAATGTTTGGTGATACAACTATCCTATCATTACGAGGAAGGGATAAAAAATGCGCGTATGTGTAGTCAAATCAAAACGATTCCAGCCATGGCCAAATTCTTGGAGAATTATGAACACGAGAACCAATACCAAAGAAATAGAATACTAAATCATAAATATCAGAAGTATGATAATAACGCGCCACCCACCAATTCTCATAATAACGATCGCAATCGACCTGCGCAGAACGTTAATACTAATAGAACACAAAATGAAAACACGAATAATAACTCCAGAAACTATAATTATCGCGGCAATAACAATTACAATTATCGTGATAGTCGCAATAATAGAGGAGATGGTGACAGACGACCCAATAATTATAGACATAACGTCAATTATATCTACTCCAGACCTCAAGGTAATCAGCGACGATACTACCCAAGGAGTCACCGATATGACAACCATTATGACCAATCTCGGCATGAAGTCAACTACCCACATGATGGAAATTATAGGATAGCAGAACATAATACGGAGGATCGCACTGAAACAGTACAAAATCAACACAGTAATCAAAATGAAAATAGAGAAGAGGGAGTAAGCCCTCATTTAAACTAATAGAGGCAGTGAAAATTAATGAATACCCGTCACTGAACCGTAATCTTGGGGAACAACGACTAATAAATAAAATTAAGTGTAATCGTAAAATAACCATAATTAATAACCACTATTTAAAGAATATCAGGGAAGATTTGTTGGAAGAGGATCAGAAACATGTAAACAGTAATAGTAATAACGAAATCATATATATATCAGCAAAATTCTAAAAGACAGTAAGACCAACTTACAAAAAATTATTTGAAATAACTATTATATATAAAACGAATTTAGTAAGAACAAAAAATTACTAAATCCATAAAGAAATATAATGAATAAATTCTAAAAATAATAAGAACAACTTATTACCAATTTTGAAGAGAAAATACTTTGAATTAAAAAGAATTTGAATTTGAATATTATGAATAAATTCTAAAAATAATAAGAACAACTTATTACCAGTTTTGAAGAGAAAATACTTTGAATTAAAAAGAATTTGAATTTGAATATTATGAATAAATTCTAAAAATAATAAGAACAACTTATTACCAGTTTTGAAGAGAAAATACTTTGAATTAAAAAGAATTTGAATTTGAATATTATGAATAAATTCTAAAAATAATAAGAACAACTTATTACCAGTCTTGAAGAAAATTACTTGGAATTTAAAAAGAATTTCAGTTGAATACTACCACTAAATTCTAAAATACAATAAGAACAACTTATTAAAGATTACCGAAGAAAGCGATAATTATTATTAAATGTTTATAAAGAAATAGTGTGAATAACAAACCCCAAGATTACCGAAGAAAGCGATAATTATTATTAAATGTTTATAAAGAAATAGTGTGAATAACAAACCCCAAGATTACCGAAGAAAGCGATAATTATTATTAATGTTTATAAAGAAATAGTGTGAATAACAAACCCCAAGATTACCGAAGAAAGCGATAATTATTATTAATGTTTATAAAGAAATAGTGTGAATAACAAACCCCAAGATTACCGAAGAAAGCGATAATTATTATTAATGTTTATAAAGAAATAGTGTGAATAATGAATAACAAACACAAGATTACAGAAAAAGGCGAGAATTATTATTAATGTTTATAAAGAAATAGTGTGAATAATGAATAACAAACCCAAGATTACAGAAAAAGGCGAGAATTATTATTAAATGTTTATAAGGAAATAGTGTGAATAACAAACCCCAAGATTACCGAAGAAAGCGATAATTATTATTAATGTTTATAAAGAAATAGTGAGAATAATGAATAACAAACCCAAGATTACAGAAAAAGGCGAGAATTATTATTAAATGTTTATAAAGAAATATTGTGAATAATGAAGAATGGAACCCCAAGATAAAAGTTATTACCTCAAATCGACATATGCAAAATAAAGAAAAAAAAAAAATCATATGACCTAAAATATATACTACATTGCCACATGATGGAACAATTTCAGTAAACGATTGAATGTAACCAATATAATGTTAAAGAAGACAAGAAAGAAAGAGTATTTATGAACATAATTCATTGAAAAATAAACAGCCAAAATAGTGAAATACGATAAGAAGAAGAATAGTTGGGGCTAAGGAATGTATTTAGTCAAAAATACAATTATAATGATCATCACACAACAACTATTTAGAAAATATTGTGATCAGAAAAAAAAACAAACGAAGAAGATACTTAACATTACAATCTCAACAAAAATGAAAACAAAAATGACTACAAATGATAACTGTCAAAGTCAATATCAACGAATGTTTAAGGAATTAAAATGGAATTACGAAATATGAAGAATAGTAATGAAGAAATATAAATGCAACAAAGAAAAAATCTTTTCCAGAATATTTATTATTAAATGATTAAAGAGATTATTAGGAGATTATTATTATATTTTATAGCTGACTGTAGATGAATTCCAGCAGTACTATACTAAAATGTGGTGTGGGCAGCAGAGTATGAAGACAAACAGTGCCTCTCTGAACTGTACCAACGCATGTGTTAGGGATTGTTAGGGAAATTAAATATTTAAGGAATATTAGAATAGTTGCAAGAATAAATTCAGTTTCCAAAGGAATGTGACGAAGAAAACAGAAAGAAGTGAGTTGACAGAAGAATAATTGAAAAATACAGTAATTATAAATAGAAGAGATGTAAAACTAATGTATCAGTGAATAGTGTAGCCAACTACCAACAAGTAAGGTTTACAGAAATAAAATGATCAAGAATGTTAATTAAAATGATGGA
Organism: Magicicada septendecula; assembly: GCA_034769895.1. NCBI lineage: Eukaryota > Metazoa > Arthropoda > Insecta > Hemiptera > Cicadidae > Magicicada > Magicicada septendecula. The sequence goes on from CM068370.1 coordinate 493,501,309, forward strand.
ATGTTATTAAATAAAAAAAAGTATTAATACTAGTCTAATGAAGTTACATTGAGAATCCCATCGTCAACCATTAACCATGAAATGAAGAAAAGGCATGTGAAAAAGACAAGTTTATTTGACCTAAACTTCATTCAGGTAAACTAAACTTTTTTAGGAGGGGAAGCATATGTAACGCAACAGAAATGCTAGCATTCATGTTACATAAAAGAAGATTCACAGAATAATAAACAAATTGATATTTAACCCCATAATAGAACAGAGATCCAATAATTACAATTATAATCATAGACAAAATTAAATAAGGATGCAAGGTAGTGTTGACTAGAATAAACGAACCTGTAAGATAAATAATAGCTAATGATATATGTTTAATGAAAAGCAAAACAAAAAAAATGAACAATGACTTAATTTATGGTAATAACAAATAAGAATTTTGTGTTAAGAAGTATTATTTTATGACAAAAATTTTATGATAAGCTTTATGTGATGTTATATCAAATATGTGTTAAGTTAATGAAAAATAATGAAACAAGTTGTATTATTCAATGACTGTCGTAGAATGAAGTGTGAGGCAGTTAATCAATGTTCATAAATTCGAATTCTGTTGTATGTGATCAAGAGATCAGGATAAAATTGTTATTAGATATAGAAAAATAATTGTTTATATAAGTGCTAATAATTAAGATTTGATTGTATGTATGAATTTATATAAAAGGGACTATAGATGCATAACAGACATAACCACAGGTAGATCAGTTTACAATAAAAGGCCTAACAGGCAAAAATGCTATATAAACACTAATAACATAAAGATTAGGTGCATCAATTAATAATAATTAATAAATACGCTATGAAGAGCTAGAAAAAAAAAAGAAAAACATTAAATTAATAATAATATTTAATAAAATTTATACAAATTATAATAATACCATAGTGCCATAATATCGATTGGTAAAATATAATATCGAAGGTGGATTAAATATAATAAAAAAGAAAAAAAGCGGACTTATATCAAAAAATCAGTAGAATATGTGTATAAAGTAATAAACCAACTATCGGTAAAGTTACATCCCGATAGGACAGCAAATTGATAAAGAATAGATAAAAAATATATGAAAGAAACACTATATAGTCAAAACATGTGGAAGGCAGAAATTATTATATGTTGCTAGGGACGAAAAATAAGAACAAGAAGTTGTTGATTTTGGACAAGACAAGAATTGCTTTGAATAAACTGAAAGTGATGAGATTAAAAACCCAAGAATAATCTATTTAATTGTAATATTCGAAATTACCAGATACTATTATAAAAATACAAAATTCTAATGACAATATTTACGTCTACTACCAATACAGATAAACAAAAATAACACTACAATATGAAATGATAATAGAGAGTAAATAATTGAAGTCTACAAGAAGAACTTGGACTGTCCCATATCCGAAGGGAATTGATGAGATATTAAAGAAATAGAAAGAATTAACAGTAACACAACTCATAATAATCACAACACCAGAAATTATAACCTTGCAAATACACGGAACAACACTAATTGCTTCAACCGAAGGAAGAACTTATTTGGATCCTGGCGGTGCAGAAGAAACATCAATCGAGCTGTAAATCAATCCAGAAGCTGTATTCCGAAGTGGACAGGACAAGAATTACTTTTATTAAACCGAAGACAGAAAACCGTACTGCATAACCATTCAAAACAGTAAATTTAGCGATCAACCGCCTACACGATTTGCTTCGTTCGAGTCTGGTAAATTATATTATATTAATCATACTAAATACACAACACATAAATATTGTAAATCTTGCATTCTTATCTATGTATTTTTAGTCTTCCCCACAGTTACAAGAACCTTCACACACTGAAATAAATTAAATACAAATCAAAACATAATATAGAACCAAATATAAATAAAGGATTAAAATAATCAACAATCGATACCTGAAGTCTATAGTCCAAGCATATGTTAATTAGCACATATCTTATTTAATGTGAATCAAGTAAACAAATAAAGAACCTTTATATATTTGTCAAATCTTGTTATTTGGAGTATGGTTAGTGAACTGGGAACAAAAAGTAACTGAATAAGTATAGAATAAATGGTTAATATAAACATCGAAATAACCTATAAGTTTCGTTGAGCCGATACTGCAGCGCTTATAGCGGAATTATCCGACACCAAAGAGGGAGCGTAAAATTACGAATTTAGACAGATCTCTCTTCAAGGTATAATAGGGTTGGATGAAATTGTAGAATAACGATTAAGTTGTTTAAGTTCTAGGCACACTAACACTGATAATTATTAAAGAGTTAAGTTACTATTAGTTAATTACATCCATATATTCCACAACTCCAAATATCTCCGAGATTTATATAATTAAAGTAATACAAAACAAATTGACAAATACAACAGTGGGGTTTTAAGGAGAGGAAACCCGTTTAAGTACAAACTGGCTTTCATCCCGTGGCTTGAACAGTAGCGGCTACACCCCGGTGTAAGTACAATATACACATTTCTGTATTGTGTCGGCGACAACGGTATATTTCCTATAGTGAAGGACAGGTGTCTTTGCGCATGACAGCTGTCTTTGCGTCAATACACAATTTCCTCGGTTACTTGTCATCACAAACCTTCGTCTACCTGCTTTCTCCTTTTTAATTGCAACGTTGATTCTTCTTCTTCATGTATAGATGACCTCGTGCGAGAATGGAAACAAAGTGCTCCTCTAGGTATACAGATTAGCCGACACGAGTTCTTAAACTCTATGCTGTTTGCCGATGATCAATTTGTATTCCACGATAGTGAGGATAAATTACAACTGGCTATCCACAAACTAAATCTGTTATCAAAAGGTTATAATTTGAACATTTCAATAGAAAAAACTAAGACCATGGCATTCCTAGGAAAAGATTCGATTCGGACAAAAAGTGTAATTGAAAATAAAATTTTAGAGCAAGTATCACATTTCAGTTACCTAGGCTGTGATATTACATATGAAGAAGACAGAGATATTCTTAATAAAACAAACAACTTCCAAAGAATATGTGGGACATTACAGAGAACATTCAAAGGAAAGACCACGAAAAAACACAAATAAAATTCTATAAGGTGATGGCAGTCCCCATGCTATTATACGGGTCCGAATCATGCGCACCAAGAAAGAAAGATTACAGACAGATGGAAACGTCTGAAATGAAATATCTTAGATCTGTGAGAGGTTGTATAACATTAGATCACATAAAGAACGAAGATATAAGACAGGAATTAAAAGTACAACCAGTAACGGAACTAGCGAAAACTATAAAAAAAGACGGAAAGAGCATGTTATGCGCATGTCTCCAGAAAGAATTCCGAGAAAAATCCTGAATTATAAGCCAACCGGAAGAAGAAATGTTGGCAGACCGAGACGGAGATGGTGAAGCCGGAACAGGCAACCTGCCTAATCCTGGACAGATAGATTATGATGATGACGATTCTTCTTCACTCCTTTATCCTCTCGCTGCCTGCTGTATGAATCTGTTTCAAGGCTGGGCACGCTAAAAACGAAAGACCCCTGTCGATAGTAGCGCACTCACGGCAGTCGGAGCAGGAAGAACCACAAATAGACAAACAGACAGACAACAAAAAATGTAAAACGGACGAGCAAAATTGAGAACTTTAAATATCTCATTGTTCTACTTCTTTACTGTTTTATGGGAACAAAGACTATTATTTTTTCACTGAGCTTCCACATCTTATTTCGAAATGTTCGCCTAATTATCACAGTAGCCTATATTGTTTTAAACAACAATGACTTATCGAAATCAATAAAACAATTGTAGTAGATTCTGTACGTATAAAATAAACTGCTTTCGAAAGCAAAATTAATCATTCGAGAAGCAATGCTTTCTATATAAGCTCCTAAGTAAGAGATAACTGCAGCTTAATACGAGTTGGATCCAATTGTACCATATATCATTACCGCTAACCCCCCCCCCCCCAACTAGTAGCGTTTAAGCCAACCAAAGCCAAAGGGTGAACGCCAAAGCTACAGCAGTTTAATGCTTAGTTGCTGTAATCGATTTTATCCCTACTTCAGTAGATAATATAACGATTACGTATTTAGCGGTTAATCGGTTTCACTTTTATTGAAACTGACGCCTTAAGAGGGCTACCGATTTTCTGTAAACGATCGCTACTGTGTGTTACATTCTACTGTAGTCTTGTTATCTAACTAACAGCTGTTTTTATTGTTTTTCCTTTCTCTTGTCATCGTTAAATTAACTATTTTCCTATGAAAAAGAACGAATCAATTAGCTTGCGTCCGTTAGAGTAGCGGCTGCTGTAACTACTGACCTCGTTGTATTATGTTGTTAAATTGTGGTACCGGGCTGTTGCTGTTTGGCCGTGGTCCAGTGCTAAAATCTCTAGCAAACGCTTCGGCCGTGCCGTTGACGGCCATCGTCAGTTCAAATATGAGCTTGCGCTAATGTAAGATGGTACTACTCGTGTATTTTATGGTAGTCGGTAACCTTGGTAAAAGTAACATGCGCAGAACCATGTTTTTTGGAAACCATGTTTCCAATTTATTGGAGATTTGTAATCTGTTCGACTAAGCGAACATTGAACAAATTGGCTGACAACACACATACAGGATTATGAACAGCTGACCATTGACAGCTCTTCTTGTTTTTGTTAATAGATTAAAGAGATACCCAAATTACAAAACTAAATGACAGAAACATGTAAACAAATGAACAAAAATCACCTCCACTTGCTGCTGGCATGATACGATAAGTTCAAATGTTAAACGCTGGGCCTATAAGGCAGATATATTGGTTGACATTAACACTTAATGTTGACACGAATACAAGACATACAGAACAGATATCACAGACATTACAATACAGATAATACAGAGAATACATTATTAGTTAAACCTGAAAGGTAAGTCTAACAGTTTGTGCCTTTTTAGTCTGTAAGTATCTTCACTGTTATCTAACAAATCAATTGCCAGGTGGTTTCGATGCTTTTCTAATTTGGAGATGTGATTCCTGCAGAGGCGCATGATTTCTTCTCTCACGGTTGGAACTTTGAGGTCGCAGTGTATAGAGTTGTTGCAGACTGCTATAATTGTTACCGTATTCTACATTCCTACTTAGTGAGCAGAGTGTTTCAAGTCAAGTACTCGGATGCTACTTCTCCTCTATTACCAGTGGGGTCAGGAGTTCCGCAGGGTAGTGTCCTGGGTCCTCTGCTCTACCAACTGTTCAGTTCGGACTTACCGTCAGCAAGTGAAACCACTGTTGCTACCTACGCCGATGACACAGCAATCCTAGCGACACACTCCGACCCCTCAATACCATCTTTACAAGAATCATTGAACAGCGTTCAATTATGGCTTGATAAATGGCGCATAAAAATCAATTCGTCCAAGTCAGTACACGTTACCTTCACCACACGTTAGACATACAGTAACAATTAACGGTCAACCAATACCGCAAGTTGAAAGTGCTAAGTACCTTGGGCTGCATCTGGACAGTAGACTAACGTGGAACAAACATATAACCTCTAAGAAGATTGAACTTAATCACAAGATCAGAAATATCTACTGGCTGATAGGCAGAAAATCACGGTTAAATCACGGTAAAGCAGTTCTTAAACCGGTATGTACTTCTGGTATTCAACTTTGGGAGTACGAGTAATATTGAGATTATCCACCGCTCCACCGCTTTCAGTCCAAAACTTTAAGGTGAACAGTCGACGCTCCATGGTTTGTCTCACAGAGTGTGTAGACTAAGTGTTTTTGCGTTTTCAAAAACATTTACCGTGAAACGTATACGTTTATTTTGTATCGTTACTAGTGTTTAGTTTGGGAGTGAGCTGTTAACTACATTATCTAATTACATTTTAAATTTCATTTAATTCTGTCTGTGGCATGGTTACGTATGTTTTACCAGTTTTTTTTTTACGTTTAGGTCATATTTTAGGAGAACTTTCATAAAGCGTACTTTTGCTCATTTTAGAATTATTTTCCTTATGTTTCACTATTTCTTTTATTAGCATTTATTCGTTGCTTGCTTTTTACTAGCGATTATTTATTATTATATATATAAACTTTCACAATATGAACTTAATTTCATTTATCTTTCCCAAACGTTTCGAGGTGATGTTCCTCTTCCTCAGTGGGATTAAATACTGAATGTCATTTTAACAGTATAACGGTTATGGACTGGTGTGTGTGGTGGGGGTTGATGGTGGGAGGGAATTGGCGCTGAGGTTCAAATTGTGTGTTTGGATCAATGTATCGAATAGTGTATGTGATCCATAATGTAATTGTTCATTTAATATGTTGTTTGGTTGTAGTGTGTGATGTCTGTATATTTCAAATTGTTCTGTTGTGTTTAGTTTTGTACTTTTAGGTAAGTAGTGTAATATTTCCATGTTGTGTTCTATGTTTGTGTAACTGTGGTTTTCGTTTTGTAAATGTGTGGCAAATGTGGAATGTATGTAGTTTGTGGTGAGGGCTTTTTTATTTATTATTTATTATAAATAATATTATATAAATATTATATTTATTATTATAATATTATATTATATTATATTATTATTATAATATATATTATTATAATAAATATATTATATAATTATTATAAATATTTATTATATTTTAGGAGAACTTTCATAAAGCGTACTTTTGCTCATTGTGGAATGTATGTAGTTTGTGGTGAGGGCTTTTTTATTTATTATGTATTATTTACATTATATAACAAATAACACTGTTCTGGTATTACAAATATACGTATTTGATACAATTTCGAACAATACTGACTAAAATTACAAAGCGTAGGTCCAGTTAGTTGAATCGAATCCGGAAATGTTAACAATGTGAAAAAACCTGATTCTAATTATTAAATAGTTAATGGCACCCATAAGGCCGGCTGCAGCGACAGTAAGACGGACATTTCATGAAATGAAGCATTGTTACAACTGAGCACACTTAGTCACCCCACTACTCTCCACTTTTCGCGCAGCTACGAAGCGGCCACCGTAAAGTAACACGATTGTACACGTTAGTGACCACAGTACTGTGGCAACGGCCAATTTTTTACCCTAATAAGAGATTTTAGCACTGGACCACGGCCAAACAGCCCGGGATCACAATTTAACAACCTCAAAATTGACCTCGGCCGTGTAAGCCTTAAAAATAATTCTCGTTGTATTAATCAAACCAGAACGATGTCAGTACGGTGTAAACTTCAAAAAATGACAAATGTTTTACTTACTACCACGAAACAGGAAACAGGACAGCCACGACAGTAACATACCTGGAAATAAACAGAGAAACATTCATTAGTATTTTACAGAAATACAGAGTTGTTTCACACAAAATAAATAACAATTCGCATTCATACAGGACTCCAGTAACGGTTATATACGTGATCTATACACGTTCATACTGACTACATAAATATTGTGACACAAGTTGTTCAGATAGCGTATGGGTGTCATAGTTGAAGGTAAATTCTGGGAAGTTGTCGGTAAATTTAAGGTTAGATTTTTCAGTATAATTTCGTGTTACAGACCCGACAATCGTTCCTGAACAGTCAGCTACGCTGACCCAGTGCATCAATTACCTCCACTTACAAGTATAGCTAAGTTATCTAGAGAGAAGAGAGGGGAGACAACGAGATAACAGTTCACTGTCTCACTTCCATATTATCTCCCTCTCTGTCACACACATGCTTCCACTGTTCTCGCTAGTCTTGTTGCAGCCGATGCTCACACTATGAAACACAGTACAAGACTGTTGTGCTCATGTGTGAAATTATTGAAAATTTTGTTAGCCTAGCAACGAGTTGTTTGTACACTGCGCATCTCTAACCCTCTGTTCAATTTCTATCGTCAGGTTTCTACACATTATCAACAAGTGTGTTGTTCGTATTGGACGTAAGGAGGAAATTCGTGCTCTAATTATTATTTTTTTACAACTGCAACTGATATAAGAAAAGGAAACTGGATTCAACGTTGGGGAACTCTTCTCCGTCGAATACAACGGTTAAGCGCTGGGTTGCTGAATTCAAAACGGGTCGGACAAGCACAACTGCCTACCCACGTGTTGGATGTCCAATGAAGTGACTACGCCAGAAAAATATTAAAGAATCCATAAAATCGTTGTGCCAGACCATAGAACAAAAGTGAGTGAGGTAGCTGAGACTGTTGGTATATCACCGGAACGCGTGCTCAATATCTTACATGAACATCTGTGTATGACAACGCTGTTCGCTAGATGGATGCCGCGTGTGCTGACATTTGACCAAAAACAGTGTCGGAAGCATGTTCCAACAGATTTTTTGGGCACTCTATACGCGTAATCCAACCGACGTTTTGCGTCGATTCGTAATCATTGATAAGCCTTGAGTCCACCACAACACTCCTGAGACCAGACAACAGTCAAAACAATGGACCGCGAAAGGCGAACCAACTCTAACGAAAGCAAAGAAAATTATTTCTGATGGTAAGGTTATGGGGACGGTTTTTTTTACACGCACGTGGAGTAATCTTCATTGACAATCTTAAAAAGGCGAAAACAGTGTCGAGTACTGTGCAAACCTGCTACACCTTTTTCACAAAGGAATCAAGAAAAAACGGCCACATTTAGCGAAAAAGAATGTGCTGTTTGACGAAGACAATGCAGCATCTTACACGCCTGTTGTTGGGACAGCTAAAATCGAAGAATTGAAGTCTGGATCGCTTCCTTACACACTGTACTCGCCCTGTTTAGCCCCCTGTTCTACCTCTTTTCTAACTTCAAAAAATGGCCCCCTGTAGTGACGAAAATCAGATTAGCGATGCTGTAAATGACCAGTTTGGTGATTTCGACAAATCGGCTTATCAGTCTGGTATAACCGCTTTAGAACATCGTTGTATAGAGCTAAATAGAGACTATGTTTAAAAATAAGAGAACATTAATCCCAAAAAATATTGTTCCCTTATTGAAGTCCGGAATTTTTTACACTACCATAGTACATACAGTTTAATGAAATGTAAAAAACATTATTATTATTCCGGCTGTGCAATGTTTACACATTTTCCGGAACCAAAGATTACAAAAGTGATTTAATTCTCATCTTCCACCGCTCCTTGTACATCTAAAGATCTTCTCCAACTTCTCGTTCCTTCAATATAGTCGGAATTTCTTCCATCCAGGTCTTCGTCTTTTCCTTCTTCCTGGTGGGGTTCATTCCATAACTCTCCTTGGCAATCTTTGCTGTGCCATTCTTTTCATGTGTGCATACTACTGTAATTTTTTTTGTTTGGATAAAATCAACAATTGAATTTTTCACATTGATTCTGTCCTTAGTGACTTCATTTCTAATTTTCTCACGTCTGGATATTCTTGCCGAACGTCTCCAAAAGTCCATCTCTGCTGTCATTAATTTTGTTCATGTGTGTTTATTTGTAGTCCAAACATATGAGCCGTAAGTCATGATACTTCTAACAATGGTATTAAATATTTTGGTTTTAGTTTCTGCTGTAATTTGCTTATCCCACAGTATCCCATTTAATGTAGATATAGCCATCTTTTCCAAATTAAAATGTAAAAAACATGCCGAGCTTAAAAAAATTCAAAATTAACATATTTCAGTAACATAATAAATAAATAAGTTTTATTTAAATGTGTAATGTTTGTTACACGTACTTCTGGAACTGGTAGCAACGTTCTTTGCCCAGCTGAAGTAGACCGCAGTTTTGATCTACAAGGAGAGAAAAGTCCTTAAATATGGTATAGTACTGTAATAGATCACGGTAGGAGCCAATAAAACTCACGAACAATAGTAGTCATTGTAAGTCTGAACAAGACAACGCTGTGTTGTAAAGAGATTGTACACTGGTGCTTCCCACATAACGATAGACAAATGGAGTTATCGAACTGCACAGCATAATGTTTTGTACGTCTCCAGTACTCGTGGTGTGTTTACGACTTGAATTGTTCGACTCTCGAAACGGATTGTAGGTCGTCGTGTAATAAAATCACGGAAATGTGAACAATAAAAGTTTGAATCCAGCAGTCACTTGCTAGTTTAGTCAACAGTAGCTGGGACAGTTTTGTCGTATGTAACTGATTGTGTCCCTCCTCCTTCTGTTACATCGACCACACGTTGTCGTCTTTCAGGCAGCGATTGAAATATAAAACACTCGTATCACTGTATCACTGTCGACACTTTCTTTAGTTATCGTATCACAGATAATTTTTCACAGGTAAATATGTTTTTCGGGGTCGAAACGTTCTACGACGTTGTCCGATGCCTCACCTCCATTGTTGTCTGTCGTTGCAGTCTTCGTCCGGTTAGCCCTCTATTGCTCGCTGATCTTCTAACTAAATTCTATTTGCTTAGGCGCCTAAGCGAATTGCAAACTGTCTATCACATTATGGTAGTATAGTTGGTAACAAAACCTGGTTTCAGTTGTTGGATTCGTCTGAAAGTTACCCTAAAGAATGTTACACTTCTGTGGCGTGAGGTTTGCCAAAAGAGACCTCGAATATCCAAGACAGAAAATACAAGAACAGCGATAAACATCATCATCTTCTTCTTAACGGTTTTAGGCTTAATGGCGTGGCGTGGGTAAATAACAGATGTTGCCGATTGTGATAAGCCTTAAACTTAGCCTAAAAATTAATTCGGATTTTTCCTAGTATCAAATGTTCTTTTAGAGCCAAAATATTCTCTTTAGAGCTAAAATATCTTTTTAGAGTATTTTCTATCTTTCGCTGGCAGAAGAAGACGGTCCCGGTTCAACGGGATCTGAGCTCATTATACTTACACAGAATAAATGAGGATCACAAATTAAGCGAATTAAAAATAATAATAAAGGCAAACAGAGAAACACATAACTAAACGAACAAAACAGAAATAGGTAGGTAGTAACTGCTGCACGTTGGTTCCGAAACGCACATAACTGCTAACTGAGAGTTTTGCCGGTTTATACAGCGGCAACACATTGGGTGGACGAATATGTCCCCCCTCCCGTTTGTACAGTGACAACTACTACGAGGTCAATGACCACTCGCAGTAAAACAATGCCGATGTTATAACCTCATCTCTTGAGTTATAACCTAGGGAACCAGTAATAATTGGAAGTGCCAATTATACCGGCTGCCTTCGTTGTGAAGCACTGAAAATAATCACAACAAATAAACAATTTATATAGCAGGATATTAGGAAGGGGAGACTGTTGATTTATGCACTCATTTTACTCGGTACTTAGATGACATCTCTTTATTACATTTGGTGATTAAGTTCTCTATTGAAAGTTCTCAAACAATATAGTTTACTATATGATTAAATATATAAATTACTACTTTACAAAGGGGCCTCAAAATATGATGTACATCTTATTGATTAATTCCACGGATCCGGGATTAAATATATTAAATGAATTATGGTCACCTTGCCATGTACAATATTGAAACTCTAACCATTTGAAGAATGGTTTTTTTATTAATCTTCTAAAACAACAAAACTTTTAATTTAAACTTTACCTTTTTTGCTATAACTAGCGTTATTAGATTTTATACTACATGTTACCTAAAATGTCAGGTTTCTAAAGTCTTTAATGTTATTACAATTAAACATAAGTTTTAAAGTCTTTAATGTGATAATTTAAATTGTCTTTTGGGGTTTATAATTTTGTAACTCTTAACCATGGAAGACAAGCCTCCATGTCACCTGTGTTTTTCCTGAAGTTGCTGCAGAATTAGTTCTTCGGTCCTCCTGATGTTTCTTGAAGTTCAGTCGTTACCTTATCATACTGTGATGGTGAAGTTCTTGAAGTATGTGAAATCATTCCTGGTGTGGTACATTCATCTCCGGCGACTGTAGTTACTCTTAATAATTCTTGTAGTTAGAATACATAGATAGAAAGTTTGTTTCACAGTTACACACTTCACATGATGTAAGATTAGTTTACTATCACCTTCTTGGTGGTAATACTGTATTATTTACATAGTCCGTTATTTTATAATCTAGAGAGATGTCATCACCACACAAATTTACTCATTTAAATAGTCATAGTATCAACCCTTTCACTTTTTTATTTATATACGTAGCGAAACAACGCTTTACGCTGCTTACGGCGTGAGCGCTCCATTACAAGTGATAGAAAATAGTCAAGGGGAGCGTAGTAATCTCAAGACAATTACTAGGCAACATAAAAGTAGTTCCGTGTTTCTAATTTTAATTAAAGGACTACGGTTGATTAAATAATTAAATCGTGATATTCTTAGTTGCAGAAGTTATCAAAGTACGTAACAGTGGTCTTAATTAATTATTTAAATAATAACAAATTTACAAAAATTCTTAGTTTATTTAGGGGTCAGAAAACAAGTTAATTCTGGTCAGTTCTTGTTTATGCAGGAGAAATTAATAAGCTTTACCCTTTCTGTACAATTCCATTCCCTTTTAATTTTATTATTATTAGACTTATATTAAATATTATTATTATTAAATGATTGCCATAAGATTTAGTTTACAATGTGAGATTTTATTAAGAATTTAAAATTTCTCCGATTATATATTATCAACTTAATTAATTAACATCTTTTTATTAATGAAATCGTCACAATGTCTGAGCCGGCAACACAAGACGGTGGAAGTGCACATCAGTTCGAAACCAAGGCTATGCTTTTATTCAAGTTTCCCTCCTAATATTTTTGGGATTTCAAATTATTCAATAACTAAACTATTTATTCTGTGATATAATTAACATTGTTTTCATTCGTTTCCAGGACTGTTGCCGCCGGCAACAGCGGTTACATGGACGCCACGCTACTGCTTTAGCGGCCTGTTCCTATTCCACAGTCCACGTTTTCTTAGGTCTACCAACTTTTCTCCTGTGCCTCTGCGATAAACAAGGAAAAAGAATTTCGCGTTATAGAGCGAACTTACGGTTACAAAGGCTACATTACATGGCAAAGTTCGGCACTAAATCAACGTTGTATTTTGTCGAACGACATAACACTCGAATAATTTCCGAGCAATATTGCGTGCGCACCCATTCAAAATATTTATAAAGCGTTCGACAGACGTTTTTTATATTTTAAACATAACGCAGTATTAAGGTTTAGTGTACAGTCAGTCCGCAGGAATTTAATAAGGCATATCCGTTGCTAAGCGAGACACAAAATTTTTATTGCCCCCAAGCGTTCTGGTGACAGACCATATTACAAAATTAAAAAATAATAAAAGGGAAAACAGAATGTACGCGTCTACAGACGACTTTAACAACACATCTTTACAGCAGCACTTCACTTTCTGGCAAACTTTTGATAACATAAAATTTGTTTTATTCAGCATTCGACGAACGCAACAACATCATCATCAACCTCAAGTATTAGGCTCTATCCTGAACCTGTTCCGGGACCCATTTCTCTCTCGGTCGACCTACATATCTCTTCTCCGCCGGTTTATATTATATTGCTAGCACTGGAATTATGTCATCCGCCATATTTCAGAAATGTTCACAACACCTTCGTTTGTTGTTCCTTAGCTGTTCCAACAATGGGTCGACTCCCAGTTCCGTCCTGATATCCAAATTCTTCTTTCAATCGAGAAAGGCACAGCCCAGAGTTACTGTTATTCCGGCTGTACAATGTTTACACATTTTCCGGAACCAAATATTACAGAACTGATTGAATTCTGATAGTCCACTGCTGCTTGTCCATCCAAAGGTTTTCTTCAATTTCTCGTTTCCTCAATATAGTCTGAATTTTATCTATCCAGGTGATAGAAGGTCTTCCTCTTTTCCTTCTTCCTGGTGGGGTCCATTCCGTAACTCTCCTTGGCAATCTTTCCTGTGCCATTCTTTTCGTGTGTCCATACCATCGTAATTTCTTTGTTTGGATACAATCAAAAATTAAATTTTTCACATAGATTCTGTCCTTAATAACTTCATTTCTAATTTTCTCACGTCTGGATACTCCTGCCTAACGTCTCCGAAAGTCCGTCTCTTCTGTCATTAATTTTGTTCTTGTGTGTTTATCGGTAGTCCAAACGTCTGAGGCGTAAGTCATGATACTTCTAACAGTGGTTTTAAATATTTTGGTTTTAGTTTCTGCTGGAATTTGGTTATCCCACAGGATTCCATTTAATGTAGATATAGCCAACTTTCCCTAATTAATTCTGGATTGTATTTCTTTGTCTTGCTTCCCACTGGCTACAGCCCAGATTACTCCTCATAAATTTCATCACCGCTGCCTGAGTCTTTGCTTCGTCTGTTTCTGTCATAACTCTGGCTTCATCTCCGTACATCACAACTGGTACCGCTACAGCGTTAAAAAGCTTGACCTTGTTTCTTTCTTTGTCTTATTTGTGAATTTTTTCCACAGATATTCCTAAATTTGTACAATTTTTCAGCCAGATTAATTTCTGTCTTATATGTAACGTAACATCCCAAGTAATTGAAATGCTGGCCTTGTTCCATAATCTTTCCACCTATAGGCCCTAACTATGTTAGTTCTTACTGGTTGCTTCCCTCTGAATGCTATTGTTTTAGTCTTGGTCGCTGATATTTGCTAGCCATATTCATCTGCTATTCGATGTAGTATGTACATTGATTTTTGTAGTTTATCCTCGCTACCCTGAATTATCACCATATCATCTGCGCACAAAATGGGAGTTAAAAAACATTCCTTTCAGAAAAATCCCTGGGGCAACATAAGACTAAATCCCTGGTTTTAAATATGTCGTATATATATTGAAACGTAACAAATAGAAGGCATAGTAAATTAGAACAAAATAATATCAGAGTCTTTTATCTGGAGTTAGGTATTTATTTAAAAACAAATTTAATATGGTCTGTGATTTGAACATAAATTATTTATTCTTAAATTTAAATAGTGTCTGTAAAATGGTTTGAATGTTTCTCTTTCTTATAATCTATTTTGCTTGTTCGACGAATTCCCTTGACGAACTGTTAAACTTCTCCACTGCTACACTCGTCGCCTGCTGGATCAGCTGCAATGAAGACACGTAGAGAACTCATGCACGCACGCTGTTTATCACCAATATAGTTTATCTCATTTTTATCTCAGAGCTCGATAATGGGTTTGACTAATATTAATTCAATTTCGGTGTGTTTTACGTGCGGCTTCCGGTATCTTGACGTGTCCTCGCGTTCACCCAGATGTATTTCGGTAAATACACTGATTCCTATGCAGAAAAATCTTGATTATCGCGAGATAGCACTATTTAATTTATAATTACATTATTTTGAGTTCTAATACCCAATCGATCTAGCAAACGGGCAAACTCGTTGCTAAGACCCAGTACTCGTAACCCTTATGTAGAACGTATACTGATACGACAAACTCGCACAGCGACAACGTCTGTTAAGGCCGAGCTGTTGAACTGAGCGAAGCTTCTTCCGCGAGGGACAAATCTGAATGAAAATTGGAGCTTGTGATTGGTCAAAACCCATAGCACGTGATTGATTGGCTAGATAGATAGACATATGTCCTGATCAATTTTGCTGAAGACTGCAAAAGCATGTATAGATGTTATCTAAAAGTTTTATGACTTTCATAAGATAAGGATTCTTTAGAAAAGTGAATTCTGTTAAAAATTACATATTAAACTAATATGTTTTGAGTGTTTGACATATGATAAATGTAGCGCTAATTCAGATGTACGATCTCTCTAGGTTTCAATTCGATAGGTTAATTTACTCAAAAGTTATTCATGTAAATACGAATACCACGCGCACCCGCGCTTTAAATTCGCACTTGACATGACAGAAAATAAATTTATGGGCATTCTGACATACAACAGTTAATTACCCATTTCTTATTTCAAATATTTTTTACCCTTACAGGTAAACATACTTATTTCAAATATTTCTTAGGCCTATTACAACTTACAGCTATTTTACAACATTTTAACAAAATCAATTTTCAACATGTCTATAACGTCATAAATTGTATAAAAGCATGTAGTCTTAGCTACAAAGACCCTTTTCTGCGATGTTCCACCATTGCTATATATATACGTATATATCAAAGACCATTTTCTGCGATGTTCCACCATTGCTATATATATATACTTTTTTTTTTAAGCGACGGCGACATACAGCAGCTTGTTTTACCCCTTTATTAATGCGAATTCCCTCAGTCAGACGAATGCAATATGATTACTATTTCAAGTACACTGTTGTCTCCCTCTGTCATCAGTGGTCTGACTAGTTTGGTGCGGTCCTCCTTCGACACCTCCAATCCTGATACATGTTCGAATACCTCTAACACCCCGCGTTCTCAATAACCTGCATCAGGTACTCCAATATCTGCCTGCCCGTGAAACTTCAATCGCCACGGCCGTTATTCCACAGCGCCGCAACCAGTGCTGTGCTACCAGCCCCTCTCGCCTTCACGTTACATAGGCCTATTTCTCCATAGACTTCACCTACTTCCCAATATTTCCAGAACCTGCTCATTTTTTTTTCCACACGTTACTCTCTCACCTCTATCACCTCATCACCTCATTATAAATGTTTCCGTTGTTTGTTTCCAAGTTTACTTGTTTACAAACTTTTGTATCCATATTGCACAAAATTCGAAATATATAACTTGAAAAATATTTCCCTAATTCCTATTCCAATATTTGCACTATCAAATTTGTCAGTGGCTCTTTATAACGAGATGGGTATAAGAGGTTTACAACGAACAGAATGTGACGACAGAAATCTCCGACTTGCAGATGATGCGAGAGACGGTGTACAAGTGTATAGGTACATCTCAACTAGTAAGACATGAAATAGTTCGCGCAAATGTAGTGGGGGGATGGCAGTACAGGAAGTAGGGCGTGAGGTGATCAACCATGGCAGACGACCATGTGACACACCAACCATGCAGACGTTCTGAACACAAAAGATTGCTCCGAAAACAACGTGTAAAAGTAACGCATGTGCAATGAGACCTTTTGACACCGCGCAGCCAGTCGCCCGTTTCATGTCTAATTATTTAGCTGCACGCTCTTATGGATACGATATCATTTAATATTTTTCTAATTCCTCCATCTCCAAGGAAATAAAAACGTCTTTTGATAAACTACACTCGCCTCAAAATAAACACTATTCTATCGTACACAACCGAAGCCTATCGAACAAACACAAAACAATTGTGCACTGATCGGTGCACTGAATCATGTTCAATGGTATCCCACGTAATTCAATTCAATTGGACGCCAGTGTTCGGTGAACAAATCTAAACATACGTTTATCAGTGTAACGAAGCAAAAACACAATGCGCGTGTTCAAAAAATAATAATAAATTAAGGAAGGCTACACAATGTGTGCTCGTTCCAAATGTATTAATTACAGACAATTAGACAATCTGTTATTGGTTCTGTTTTATCGATTCACGGCAGCATAATCGATTTAGTACGCTATTAAACTGACGAGGGTTTTATTAAATTAAATTTCACCAAGCGCCAATTTAAACAGTACCAAACAGTTAAAGAGTACTATCAGTTCTGTCGGAGGCCATCATCATCGGAGGACATCAGAACTTCGGCTTGCCGGGCTGTAAGGCTGTGGTCCAATGCTGTTTGATGCAAACGTTTCTGCCGCGCCTTCGACGGTCAGCTTTAGTGCAGAAGGCTGCAAAACACTGACAAAGATTTCGTAGTCGGTGACCACTGAACTGTGGTTAAGCCTAGTGGCTGTGAGTAGGACACCTATATTTATAAACTTTCGGTGTCCGCTTTTTATAAAATATTTTTATATCTTTTTATCCAATTATAAACATCCAAAGTGCTCTTTGGCCGCGAGTTTTGGCGAACCAATAAGAATTTGCCTGTCTTCTGATTGGCTGGTGGTGTCAGACAACAACTTCGTCCGGTTATGACAAAAAGGAATGCGGCAAGATTCAGAGTGCTGAAGTGCAGTTTCTTCGAAATACTTTAAATTATACATTGCGGGTAGAATAATGAGTGAAGATATCAAAGCAGTGCTCGAAATAAAAGACATGAATGAAATTATTTCAATATAGAGAATACTATGATGGGATCATCTGGAAAGGATGACAGAGGATCGATTGGCGAAAGCGTACTGAACTAAAAATTAATAAATTATTTACCTTAAATTATCCGCCGTGTGATTTCTTGTGCTTCGTCTATTACGCGTTTCAGAGCTTATGCTCCATCATCAGATATTAAAAAGTTAAAACTATCACTCTTGCGAGATCGTTAAGAAGTTAAAATGTTAAAATTTGCATATGAACTGTACGCGGATTTGGGTGCGCACCCGTTCAAGTTCATTCTGCCACTGAGCGGTTGCTACCTTATCGTAACCCCAGCAAGCAGACTCAAGGCGGTATCGTACAATCGGTTGGATACAAAGTTCAGGTGGTCATTTAATACGATATCGCGACTCCTTGGGTTTGCATATGCACTGTAAATTTCAAATTCCTCCAAGGCATTCATGAAACGGCCCTTCTTACACACATGTAACGGTATTAAATTGGAACTAAAATCTGTGTAATTATGATTGTGTGAAGTTAGGTGTCGGGCGTAATTTGATTTGATGTTGTCAATGTTTCTTATTTTCTTAGGTAAATGTTCTCGAAATCGTTTAAGGAAACCTCTCCCAGTCTGTCCAATGTAGAACACTCGCAATCATTGCATGTTAACTTATATATGCCAGTTTTTTCTTCTGGAGACGTGTGTTTTTTCGGTTTTAGAATATCCAGTAACTTATTATTAGTCCTGAATGAAATAGTGAAACTATTATTATTCAATATAGAAGACAAAACCTTAGGCATAAAGCTAGTGTAATCAGTAGATATAAAAATTTTTTGCGCGTTGTTGTTTATTCGGGGTTTAAGCATTCTTTTTTCATGTTTTCTCAACAGTTTGTCAGTGGTTAAACTATTGTAACCATTGGCAACCGCGATATATTTTATGACATTTAGCTCATCACGGAAGTCATTATCATCCAAAGGAATTGTCAATAATCTATGAATGAAACTATTGTACGCTGCCATTTTATGTGAAAGAGGATGATGAGAGTCTGCGTGTATTGCGGTGTCAGTACAAGAAATCACACGGCAGATAATTTAAAGTAAATAATTTATTAATTCGTACAAGTGATTTGGTTACCATAGTAAACATGAATATTGAACTAAAAAGCCATTGGTAGAAGAGACGTGGGTCGTCCGAGGATGAGATGGGTGACATGTTTCATAACCTAATCCTTAAAGAGGAGAAAAAGAAGAAGCTAACCCTGGTAAAGGCGATTAGTAGGTCTACTTTGTAGCTACAATATTGTTACGACATCACAGAATAATATACATGTTTATCGAATGTTCCAGATGAATCCAGCGGAATCTGTGTGGCGTACGTAATTCTCGACTCACTCGCGAGACTTTTCTGGAAGCCGCCAGACGCGCGGACTGTGTCCAGGCCGCAATTAATTACGTCGCAGTTTAGAGATAAGGTGTAGTTTGGAATCTTCTAGTCTGTGAGCGTTGTATAAATACAAGGCGTCAGCGGCCTCAGTTGTCAGTTATAGTTGCGACGATATATTTACAGTGCGGTTCGAGTTATTATCGGGCGATATTACTGTGTGCGTTCAAGGGTTATTAGTGAAGTGTTGTGTTTTATAATCGGGCGGTATAATTGTAATACAATTATACTAATTGACATTTTATTGCATGTGAACAATTTTTATTTGATTTGTTGTAAGAGACTGTGTTGTTAATTACGAACTGTTTAACAGTGAAAATTAAAGCTGGTGATTAGTGACTTAATTGGTGTCTTGTATTTTGTTTTCCACTGTACCATACGACGAGCAGTAGACCGTCGTAACAATATTGTGCAATGCAGTGATGTGGTGAACTATATTCAACATTGACAGGACGCTACCTCCCACTCAACTCTTTGGAGAAGCTATGTCTACTCCGAAACTCTATTTCTATGTTGATAGTAGGCCTAATAGCATTTTATTTTGTTTTTATATAGTATCCAAGTCACTTTTTCACAATAATTTAATTACCTTGTATCCGTCAGTGACTTCGTTCTAGCGTTTTTTATATAGACGCGTTTCGTGACATGTGTCGCATCATCAGTAATCCTCGTCAAATGTTAAAATTCACATAAAAACACCATTTGCACGTATTTACTAAATCACAATAACGACACACACATAACACGATGTAACTTCGGCTCCGTTGGACCGGTCCGACCGCGCGTGTAGTTGCCGAACCGTGCTTTGTGGCTCGGCAACTGTAGCGTATTACACTTAACTGCAATCGGTTGCACGGTCTGCAGTCGATTGTAAGACAGTTGCAAGCCATGCAACTGCTCGTGCAACTATCAGTTTCAAGCGCTAGATGTGGGGCAAATGTTCCTATGTAGCTTATTACACTATGCAACCGATTGCATGCAACTCTGCTGCTCGCGCGTTCTGTAGACAACGAAGAAATTTCATGACGTTGGACCGACACAACAGATACAATTTTTACAAAAACCGTAAATATCACAAAAACGAACACAAGGATTTTAATGAAAAAAAGTTTGAATTTTTTCTAAATTTCACTCGCTGACACCATATAGAACGGAAGCTTATCGCATGCCAAAAATTTCACTACATACAAAGTAACAAACATTTCATGACAGGGAACCGTTTTAAATCTCTGTTCTTGAAAATGATTTAAGTTATTGTTTCAAATTTACGTCTAAAACCATCCCCAAACTTCAAGGAAAAATAATATTTTTTATCGGATCAGTAGTTTCTGTGGTTAGCGCAGACAACGATACAAACAAATTTTACCTCTTTATAAGAGTAGTATAAAGACGTTTACTAGCTAACTCTTACTCTGCAACTGATTGCAAAGCAGTTGCACCGTGTTTTTACTACCCTGCAAACAACTAGTTTCATTAGTTGCAGTCAGTTGCGTATTGTAATAAAGCCATTAGCTTCGTGTATACGTTATCGGCAAAGTACAAAATCAGGCATTGTATAGAATGGCTGGGAATTTCATTCAATGGCTGAATCCAACCGGCAAAGTATGAAATAAAACACATTTCTTACATCGGCTAGGCATTGTATAGAATGCCTAACGTCTTCTAGGTAATGTATAGAAGACAATGTGTGGGCTATGGTTTCATGTCCTGAAAAGTGTGTAGAGTGCTACAGAGATATGCATAGTACGTGTGGACATTTTTTGAACACTAGTGGCAATGGTGGAGATAAGTGTGACGATAGCAAGAAGCTGTGTACTCTCTGCTTCAAAGTAAAAATTACAACTGAAAAAATGAAAAAGGTCAAAATCATTTCTAGAACTTCAGGGAAAGAAGATGAAACCTGATTCAGGGGCGGGGAGGTCTTCGAAACGTCCTACCGATCGTCGTGATTGTGACAGATGACGGATTTTACAAACTGGGAAACACTAACGGATTGTTAAAGCAGCTGTACACAAGATCGCAGTTCACTGTATCCCCTAGACCACTAATGGGGGTTGAAGATGTTCCTGAACAAGAAACCGCACTTCGTTCTGCTGCTACTGCCCAATCATCAGGATACGGACAAGGGTTGTTAAATTTTGTGTGCAAAACTAAATGTCAAAAAAATGTAATTGTGTAAAAATGAAAGAAAGAATGTTCAAAATGTCACAGCTCTTTGTCTTGTTGTAATAAGTAGAGTATATTCCATACATTTAGAATTATTAATAAACACCAATAAAATCTAATGTATTTTTTTAACCAGATTGGTTAAAAAAAGTTCTTATACGGTATAATTTTAATAAAATGGTATTTGAACATAATTAAGCAGAGAATGGATAATATCAAAATGTCATACAAATTCCACCTTTGTGTAAAATCAAACAATTGTGTGTGATTTTGTAACAAAAATGTTTTCATTTTGAACGTAGCAAGCTTATTTTACACTTTCCCTAAAGAATCACTGGCATTAGGCTATATAGAATGCCTATAGGCAATGTACAGAATACCTGGGAAAAGTATAAAAAACATTTGAAAAGTATTCTATTCTATACTTTGCCAAAAAACTCCAGGCATTGTATGAAATGCCTAGGTATTCTATAAAATGCCTGGATTACATACTTTGCCGGTAACACATATACTGCAGCAATCACATACAGGCATACAAGATAAAAAATTGAACAAGCGCCGAAACAACTGAAGAGACTAGAATTCGACGTATCTAAATGACGTTATTCATATTCAGAAAGAAAATTCTCAGTATTTACAGACGCCAGTGAAACCATTTTATTACACAACACATTGAATACAAAAAAGAAACAAAGCCATCGTTAATAACAATAATATCGAGTGGCCACGTGCGACAGAAATGAACGTCCTAAGCACATCTTACAGATGGAAAACGGGCGCTTGACAGCATCGGAACCCTTCTCACCGACAGTTTAGTGAGACAGAGAGAGAGACTAAATCCGTTCAAAGAGTTTATCTGGCGCGCAGTAGCTGTTGTGTCAATGGCGTTGATAACGTTAGAATTACATTCTGTGCTCTGTGGGAATCACAAATCCGCTGTCACTGCCGACTTGATATCCTTTCTTTCTCCGAACACAGACTAAACAATAAATTCCACACACATACTCTGTATCTTTTAAACGTTTCTACGCAAACGGTTAGGACTGTCGGTGAAGCCGTTGGGACAATTAGCACACGAATCGCGTATTGTTTACAAATTCTTTTTAACCGAATGATATTGTTACGACGGTCACACAGTGGAAGCATTAGGCACAACAGTGGCGTGGTGTGGGTGGGCTACATAACAGCTGTTGCCGGTTGTGATAGGCCTGAAACTTAGCCTAATAATTAATGCAAATTTTTTCTAGTACCAAGTGTTCTTGTTAGAGCCAAACTATACTTTTTAGAGCCAAAACAAAATATATATATATATTTAATAGTATTTTGTATCATTCGCTGGCAGAAGAGGGTCCCGTTTCAACGGGATCTGACTCTCATTATACTTACACAGAATAAATCACGACACAAATAATCTAATTAAAAACAATGAAGACAAACAGAGAAACACACATTACTAAACGAAGGCAACACAAATAAGTACGTAGTAACTGCTGCACGTCGATCCCGAAAATGAACATAGCTGCTAACTGAGCGTTTTGCCGGTTTACACAACGGCAACACATTGGGTGGATGGACGAATGTGTTCCCCCCCTCAACAGTCAGTAAAGTGACAACTACTATGAGGTCAATGACCATACGCAGCGAAACAATGCCGATGTCTGAGCCGGCAACACAAGACGGTGCAAGTGCACAGCAGTTCTAAAGCAATGCTATGATTTTCTTCAAGTTATTGTTCGCATTTCAAATTAGTCAATAACCAAAGTATTCATTCTGTGATATAATTAATATACTTTCTCTTATTTCCAGTACTGTTGCCGCCGGCAACAGCCGTTACATGGACGACCCGCTACTGACTTACACAAACAGCAGTTATATATAATTCAACAAAGCGCTCATCAACATCTCCACTTCACGGATTAGGCTGCACTGCTTGTTCGGGAAACCATCTCGTCCTCGGACGCCCCACACTGCGATACCCTGTGGGTTTATAATTCAAGGCAAGTTTGGGAAGGCGGCTATTCTGGTTTCTGCGTTACGGGCGCTGCGCAGGGACAGCTCAGTGACGGGACTGCCACCTTCATGCCTCTACGCTTGCATTATCGTTATAATGATAATGATGATTTTTTTAAGATTTTTCTCCCCTAGACTCTTCCGCTCTTTCCGCTGTTGAGATAATTCTCTTCCACCGGTTTTCTTCTGTAACCTCAGGCGAAGGCCCTTACCTACTGGTTACTATCATCCGAAGCCAGATGAACCCAAGTTTTTTAACGAGGTCATTACTACTCCGACTACTGCTTACCATCACAGTACTCTTAAATTCAAGTTACAATAATTCTAAATACAAATAAATTCGAAGTACAATAATTCAAGTTAAATTTGTTCAACAATAAATGTCACCTGATTACAGGTTTTCACTAACTAACACAATAATCAAGCACTTTTCCAATAAACCGCCATAGTCACTGCAATCACCAATTGAATATCGATCGCCAGGACTACTGTGAAACTGGGCCGCTCCGAAATCCAGTAGTTATACCTCCGCCGCCCTGCAGTGTAGCGCGCTAACAAGCCTGGATGCTGGTAGAATAATGGAATAAACGTTTGGAAGGGGCACAGACATTCTAGAAGAATTCAAAACGCTACGCTTTGCAGAATGATCTGCAAACGACTGGAATAGCCTCGACACGGCAAGCGTCACGTACGCATTCAGCGATGTGGTATTACGTATGTATTTTCATCAGCGTAACAATATAATGTTTGTTGAAGATATAGTCATACTTTTTTTTTATAGACGTACTGTTAGAATTATCTTCTTCTCCTCTTCAAGTAATAGGTTATATAATCCTGTTCAGGCACCCATCTTATCCTTGGACGACCCACGTCTCTTCTACTGGGTTAATAGTTCAGTGCCGCTTTCGGCAATCGATCCTCTGTCATCCTTTGCAGATGATCACACCATTGTCTTCTGTAAATTGAACTAATTTCATTTATGTCTTTACTTCGAGTTCTGCTCTGATATCTTCATTCCTTATTCTATCTTCCAATGTATAATTTAAAGTGTTTTGAAGAAACCTGTATTACAGCACTCTGAATCTTGCCACTTTACTTTTTTGTCATGACCACACGCCTCGCGCGCATAAATCAACGTGGGGATGTGACGGTGAACCGAGTTACCGCAAGCAGATTCGTCACCTGCTTTAGGTTGACTCTATGTCCCTGAGAGGAATGTGAAATAGTGAGAGAACGTACTCACGCGCACATGTAGTAGTTATAAGCAAACGACTACTACTGAGAAATACCCATTCACATTACATTATCAAACTCACTCAACGCTCACTTTCGTCTCATCTAGAAAAAATATGTTTCTCCCAGATTCCCCAAAGCTTTTAATTTGCACAAGGTAGGCCTACACGTAACACATCATTACAGTTTCTCGTTTTTCAATTAATAAGTTTCTTTTACTTCTACGTGTCTTCCACTGGAATCACACAGTATTAAACACCCGCGTTAACGTTTTAGCGGTCCAAGGGAAATGGATTCTTTCTTTCACGACAGGTAGGAGTTTTTTAACAGTGGTCACAACGTTTCGATTTTTATAAAAATCCTGAACAACATTTCTTAACTACACACTTATCGAAATCATCAAG
This sequence comes from Magicicada septendecula, assembly GCA_034769895.1. Lineage (NCBI taxonomy): Eukaryota > Metazoa > Arthropoda > Insecta > Hemiptera > Cicadidae > Magicicada > Magicicada septendecula. The sequence goes on from CM068370.1 coordinate 493,526,573, forward strand.
AAAGAGTTTCCTTTTCTCACATGTGTCAGTGTTTTCCCGGTGTGGAGAGTTTTCCTTCTGGACTACATTTTCTTTGCAGTAATGTGAGAGTTCTCTGACTATTTTGTATTACTATGGCAAGTCGTGCTTTAATACGCGGTAGAATAATCTTTCGTTTTGGTTATGTATTTCTATTTTTTTTTTTTTTTTTTAAGTCCGTAACTTTTTTTTTCATAATGATGCTCCAACTCTACACAGATATTGTTAGAAGTAAATATCTCAGGTTTCAAAAGTATACCGCTGATTAATACTTCATTACTTGTAGGGCTATCACTAATTACAGACTATCTCTCGCACTGATAAAGAAAGTGTTAAAAGAAGTTGATTGCGAACGAGCCAAGTTTGAGCGCTGACGGACATGACTGATGATCGAGAAGCGTTAAACTTTGTTGGCGCCGAGTGGAAGCAAGGTGGGGGTGAGTTGAGAGGGGGGTTGTAGGCAGGCAGCCATCACTTACCCCCAGCCGAGCCGACCGATGTATTGTGACCACAACACAGGAACGAACGGGCCTGCATAGTGCGAACCCCTTCTGTACGGTTCTACCATATTGTGAGCGCGCGCGCAGCCGTACACTGTTGTCCAACATATTTCACTTTACATGTGGTTTTAATATCCGACGAAAAAACAAACATTTGCCGTGGGGATAACTTCGACTTGTCATCTTATTTAATGAAAATATAGAGCAGAATATATTTTCGGATTTCTAACCAAAGAGACTATATTATATACGACAGAGTCCCTGCACGGGGCCTAATATAGAATTATTGATCCGTCAAAAAAGCATATAAAATAAATTTATATATACGTTTATGTAATAAATTTACTGTTTATGTAACATTTCAACTAAAAGCCAAGAGTCCGTCTGTTAAGTCACGCCCATATTTTTCAGAGAATTGCCACATTATACGTGGCTAGCGTAGAACCCGTATACCATAATAAATTCTACCAAGTATAGTCAGTCAAAGTTATGTCCGTGTAGTTCCACGCATAAGGTGGTGTGGCGTGGGTACATAGGCTAACACTTGTTGCCGGTTGTGATAGGCCTAAAACTTGACCTAAAAATTAGTTCGAATTTTTTCTTGCACCAAGTGTTCTTTCTGAAGCATTTTACTGTATATTATTCGCTGGGAGAAAAATGGAGGCCCGGTTCAACGGGATCTGACTCCAATTATACTTACACATAATAAATCAGAACACGAATAATCGAATTAAAAATAATAAAGACAAACAGAGAAACAAATGATTAAACCAACAACACTCAAATAGAGCACTTAGTAGGCCTAACTGCTGCACGTTGGTTCCGAAAACGAACATAGCTGCTAATTGAGAGTTTTGCCGGTTTATACAGCGGCAACACATTGGGTGGACGAATGTGTCTCCCCCTCCACAGTTCGTACAACTACTACGAGGTCAATGACCGTACGCAGTAAAAGATTGCCGATGTCTGAGCCGGCAACACAAGACGGTGCAGGTGCCCAGCAGTTCGAAAGCAACGCTATGCTGTTCTTCAAATTTCCCTACTAATATTTTTCGGGTTTCAAATTGTTCAGTAACTAAAAAATTTATTCTGTGATATGATTAATATTATTTTCTCTTATTTCCAGTACTGTTGCCGCCGGCAACAGCGGTTACATGGATGCCACGCTGCTGGTGAGGATGCTGGCAGTTGAGTGGCCTCCTATAGCAGTAGAAGAAGTCATGTACGGTTGACATGCGCACTTCGCCTGCATGCAACCAACATTACTGTCCACAGACGATGTAGTGACCTCCCTTTCAGGTATGCCAGGTATGGGGATTTTTCCCTACAGTGGCGAAATTTCAAGGCAGAAAATCCTGTGTGGAGGACTGGCGGGAATTTCATTTCAACAATGCAATGAATACTCTTCTTGGTGTTCAAACTTTTGAAGTTTTTGCCAAAAAAAATTCTATATATAGAATTTATAAATATATAAAATATATTATATTATATTCTATATATATATATATATATATATATATATATATATATAGAGAGAGAGAGAGAGAGAGAGAGAGAGAGAGAGAGAGAGAGAGAGAGAGTTTTATAGGCCTACATACAATTTTATAGCTATATATATTCTATATCTAGAGTACGGTATCTAGATATATTCCATATCTAGAATATCTAGATATTCTCTATATACAATATCTAGACATATAATACAAGATATAATATCTAGATATAATCCCTATACAGAATACAAGGAGCGGAAATGAGGTTTTTGAGGGCTGTAAAGGGTTGTACCAGGAGAGATCTTATCAGAAATTATCATATTAGACTGGAGCTAGTCATAGCTGAAAGTTTAAATGAGAAAATCTCCCTGTACAAAACGAAATGGCGGTTATACGTAGAGAGAATGGATCCGACTAGATTTTCAAGAAGAGCCCTTGTCTTTCATCCAAGGAGGAAGAGAAGCGTGGGAAGACCCCGTAAGCGATGGTTAGATGACTTCCATTGATACTGGAACAGGCTACTAGCCTAAGCCGTAAAGGATGACAACGACGAAAAAATTAAAGACAGTCGGTCATTAGTTGCAGCAGAAGCAGTCTTTAAAAAAAGCATTGAAGTAGACATTGTACACCTTGATAGCGAAATGAGAATTAGAAATATAAATATTTATAGAGATGCTAGTGAAAGTTTATTATTAAGCTTTTGGAGAGAACTGAAAAATAAAATGAAATGAGTAATATTTAAACTGTTCCTGCTTTGAATTTTTGTGGCTTATTTGTTGTATTGAGGGAATTATCGAGCCACTAACCTCAATTAAAACTAAATAACAAACAGAATGAACACTGTTGCACACCACTATAGGAAAATTGTTCCGATTAGCGCTTTAAAGCTTCACAGCTCATCATCATCAGATCGGAAATCTTTCTATTTCTATTTTTTTTTTATATCCACCAGAATTTGTCTACAGTTGTTTGCAACAGTGTTAATTCTGTTTGCGATTGTAACCATTAACACAACCTTATTAATTAAAAAACAAAATCAGATATAAATTAGAAACCGGTGCGAAAACACTTTGTTGTACACTTGTAGGCCTATGTGTTAATTTTTGTTGTTGTTGTAATTGAACATCTGAAACGATCAATGGCTGCGACTGGCCGAAAGTTTCTGTCTGTAATTAGCGTTTCACAATTATGGGACTGCGAGACATAACCAGTGGCGTATCTAGAGTTTGGGTTTGGGGGGTTAGGGGTTTACTCGGCTTAATATAAAAGAAAAAACAAGTTAAGACTAATCAACATTACTATCTGTAAAGTGGCTGAAAAACATGACAACATTCTGAAATCAGTTCCATTAAAGAAAACGGTAATAACAATAAAAATACACGTTATTTAAACATTGTTAAAAGATGTTTATTGAATGAACAGATCTTCCTATATTTTATATTTCAAACGTATAGGCCTGCTCTATTGCTCTATAGTACTATTAAAACAATCTGCGTCTTCTGACAGCTAAGAAGCACGTGGTGTTCGGCACAGCTGCGGGAGCGCTGATTAGTCAGTGTGGAACTGTTGACTGAGGAGAAAGGGGGAGGGAAAGCGCACGCCTGCCGGTGATTGGCTCACCTCGGGGTCTCCTCCGAGTTACCATAGCAACTACTTCTTGTAAACACGCAAGGAGAACTGTCAGAAGACGCAGATTGTTTTAAGAGCACTGTAATTCTGTATATAAACCTGTTTATATATATTTAAAAAAGAGATACTACTACATTTGTGTACACAGATTAAAAAAATAAATAAATAAAATAAACAGCCTAAAAATTAAGAGATTAACAAAATACGTCAATTTTTTCAAAGCTCTGGGAGGGGCGTTCAGTCCAATTCGTCCCCCCCCCCCCACCCGTAAATACGCCACTGGACATAACTTTCCATCGAATCTTAGATCGCATTCGCGTCCAAACGCTCACGGTTGAAAGTAATCGTCTGAAAGTTTTAATGTTGTCTGTGTAATCGCTGCAGAAATTACTTAAACTTACTTTTTACTGGCGTAATTAGGTATAGGCTACATTGTTTGGCAGGATGAGATAATTAGCAATAAGGAGTTCTGCTGGGACTACGTAATTAAAAATTCGGTCGTTTTAACCGAGGGAGAGATAAAATTATAACCTCTATATACGTTCTAGACTCCGCTACACAATGTTAGTTCCTTGTAAGGCTCTACTTCTGAGTTTTATCCCCCGCGCGCGCGCGCGCGCGTGTGTGTTTCCACACTCATTATCAGTTCGTTTATCACTACTCTCTCCCGTCCGACTGTTTCCGCTGCCCTCCCTAAGAAATCTATTTCCGCTCATGAAAATTGCCAAATACCAAACGTTAGACCCACGTAACTTTACGAGCTGCACCATCGTTTTAAAAATAAATTAATAAATTTACAATATTGCATATATAGGCCTGGTGTACATAGTCTACTATCACAACATATCATGAATAATAATGTATTAATGTGTAGTGCGGGGGGGATTAACATACGATAAAAGGATAAACCAAGTTTAAACTTTGAAGTTTTGCCTCTAAAATAAAAGAAAGAGAAGCCAATTTAATTACACTCGCTCCCTGCTCCCCCTCTCAACGCTTTCTACTGCTGCTACTTACATTATTTCATAATAATGATAGTAAAATCATTCTCCTGTGCGATGGGTTATTTTCATACAAAGTAGGCCTACACAGAGACTGATAGTCATAGAGATACGAAAGCGGGAGAAAAGAGAGAGAGAGAGAGAGAGAGAGAGAGAGAGAGAGAGAGAGAGAGAGAGAGAGAGAGAGAGAGAGAGAGGGGGAGAGAGAGAGAGGGAGGGAGGGAGGAAGTCTTGGAAACTTTTGATAGTCTCGTCTAATTTGCTGAGGCAGTTCAGCGCGCTTTGAGCAGACGCCCATTACGCTTTTCATTTGTAATTTTCCGTCCTTGCGAAGCTTGTAGGCCTGCTTCGCCCCATCGATCCAAGTTTGCAGACACGGGTTTTCTTTATTGAGCTAATAAAACATATTTGAGAATTTATTGTTAAGACGACGAATTTATTGCTTCTATTCACCATTTTACTTAATGAAACGACAATTATAACCGAAATAACGCCAATAAAATAGTATCCTATCCACGAACCAATACAATAGTTGAACGAGCGAAGCGAGTTCTCAGTTTTGACTCGACCGTTTCGAATTTGGCTGTCTGTCTATTTGCTGTCTCACGATAACTTTTGAATGCAACCGATTTTTCGTAAAACTTGGGTGTCTATACATGTACCCTACAGAATCCTACTTATTTTAAGACTGATCCCACCGAAACATAGGGGGTCATCCTCATCATAATCATAATCATCAACATCTAAAGGCCATGCCTTGTCGAATTAGCCACGTTTCTCTCTCCATCATTTGCCTCTTTAAATCGCAGTACGATAGGACGTTCATGTTCTTTCCCCTGTCTTTGAAGAACGCTGCTCTTGGTCGTTCTATTGGTTTTCCCCCAAAACACATTTCCATCAAAAATTGATTTTACTTAAGAATTGATTGTATTGTAACACGTGACCGATCAATTTTTTCTCTTTTTCTCCCATTTTGTATTAGACGTAGCCATATTTAAACTTGGAAATCCTGCCTAGGATATTTAATGAAGTGGTACCCCGTTGCCTTCTGCATCCCCATGCCGTTGACCACATACGGTTGTGGTTCTTCCGCCTTTGGGGACGATTTCTCATTCTCTGGGACAAGAGGATGGCCCTATTAATTATACAAATGTTACTAGTTATTCAAATTACAAATAATAAATATTTATTAAAAATAATTACAAATAAGTGTCAATAGTCATGAAATAAATCAAAACATAAAAATTCCACAAATATTTAATGTTAACTGTATGATTGTGTGCTCTACAATTGTTATATTACTAATGAAATAGTAGATGAATCGAGATTTTTTTTAATTTTTACTATAATTGATAAATTATCTAATATGAAAATTTATGAAATATGAAATGTATTTCGTTCAAAATAGTGAGCGAGTTCTGTAGCTTGGGGAGCATACCAACTAATTGTTCCAAAAACCAACAATGATAACATACTATAGTAATGAATCGAAGGATTATGAGTGAACATATAAATTAATAATCCAGCCACACATTGTATTTAGATTAAATTTTAAAATGTCAAAATTTTTTTAAATGGCGCCCTTTTTTACTGCCATAACCAGACTAGGAGTTAGTCAGAGTTAGGCTGTTTATGGGAACCATTTAGCATACAAGGCAAACCAAAACAAGCACTATGCTTCATCTGCCATGAATATTATCTGAACGAGGAAGCGAGTCTTCAGTTTTAACTCGACCGTTTGGCATTTTGTCTGTTTGTCTGTCTCGTCGTCGTCGTCACCCTTTAGGCCTTAGGCTAGTACCCTATTCCGGTATCAATGGAAGCCATCCAACCATCGTTTACGGGGTCTTCCCACACTTGTCTTCCCCCTTGGATGATAGTCAAGGGCGCTTCTTGCAAATCTAGTTGGATCCATTCTCTCTACGTGTAACCGCCACTCCTTTGTTCTAATATGATTTGCCCCAGAAAAGCCATAATTTTTGTTTTGGATAAGGAAATGGTTTGATTGTAATCTGCCAAAATGTCAGTAAGATAAAACAACGACCTTTGGGACCATTTTCATTCTCTTGGATGATCACAAGATCGTCTGCATACATCAAAATATTTAAATAAAATCCTTTCCTCAAGTATAATCCTTTGGGGGCGTCCGATTTTTCATTTCCTTTTGGCATCATCTATATAGATAAGTATTAATAAACAAGACAGGAACTATGCCGAATACCTTGAGTTATTCCAATGGGTCTAATAATCTGTTAGTTTTTATCCGTATTTGCGTACGTCCGTTTTGTCTCTCTATTTTGTGGTATGTCTCACGATACTCATGGACACGATAACCAATTTTCGTAAAACTTGGCATGCGTCTCCTTAATTTTACCCTCCATAATTCTATCGTTTTTGAGATTGATGCCCCCCAAAAAATAGGGGGATTGCGGAAGGTGGAAATGTGAGGGGGTTAAAATTATGAAAATTGTGTAGCTAACTCAGATATTCGCGACTCCACTGTATAACCAGACTGAGTATTGTCACTAGCTGTCAACATTAGGCTTAGGTTTACGGCGTTATGGAAGCGACCCAACGCCGCCTACTTCATCGAAAGGACAATACTAGGGTCAGTTGAAAAGTTCGCGGAGCGACATCTATAGCTCAGTGGCAGAACTGAAATCTTTCGTGTGCTGCAAGACGTATATTTCGCGTGAATACCTGTTAATTTCCAGATATATCTGTCAATTTATTCACTTTTTACCAGCTGTTTGTAATTTCCCTGTCACGCGTGTGTTTAAAATGCACAAAATCAAACATTGTTTTGTGATGAATTATCTGTTAAAAACGTTGGAAAATCAAAACGAAATTGTAAATGTGTTAGGAGATGCTGCGCCTTCAGAAACAACGGTAATTGTGGCACACTCGAGTTTAAACGTGGTCGTACAAGCACTGAAGACTGTCCCAGCAGTAGACGACCAAAAAGTGCAACAAAAAATGGCATTATTGAAAAAATTTCATAGGGTGTTGGAAGACCGCAGATTGAGGAGTGCATGACGCTGCTGAAATCAAAGGGATCTCACATGAGCGTGTGCATCACACTTTAACTCTAGAACTTGGTGTGAAAAGCGTTGTGCACAAGATGGCTGCCGCATCTGGAGTTGTTGCATTCTTTGGGCGTCCAGTGAGGGGGGCGGGCTGGTCATCCTCAATGCTCGTAGGACCACGTTTAAATTCAAGTGCCTATTTACAAACCGTTGGTTTTGAAGTCGCAGCATCTCCTGACACATTTACAATTTCGTTCTGATTTTCCGTTGGCGCTAAACAATTTTTAGCAAAGAATCACACCACGATGTTTGATTTTGTGCGTTTTACAAAACACGCATGACACGTCAATTTTAAACAGCTTCTGAACAATGAATAAATTGATAGATAGATTTGGAAATTAACAGGAGTTCACATAAAATACAAATCTTGCAGCACACGAAAAATTTTATATATTTACCGCTAAGCTACAGATGTTGCACCGCGAACTTTTCAAATGACCCACGTAGTGACGCCCACTGCGCTTGACTAAAGTGTATCGTATCGTTAATGCTGGCTAGAGAATACCGTATCGTATCGTTAGTATATAGAATACCGTTTAATTATCTAACAGTATCAAGACGTTTACATCACACAAACGTTACACTTTGTAATCTGGGCCCCGGTAGAGCATCATCATCATCATCATCATCTCTCTCACCATAACGTAATATGTATCCCGACTGAATACTTAGTTAGGAACAAGTGAAACGATACTGTATAACTGTATCATAATTTAATATGTATGTAAATACCTATAATAAGTAAGCAAATATTAATGATAAATATAACCATATATGATAAATTAAAGTATTGAAATGTACGTAGTTTTAAGTAAATTTATAATTGAATAGTGAATCTAAAGAGGCTCGGCAGTGCGACAGACCGACGCCGGCAAAAAAATGTACAATAGACCTAAGACACCCTACATGTCGTAAACGCATAAATTGTTTTGTAGTGTAAAACTAGCAAAAAACGCCTATATACCGTTAGGTTAACGGTACGGTGTCCTTCAACAGACAAAAGATGCCACGCCAGTAAATATGACGATTTTAGAAAGTCGCGTCATTTTTTAAGGTGTGTAACGGACAACCGCGTAAAATTATCGCCCGCACTTTGGGAACCAATCACCAATAGCGTCAGTATTGAGCGCGAAAGAGATACGACACCAGACTGGATACATTCAAAAATACCGGCAAATATTTGAATGTAAGACCAATGAGAAATGATCAACGGAAGATGTAGTGAGGGTAGAATTGAAGAAACTATAAAAATAACACGCGGAGCCCACAACGGGGAAGTCTAAGTTAAAATTTCACGCAAAACACGTGAAACCTGCGTCACTCGATGTGAGCAAATTAAATTACTCAAAGTTCAAATCAATATTCTCTCGGTTTAATAGTATCAGTCATCAAGAAGTTTTATTTAAATATGTGCGCGAAAGTACGTGTGGACAAGAAGCTATTTAAATTGTGCGCGTAATTTGCAACAAAAGTATATTATTTATTTGTGCGTGACGTATGGTAATAACGCGAGCGTGTGATGTAGTTAAAGAAAGTTAATAAAGCGTGATCAGTGAAAGTGTGGTGTGATAGTTAACGCAAGAATACAATTCGTCATTCGCCTGTCAGGAATCCTGCCACAAGTAACAATATCTCACTTATAAATTACAATACAATCAATTAACATAAATTTAATATCTCAATAAACTCATCTCATTTTAAAAAGACCCACGATGTTCAGATACTAAACATTCAATTTATGCTAGATGACATGTTTGGGTGAATTATGATATAGTAAAGTAAGAAACCAATACTAATAATTATTGAAATGATAGATGAATTAAATAATTAAATATATATTGAATAGTATAGAAGTCGTAGCAGTTAAGAATTGATGATATATATATATATATATATATATATATATATATACATATATGTGTGTTTGATTGATAGCGATGATTTAAATTTGTTAATGGAGTAAATTGAATATACTAAGAACTCCTATGAATGTTATTTAAATAATATAAATTCAAAAAGAAGCGTAACTAGAATTATTAATACTATTTTGGTGTGATTATTGAATAAGGTTGATATAAATGATTATGTTTCAGATTTATTAAATGATAAGAATCTAACAATACAAATATTAGTATCTGAACAGTTTGTTATTATTTCATAAACAAACCTGAGATCTCCTGCTCTGGCGCCCAAGTAATAATTAATAATATAAATTTGAGTGAGCTCTTTCAAAATAATAATCATAATTGACGCCACAAAAAACGTGGAGCTTTAAGAATCCTTATACAAGTATACTGCAGTTTCCAAACTTGACTATCAAGAACTTCACAACACTGAACAAGGAGCTCAGAACAGGGTCAAGTGTGTTTCCATAAAACACAATTAGACGACGCAGATAGTTTTCACGCTCTGGTTGCGCGCAATTGTTACCGCGGGGCGTGCCGCCGGTGCATTTCCAGACTGCTGCTTATTTTACTGTTAACAACACAAACAAATACAATTTATGAGCTGAATACGCGGACAATTCTCTGTTTTATTAGCTTACAGTAATTTGGTTTTAGTCAGAGTTGTTTGTAAATGTTTAGTCAGTTTTTTGCCGAAGGCTGTCTGTCCGCTGGGAAAACTATTATTGTCAAACGTAATAAAGTAACGTTCGTGCATACAAGCGGACATGGAACAAAAAGGTTGCTATTTGGTCAATGTTTTTATGGTCTTGCACAAAAATAACAATTAATGAACTGTGTTAAATTGAACATGATGGTTTCGATTTATTCTCGTCTATACAAAAGGTTAATGACGTTTCCTAACTGGAGCGTAAAATGTAAGGGATGACAGAATACGTATCTCTGAAAGGTCTAACTTATAGCCTATATTATTGGGAGCATTACGGTTTGTATGTACATATATACAATATTAGTAAAAAAATGTATATTTTTAGCGTTACTAAATAAATTGCATGTTTCTTCTTCTTCTTCTTCTTCTTCTTCTTCTTCTTCTTCTTCTTCTTCTTCTTCTTCTTCTTCTTCTTCTTCTTCTTCTTCTTCTTCTTCACATCAAGTTTAGGCTTACAGCCTGTTCCGACTTCACTGAAGCCATCTCTTCCTTGGTCTATCTATATCACGTCTTCTCTGAAGTCTGTATCGTATTACTTGTTAATGAAGTCTTCCATTCTCTCGCTATGCTCCCTCCATTTTATTTGTCCTTCCCTTATTCTGCTGGCCATAGAATATACATTTAGCTCATCTCTTATATCTTCATTTCATACCTATTTGATCTCTAAGGGTGAAACCTTTGGTTTTCCTGAAGAAATTCATTTCACTTGTTTGTATTCTTCGTTCATCATTTCTCGGCATCGTCCAAGTTTCTCTCCCATAAGTTAAAACAGGTGTTGCCATTACTTTATACAATTTTATCATGTTTCCACGAAAAAATATAAAACGCAAATATTTTTGAATTTTCGATGCTGCACTTCACTTCTCCCTTGTCTCCCCTTTCATGGAATATCGGTCTTTAGTCTCTTCCAGTCGCTTTGTCTAATAGCTGTTCCGGTTTCCTGCTTTCACCGCTTCCTAAATCTGAGTAGGCTATATACTTCGCCCCGTTTGGTTTATAGTGATACACCGTTTTGGGTATCCTTATGTTCTATACAACACGTCTTCTCTACTATCCCTCAGTTCATAATTTTTCCATCGTTCGAAAACATTTTTAGATCTCTCTGACCTGCTCATTTCTCAGCCTCTCTCTTCTCCTACACCCTTTCATTTGCATTGCTTGTACGTGACTGACATCTTTCTGAGGCCACAACACCATGTTTTCTTTATACTATACCGGACAAAAGAGCTGAAACTCTGCTTGACAATATTAACGCCTGATGACAACAAATATGGACAGGTATTGATGATATTCACCGTCTGAATTGTTGTTGTTGTGGAATCTGTTAAATTAGTATTAGCTTTAAGTGTAGTGATTAGGTTTTTACATACTAAATGTGTGCTTGGTCTATAACACAACACAAGGCTATGTTTGCGAGCAGTCAGTCTACTCGAATACCTTTATAGTCTTCCGAGTGATAAATTGTATAGCCGCCTATACGCAGTTCAACGAAAGATGAATAATCTCCGGGAATTAATACATGGATTAAGCATAAATTAAGGTCGTTGTTTTTTCTTACTGGCATTTTGGCAGATTACAATCAAACCATTACCTTATCCAAAACAAAAGTTATGGCTTATTTTGGGCCAAATCATATTATAACAAAGATCATCATACAGGACTCGGCAATAGAACATGTGTCTATTGTGGCAATTAAAGTATCTAGGGTGTAGCATCACATACCAAAATGATAAGGAGGTTGAAAGCAAAATTAGGCTCTTCCAGTCGCATTGTGGCCGAATCGTTAAACATATAAAGAAGAAAACAGTGAAAGAGACGCATTGCGATGGGGCAGACGCCTATTATAATGTAAAAGCCATACCTCAACTCTACTGTATGGTAGTACTTGGACAGTACTATATGGTACTGTTTGGGTTAGAAAGGCCAAAGATATATTTAGAATACAAGGAGTGGAAATGAGGTTCTTGAGGGCTGTAGAGGGTTGTACCAGGAGAGATCCTATCAGAAATTATCATACAAGAATGGAGGTAGGCATAGATGAAAGTTTAAATGAGAAAATATCCCGGTAAAAACCGGAGTATCGGTTACACGTAGAGAGAATGGATTCAACCAGATTTTCAATAAGAGCCCTTGACTATCATCCAAGAGGGAAGAAAAGTGTGGGAAGACCCCATAAGCGATGGTTGGAAGACTTCCATTGAGACTGGAACAGGCTACTAGGCTAAGTCGTAAACGATGACGACTACGACGATTAAGCATAACAGACCCCGCATGTCAAACCTTCCTTGCAGCACATGTTCCCTTATAAAATTATTATTCCGATTTTTAGCACATATTCTCGCATTCATATTTCACAAATTCGTAATTATTTTCCAAAATTTGGGCACACAAAACCCCTACCTCCAATTTATACCTTCACATGCTTATGTGTAATTACCACAAATGCCTGCGAAAAATGAAAATCACTTCGATAATTTTCTGTAAAAAACCAAACTAGCGCATACTGAATAACAACACAAGTCATTTGGTAAGCGTATCAGTTTCAAACATAATCCGCACAAAATACAAGTGCATTCGGTCGATTAAACAGCACAATTTTGTATGTGGATTGTTATTTTATCAGGGATGAGGATTAATTTGAAATGGGTTTTGTGTCTGACTACACTAGTTCCATGTAGGCCTACAGAAAACGCTTGAAGAGGAACTCAAAATGAATAAAACTTAAAAGTTATTAAAAGCCGTTAACGCTTTGTAGGGATATAATTCGTTCGTTTCATAGATGCTGATATCAGTGAGGACACTTCATCTGGTAAACTCCATAAATGTAAGATCAGGAGAAAAAATAAAATAAAATGAATCTGCTGTCAACAAGACAAAACAGTCAGATTGAATTCTCGTGGGAACCTACATGTACAGGGCGGATTAGAAGCACGTGGTGCCCTATGCAGCCGTCAGACTGGTAGTGCCCCCTCCATTCAAAATTCAACCTTTTATCCATTATTTAAACTGATAAATGGCATACAAATTTTCAGAAGTTAACAATTATTTTATTAAACTCTCAAATTACAACAAATATTTAGCTAAAAAGTGATTATAATGAGCATAGTTCTTAAGCTTAGAAAATGCTAATCCATCCATTTTTTCTTGATTTTACCTTAACGAAATCTTGTATAATTTTCTCAAAATCGATCGATTCAAGTATCTCGCTTTCAATATTCAACCTTCCTAACGAAGACAATCTCTCTCATCTCCCATAGTTGAACTCAACATATCTTCAATGTGTTTTAATACAGAAATGATTTTTCAGATTCGCAGGTAGCAACTGGAATCGTCAAGAGTAGACGACAAGCAATGTTCTTATATATTCGAAAATACATCAATCATTTTACAATCAATAAACGAGTGTAATACTTTGAGTGGACAAACTGTAGTATCATGGAATATATCATCTTGATTCGAACTAGTTGAAAAAATCTCTTTCTTGCAATTTTACTTGTAGCACAAAGTGCTTCAATTTTGTTAGAAGATCGTTATTTAAATAGATCGAGTAACCGTCTGTAAGAGCTTTCGTTTGATTTTCCAACTCGACACTCTCCATGGTTAATAACTGCGTAAGAAAACCAAACAATTGCGTAATGTGATCATAAGTTTTGCTTTGCTTAGTCAATTCAGCTGGATGGTGCCCCCTCTGACAGGTGAGACTCTGGTGTCCGGTGCTGCACCATACCGTAGCCTTATGGATAATCCGCCGCTGTACATGTCGGCAACTTTAGTTGTTTTACACACGAGAAAAATTTTGTACGCAAAAACTTCCATCCCTCTTAAGGCTTATCTTGTTATTGTACAATACACAGTTAACAGTAAAATAACGAGATAAAATGAAAAGTGAAGGAAAGGAGTAAATAAATATAAGTTACATAAGAATACAGAGAGAGTTCTTGAAACGAGTTCAAACGTGAAGCATGAAAAAGGTGCGTCCAAGTTTTTGGGGAGTGCTAATAGCACTGGTACCACTAGAAAAACGGTAGAAGGATTTTTCGTTAACTACTTAAACTTACTGAAAGCGATTACTCTCTTATAAAATATGTACGATAATAAATATTATTATTATTCCGGCTGTACAATTTTTACACACTTTCCGGAACCAAAGATTACAGAAGTGATTGAATTCTCATCTTCCACTGCTACTTGACCATCCAAAGATCTTCTTCAATTTCTCGTTCTCTCAATATAGTCTGAATTTCTTCTATCCAGGTGATAGGTGGTCTTCCTCTTTTCCTTCTTCCTGGTGGGGTCCATTCTATAACTCTCCTTGGGAATCTTTCCTGTGTCATTCTTTTCGTGTGTCCATAATATTGTAATTTTTTTGTTTGGATAACATCAAAAATTGAATTTTTCAAATCCATTCTGTCCTTTAATGACTTCATTTCTAATTTTCTTACGGCTGGATACTCTTGCCGAACCTCTCCAAAAGTCCATCTCTCATGTAATTAATTTTGTTCTTGTGTGTTTATTAGTAGTACAAACTTCTGAGCCGCAAGTCGTGAGACTTCTAACGATGGTTTTAAATAATTTGGCTTTAGTTTCAGCTGTAATTTGCTTATCCCACAGGATTTTATTTAATGTAGATATAGCCATCATCGGTAATAAATATAACCTTTTTAATTTGAACCTAACTGACGGACGTTAGCCATCACAGAATAAAATATAAATGCGACGCTTCGGCCACACACAGACAATCGGCAGCCTTCTTCAGGCTAAGTATAGGCTATACAAATCAATGTAAATAAATAAATAACACTCTATCAACGAGTGATACAGAGCCAACAAAATAATAATAAGAAAAGGTAATCCTATATGATCACGATAAATAATACAAATGACAAATGAAAAGGCCTACTTCCTATGAAAAAAACACACAATGCTCACAAAACACGAGCACAATTCACACGAACACTTGCACGTCAACAAAGTCAACAAATTATGTAAACTTTTATTATTATGATTATTTGTTAACTCCCTATCATTCATTGATAGACTATTATTTATTTATTTACATGTATTCGTTTGGATCCTGAAGACGGTTGAATTATTTGGGTGGGCGAAACGTCGCATTTATATTTTGTCTGTGACGGCAAAAGTCCGTCATTTCGGTTCAAATTCAAATGTGTACAATCCATCACAGCCATCTATTAAAGAAGTTACTAAATATACCCTCATAAGAAACAAAATATATAGGAGAAAGTATTGATTAAAATTATGTTAAGTAATGTTAAATTATATAAGTACGTTATTTTCAAAATACGTGTTTATTTGTATAATTACTTTCTCAAAGTATTTTATTATCTTCATAAACAAAGGTATATTAAAATTAATTATTAAATTTTAGGCTAATTTAATAATATCAGATACTTTAAAACGCCGAATGCAGTTACTTGGAACACCAAGATCTCAATGTCTTACACCAGGAGAGAAACTAATCTACACCTCTTGTAACATAGTTCATTGTAGAGTCATGGCCGGCTCTAGTAGAAGGCCGGAATATTAAACGTGGCAACACTGGAACTACCTGATATTTGAGGCCGACTAGACGATCTCTTAATTTATGTGTATTTCAATAATCAAATCGCGTTATTTTTAATTGGCGGTTAACAGCAGTTTTGTAATTCTTTATTTTTTGCAAATTAAAATTTTATTATGTAAAATACAGTTATACTAAATTAAGTATATTTAAGAAATATACTAATTAACTGATTCATATGATACGAGTTCAATAATTCGGACAAAATTAATTCATTACGGCTGACACTAATTCACTAATTTCTTCAACTTAAACATATAGTAGGCCTACTAAGTGCGTAGACATATAATAATTTATATTTAGCTATAAATAGCCCTACTACTCATTATTTTAGTAATGCTACGAAATTAAATAAAAATATAACATGTCCACTTTAGCTATTTCATTACACTATGCTTGTAGGCCTCGAACGCAACGTTGCCACGTTTAATATTCCGGCCTTCTACTAGAGCCGCCCATGACACTGTTTATGAATAATATAGAGTGCAATATTTTTTGTACATAATCCAGAGTCCCCACATTATTCGCGAACATCCAGGCGTAGACATGCTAGAGGTAGGCAATGAACGCCAAGTCCAACAGTTTTACGGTAAATTACTTTTCCACTCGTAAACTCGTACTAATCCCCAGATTAACCAGAAAACGCAATTTTACTCGAAGCAGACGTTTCATCGCTAATTGCTAGCTATTTTTCGTAGACTGTAAAAAATGTCATAAGAAGTTAAACGCCCTTAGCAGGAAATGTCGAACGGGCCGGGTTGTAGAGAAACGTAAAAGTTTGTTGGCGCCTGCCAAGTGTAACGTCCAGCCAGCCCGTCCCTCTTCTCCGCGGCCGACCACACACAGATCTCGTATCGTTTAGTACAAACCCCTTGCTTATACTGCAGCCGTCACCATATTGCTTGCCAGAGGGGTAAATCTCGTCGTCAAAATTGGGGGGGGGGAGCGTCTGTATCCATTTCACTCGACACGACGCGCCGCTGTGGTTTAATATCCGACGATAAACAAATATCGCCTCCACTTGTTTTCTAGCCTTGTCGTTCGCGCCGGATCGCATGGGTTTCTGTATCCGTATCTGCCGATTCGACACACACACACATTTTTACCGGTGGTTAAGTCTTGTCAATAAACTTTTAATATACAAAGCATTTCTTAAACAGGTATGGACTTACGGTATTCACCTTTGGGGTACTGCTAGAACGAGTAACATCGAGATTATACAGCGCTTTCAGTCAAAAACCTTACGATCAATAGTCGACTCTCCATGGTTTGTCTCCAACAATTCTATACATCGAGACCTCAAAGTTCCAACTGTGAAAGAAGAAATCGTAACCCTCTGCAGGAAACATCTCAGTAGAATAACACCCCAACCGCATAGCAATTAATTTGTTAGATAATAGTGAAGACATTTAGAGACTAAAAAGACATAAATTATTACACTTACCCTTCAGATTCAACGAATCATGTGTACTCTGTATTATCTGTATTGTAATGTCTGTGTTATCTGTTCTGTAATATGTTATGTTTTATGTTCATTAAGTGTTAATGTCAAGCAGTATATCTGCCTAATAGGCCCAGTGTTTAATATACTGAATTATTGTATCATGCCAGTAGTAAATGGAAGTGACTTGTTCATTTGTTTACATGTTTTTGCCATTTAGTCTTGTAATTTGTGTATCTGTTTAATCTGTTAACAAAAACAAGAAGAGCTGTCAGTGATCAACTAATCATAATCATGTATGTGTTTTGTCGGTTAATTTGTTCAATGTTCGCTTAGTCGAACAGATTACAAATTTGCAATGAATTTAAAAAAATTTCAGCTATGCGATTAATATTGCAATATCCAGACATTTGCTTTAAGACGTCACAAATTAAAAGCAGTGTGGACTATTAATATAAATATAAACAGGTAAGATAGATATTAAATTTCGATTTCTGCAACAGCTGCATAACAACAAAATTACGTTTTAATTAAAAGTACGAGACGAAAATCATAATATACAAAAACCACTAAAACTATTATCAGGGATTTAAGGCCGTGCGTGGTCTTCCATTTTCTTCTACAGGCGTTTCAACCTCGCCTCTGGAGGACATTTTCAGTGTCAAAGTACTTAAACGTACTTTGCCGCCACAGTACTGTGGTGTACTAAGCTAAGGGACACCTTGTCAGTACGGAGACCAACAGGGTTAACAAAGTAGGCTATGTGAACTTTTAATATTTCTATTTTGTTGACTCCCCATAATTCGTTAATACAGTGTTATATTTATTTCTTTACATGTAATAGTTTATATCCCACTTTGTCGTGTTTACTTGCTGAACTGGTACTTGTCATGTTCCGGACGATGCCTTTCAGTGTATCCACCGTTTTCAAGTCCCAAAACACGACGTTATTAGTTTTAAGTATTATTTGTCATTAATTATTAGTTTACAATTAACTAATATATTCGACACACAAAAACATCCCCCACATTTTCAGCGGTGCGATTAATATTGCAATATCTAGAGATTTGCTTTACGACGTCATAAATTAAAAGTAGTGTGGAATATTAATATAAATATGAACATGTAAGTTAAATTTCGGTTTCTGCAACAACTGGATAACAAAGTTACGTTTCAATTTAGAGACTTGGAAAAAATGTGCAGGAACATGGGAATTCCACTTGATGGTGATACAGTTTATTCGTTACAGTCTCCTGATGACCAATTACTTTTGGCTCAAGATTTTGAAGACACAGAGTACATGACTAGAAAATTTATACAGTAATGTCAGAAATGGGGACTAAAGGTAAATATGAATAAAACAAAATACATAGCAATAGGTGACCTTCATCAAGACTTGATATTGGAGGAAGACATGGGGAAGATTTTATATACAGTGGAATATAAGTATTTAGGGGTGAAAATTACGGCCAGTGGGAAGCAAGACAAAGAAATACAATCCAGAATTATAATTTGGGAAAGATGACTATATCTACATTAAATGGGATCTTGTGGGATAAGAAAATTACAGCAGAAACTAAAACGAAAATATTAAAAACCATTGTTAAAAGTATCATGACTTACGGCTCAGAAGTTTGGGCTACTAATAAACACACAGGAACAAAATTAATGACAGAGAGATGGACTTTGAAGACGTTCGGCAAGAGTATCCAGACGTGAGAAAATTATAAATGAAGTCATTAAGGACAGAATGAATGTGAAAAATTCAATTGTAGATTTTAACCAAACAAAAAAATACAATGGTATGGAAAACACGGAAAGAATGGCAAAGGAAAGATTGCCAAGGAGAGTTATGGAATGGACCCAACCAGGAAGGAGGAAAAGAGGAAGACCATCTATCACCTGGATAGAAGAAATTCAGGCAATATTGAGGGAACGAGATTGAAGAAGATCTTTGGATGGATAAGCAGCAGTGTAATATGAGAATTCAATCACTTCTGTAATCTTTCGTTCCGGAAAATGTGTAAGCATTGTACAGCCAGAATAATAATAATAATAATAATGTTTTAATTACAAATCATCATCATCATCTAAAAGCCATGCCTTGTCGAGTTAGTCACGACTCTCTCTCCATCATTGTCGCCTTCAAATCGCAGTTGGATAGGAAGTTCATCTCCTTTTTCATGCCTTTGAAGAACGCTGCTCTTGGTCGTTCTCTCGGTTTTCCTCCAAAACACATTTCCATCAAAATCTTACTTAAGAATTGACTGTATCGAAATACGTGCCCCAATCAAATTTGCTCTTTTCCTTTCCATTTTGGTATTGGACATAGCTATATTTAAACTTTGAAACCCCTGCTTAGGCTATTTAAAGCAATGTTATCCCATTGTCTTCTGCACCCTCATGCCGTTGACCACGGTTGTGGTTCATCCACCTTTGGGGAGGACTCTCTCGGGACAAGGGAGTGCCCCCCTATTAATTACAAATGTTATTAATTATTTGAATTAAATTATTATCCTTGTTGATTTATAACTGCTGTTTGTGTCTAGTTAAAGTTTGTATTTAGCGACTTCATCGGTGTCAGTTATTCCGTTTCCACTGCACAACCCGACGATCCGGTGTCACCGTCGTAATAATACGGTTCAAGTTGTCCATGCACAGTTAACTTTCCGGTAATTATCAAAGTCCACTATTTGCGTCAGTAATAGACCTAATAAATATTTGCACATTTCGCAAACAGAGGTAATGTCAAAGTTGAACTTTATCAGATTAAAGTTACACGTTACAAAAAAAAAAAAGAGCAAGCGGTACAGATACGCAGTCTGTTTGTCTGTCTCTCTCTCTCTCCTCTCTCTAATTCTTTGTTTTTACAAGAACCCCTTTACAAAAATTCTCTCTCTTTGCTATTGACAAATTCATAGATACTTATAATGAACAAGGTAGGCTATAGAGCGACAAAAAGCTACATTAGGGTTGTGTGTCTGTGGGGGGGGTGTAAGGAAGGGGGAGGCAGAGAGCGATAGATAGAGGTAGACGGACGGACCTGTAAGAGAGACCGTTTGAGAGGCATCCCGTTTTCACTAACAGTTCTCATTAAGCGTCCCACGTTACATCAGTAGTAATTTTCCACTTTGGATAAAGTTTTACCCTTTTACACCACTTGATCAACAGTGAGTTTTATATACACCTACTTAAAATGGAGGTTTTCTTTTATTATGAGCAACTGAAATTCCGACTTTGATGTGGCGTTTACATTTTTTTTTAAATCTATTTAAACGAGAGAAGTCAAATATATTTTTTTAATATTTACTGAAAATGTTAAAATATATATTTTTTAATATTATTTAATATTATCCTTTTATTAGGGGTAACAAAAAATTAAATATTTGTTAATCCGGCATTTCGTAACCACTGAGGCGAGTTTCAAGTTAGAATGGAAAGTTTAGCATCATTAGCTTGAGATCGCTGCGCAGAAAAATTTTAAACGACTTCTGTATGGTCTTCAAAGTAAAATACTGAATGAGACTGAACTCCGTGTCTCTGATGGAGGGGATAAAGTATGAGCGAGTGTGTTTGTCTAGTGTCGTTAGTTTGTCAAGGCCAATAAATCAAGACATCAGCATGGCCCTGTTCACAGTGAGACTGGCATCCACTCGCGACGGCAAGCAGTCATTACACTTTGTAATTTTACTGCAGTCTGATTTTCATCGTTCAAAAACGTATATTTTTATGTGTTCACAACTTGGTACTTTTCAAGTAGTTGTCTTGTACTTAGTAACAATAGCAATACGAATTTGTGAACTGTCGTTTAGGATTAGTGTAATTTTAGTTACTTTCAGTTAGTGTGTGAATTATCCTGTTGTGTGATACTTAAAATTATTATTAATCGATGGCGCGATATACTCATTACAAATTATAACGTTTCGGACATTAATAATAATAATAATAATAATACTAATCAGTACTCACCATTGATCAGTAAGTAGTAGTATGGTGAGTACTGTTTATTATTATTATTATTTTAGAACTATATTTGTATAACTAAGGTTTGGACTTTTGACGCTATCTATTTGTTAGTGATAGATTTTTCTTTTTGTATTAACTTATTGTTTGCCTGAAGACGACTTCTGATTCCATAGACGTCGAAACGTCGTGTTTATATTAATTTCAACTTACGATGGCTAATGTCCGAAACGTTAGTCTATAATTGTAATCCTGTTATGTGTTTATTTGTAGCTGTCTACTCAGAAAGTCTCTTCAAGGATCATCGACAGAATGAAAATGAAGTTACGTTGATCACAGTGATGGTCGAGAAATATAATTGAAAAATGTGATGAAGAAAACAACGAAACTCACTGTCATACTCTCTGAATCAAACAACAAAACGAGATGCTTATTAGTGCAATAAATCGGGAGACGTTAAAAGCAAAGGGAATGCAGTCCAGAAGGAAAACTCTCCGCATCGGGGGAAACAACGTAAAACATGTGAGGAAAGGAAACTTTTCTTGATGATTTCGATAAGTGTTTAGTAAGAAATATTGTTCAAAATTTTGTGGTCACTGTTAAAAAACTCCTACCTATCATGAAAGAAAGAATCCATTTCCATTTGGGCGCTAAATTATTAAGGCGAGTGTTTAAAAGTGTGGGATTCAAGTTGGAGAAATGTAGAAATAAACGAAAAGTGTTAATTGAAAAACCAGAAATTGTGATGATCGTTACAAATATCTTGTGCAAATTAAAAGTTTTCGGGAATCTGGAGAAACATTTTTTTTTTAAATGAGAGGAAAGGGAGCATTGAGTGAGTTTTGATAATGTAATGTGAATTGGTATTTCTCAGTAGTAGTCGTTTGTTTATTGACACTATTGTGCATGCCTACGCGTGCACATGTCTCTACGCTCTCTTTCTATTTCACATTCCACTCAAGTACATACAGTTCAGTCTAAAGCAGTACGTACTTTAAAATGAGTTGATAACATGATCGTCATTTAATATCGTTGTTACTGTTGTGCAAAAAATTGTCTAACTTAAAGCTTGAGCCGATATAATCGTCTGATCGAGCTAAGTGGTAAAACAAATACACCACCAGGTTTAGTTAATGTATCCCATGGGTTACTGTCATCGGTATGAAGAACGTGACAAAAGGTCAGGTGAATATTTACGCAGCCACCTTACCGAGCAGGTAGCAGTGCGAAAAACGAGCGGAGCGAGTTCTCAGTTTTAACTCGACCATTTGGCATTTGTCTCTCTATCTAGGTTCTATTTGGGGCAAGAAAAAAAAAACTTTTGAAAGCATCGACCGATTTTCGTAAAATTTGAAAATTTGGCGTGCATGTCCACACTTTTTTTATCCTGCAGAACAGTATTGTTTTTCAGACCCCCCCCCCCCCCACATAGTGACGGGAGGTAGTAAATATTTTTTTTTAATCGCTAACGTCCATTTGGGATATCACTTTAAAGAACATTTTACCCACATTCAGAATATAGTGTTCATTATGGGCACCAGAGCCCAAAAAATGGGGAAAAGTATGATAAAATTGCAAATTCCAAAAAGAAATCAAATCAAAGAGAATTTTAACCAAAATCTGAAGGCAATGTACAACCTCGGAAATTTTAAAATTTGTTGACCACCAGGGCCTGAGAATGAGATCGAAAATTTGAAAAAATTGTAAAAATCCAGACGGACTAAAGGGCAGAAATCTGGTTGTTTGCAATGCTTAGTGTTTATTGTATGATTCATCTACACTTGTTACTTTACTAAACAAACAATAGTAGGGCAATAGTAATTTTAGTATTTTTTATAATTACTGAAAAATTATTTACATTATGCCAATCCCTGTACTGTCCTATGGGTGCGAGTTATGGACAACAGCCACAAAGACAGTAAAATACAGGCGTCGGAAATGGTAGGTCTATTCTTAAGAGGAGTTAAAAGGTACCGGTATTGTAAACTGGAGTTACAACTTTTTAACTTGAATGAAAACTTAAAAAAATTGTTAGAAACGACGGTTAGAAAGAATGTCAGATTGCCAAACAAGTCTGGAAATACAAACCGACAGGACACAGGTGTGTGGGTGGGCCCAGGAAGAGATGGCTGGAGGATTTTTGAAGGCGGAACAGGCAGCACCTTGCCTATGCCGTGTTGTGAAGATGATGATGATGATGATGATGATGATGATGATGATGATGATGATGATGATGATGATGATGATGACCTATCTCAAAATTTATGCAAAATAAGTGTACTCGGTTCAAAATAGTGAGCGAGTAGTGTAGCTCAGGGAACATATAGTTTATAGGTGTTCAGGTATTATGTGGGGAGGGGCGGTGAAGCAGGATAGGGGCACGACGTGTTTTATGTATACACGGAAGTGTGGGGAAATCAGAAAACAAACCGGTAAAACGATAATTTATTGTTCCCAGTTCGCGTTTCACTGTGCGACTGCTCTATATTTATAGCAGTCCCACATCAACCGATATTCAGCACCTACGCTACGTGCTAATACACCGACAATATATGCTGTGTGTTTTTATTGGATTTTGTTGAAAGCAACTTTTTGCACTGTGTAAAAGAGACGAAAGCTGTCCTTTTTAAATAACACTTTTGGAAACGGATCGCCGAATTGAATATTCCTCGACGTGTTTATAAATACAATATCCTTGTCGAAGTCAAATGATGATTCAAGTCAGCGAGAACAAGTTACAATGCTCTGTTCACAGGCTCCATTTTATTTGTCAGAAATATAATGTGCGATACCTACTGCTGGTTTTCAGTGGCTCAGAACCTGTGTGATCAAAGGCTGTTTTTAAGCAACAAGATCACTCTAATTGTTTAGAAAATAAGGTACGCTTTAATACTGCGTCGAGGTACGGAGGATATGATTGAACAATACGGATATGATATGACCAACAATTCCGGGTAGATGTGTGCGGTAATGAACACGGCATTAAGCGACAAAGCGAAAATGGATATAAAAATCAAATTTTACAAAATAAAGAGTGGTTCGGAGAATTAAGGCCCCCTCCCCCCCCCCCCCCACTCAGAGGCGACACGAAAGTCGGGACGACATCTTATTACGCTGAAATAATTTTTGTTATCTGTATACCGCCTTGGGTCTACCGAGCGAAGTCGGTATTCCGCGCGGTAGGTAGCATGGATTCGTCTTTTTAGCAAGAAGTGCTATTTTTGTCGGTCACTCTTGACAAAAAAGGAAATGAACCCTCGTAAATACTTAACTTGAACTAATCTTGTATATTTTTTCTTCTCTATAGAATAATAAATTCTACAATTTAATAAAAGTTTTAAACAAATGAAGATTTTACAAAGTCTATTATAAGTTCCAATTGGCTCATGTTGATTCAATACTCTTAAGAAGACGGTCTATACAATATTGCCAAATTATAAATAATTTTTTCCGTACAAGTTCACGAGATCATTGAAAGTTTCTGAAGTCGTTTTAATAAATCACAAAAAAACAGTAATAATTTTAAATGAATAAGTAAATTAATATACGGTATAATTATTATTGGAAAAAATTTTCACTCAGCAACGTTGTCTTACATGCGTTCTTCTCGTTCTTCCTTCGCCAGTAACGTAAGATACTGTTGTTCATTCCAGAAGTCCAGAGAACATTTGGGTGCTCAACCTACTTCTTATTTTAGTTTTCGTACTGTTTATAGTAAAAAATACCTTTTCATTAATAAGGATGCATGGAATAAACACAAAAGTTACATCATCAGGTTTGACAGCAAAATAAAATAAAATAACGGATAATTGAAAAGTACCTAATACATCATTGTGTGTGGGTGGTCCTAATTGTTTATAACAGGAGGAAGAAACTATAAACTTTTATTGAAAGTTTAATTAAGAAAGTTGTGTTAGTGGTTATAATCACAAACAGAATTATCACTGTTGCACACCACTATAGAAAAATTATTCCGATTAGAGCTTTCAAGTTTCTCAGCTCATCGTCAGATCGGAAATATGAAGAAGAGGATAAAACCAAACCCTTCACACCCCCACCCGCCCCACTGTCCACACACCCCCGCAAACAAACTATAATTCAAATGTCCCTTTCCAACCTCCAAGTCCTGCCACCCCCGTCTGTACAGTTACATATTTTTCTAGCACATTCCTTGTATTTGTGTTGTGCGTGTGTTTGTGTGTAATGAGAAAGGCGTTACAACGTTAGGTTTTAAAAAGAACACACACACACACACACACACACACACACACACACACACACACAACACATAAACACAAGGAAAGTGCTAGAAAAATATGTAACTGTATGTAAAATATGTAACAATGTGGTCCATTAGAAACAATTTCAATGATTTTTAGTAAGAAGGTTAGCGTATGTTTTTTAAATCTCCAACCCATCTACCCAAGCCGACAATACAATTAAATTATTTCTTAAATGAGAGGGAGTATGACTTCAGTATGGAATAGTATAAAATTCCACCAATCACGAAGCGAGAAACGACCGAAGCCGGTAGTAGTGCAAATTGGAACGGCGAGTTTGAGCGTCACCCCAAGACGCTTTTGGTCAAACCTCGATGCGATACAGTAGACGAATTTCTACGGATCAAATTGCCGCCATTGTTACCCACCATCCTGTGCGACGAATGTCAACAAATGTTTATAACCTAACCAGTGCGGTTTAATATTTAATAAAATATTGTAATTTATAATCGATGAAGTAGAACCAAGTTAAAAGTGATTAGGGAATTGCCTAGTGTACAATAATTGGCAATTCAGGGAAACAAAGGAAAGTATCGTGTACTTATTGCTACTTACCTGTTATGGTATAATCCAACCAAGTAATTTGAAATAATGACACTTTTATGAATGATTCTATTAATTGAACACTCAACTAGATTCACAATAACCTTTTTAATGTTCCTTTGTACTGTAGAAATAAATTAAGTTTAAGAATGGTTCGAGTTAATTAACCAAATAACCTAAAAGTATTGAACTTATTCATACTCCATTTGTGTAATAGTATTAAGATTTTCGATCATAGAATGTAAGCACGCTCCTATTCAGAGATCTTATAATTAACATTAACGTTATATAGTCCGTATTTTTTAGTTTAAAAGAACCTACTTAGGAATTTTTACTTAAGACGATTCTCGCCTACGAATGTTTATTTTCATGTAACAAAATGACACCCTGAGATTGTAATTTCTTTCAACCAAGTTAATTAATTATGAACCCAGATTAAAGTAAAACAATGTATTTACAATGATTCAGTAATATTTAACGCTGAATAAATTATATTTGTTAACCCTTAATGGAGTTTTAATTCATTTAAAATTTATAATAACTATTTAATTCTTAGCGGACAGATTATGTTTACTTGTGTAAAGGTTGGCAGCACTCAAAGCCACCGAAAGTGAAAGGATTCAACCATTATATTTGTTTATTTATAATCCTGACTTCTTTAAATAGGTGATCATAACTGACTACACTGCATACAAAGTAAGTAAATAATTGTAACCCGACATGATTACTCCCAATATGTTTTAGCCGATTTAGAGTCGATGTCAAGTGAAGAGTACCACGGACGATGCTCCGCATCCTACTTCATTCATTCAATTACACTAAATCAGATCTACTAGAAACTTACTGTTCCGTTAATGATGGGGTTTAACAAATTAATAAATGATAAAATAAGAATACTTTAACTAAATTAATTCAAGAGCGAAGGTTAACGAACAACATAAATACCGTAAACACACTTAAATAGAATGAATAACACATATAGAAGAGAGAGAGCGAATCGAGTTTAGTTACAAATTGACGACCAACGTTCGAGGCCTGAATTAGGTCAAATAAACCTAATTAATAATAAAGAATCAATAATAAAAATAAAGAGCCTAATTCTAGCAGCAACTCCATTACACAACCTATTCATAGAGTATGAGTTTATTATAATCAATACGTCAAAAATCAATGGTACGTAGCCTAATAAGATACAAATTGGCGATCCCAAGGCGAGGCTTACGGGTACGACTTCGTGTTGTTACTATATATATATTACATTTAATATTTATAACTAAATTTACCTCAAGATATACTTTTTTTCCTTATAGGAACATGTTTCGAGAGCTCCCGTGCTCTCATCTTCAGCCTTCGCGATCTTGCGTCTGGTGAAGTATTTGTGTGTTGGCTGGATGCTATTAAGGTTGTTTGTTGGTCTCTGGTATTTTAAAGTTGTATTATTGTGTGTGATTGTGGTATATGTATTTGTATTTTGTGTATTTTCGATGTTGAGCCCTTTGAATATTGTGTCATGTTTTGTATTGATTTGTATTTGTTCTGGTATTAGTTTGTTTTGTGTTTTATGTTTGTATACTTGTAAATTTTCCCAAATGTTCATTATGGTGCCTTTGTGTGGTATATGTTTTATTAGTGACACATTGGTTATGTCTGGGAATTCATGTCCTGTGTTTATTGCATGTGTGGCTAAATTGGATTTATAAATTTCTGGTTTTTTGTATGCGTTTAGGTGTTCAAAATAACGTTTTTTCAGCTGTTTTTTTTTTGTCCTATGTAACATTTATTGCAATCTTGCCATTCAATTTTGTATATATACCGTTAGTTGTTTTATTATTGTATTATATAAGGAAAAAAGTATATCTTGAGGTAAATTTAGTTATAAATATTAAATGTATTATATACATCAAGAAACGGACTGTAGCAGAAAGTGATTGAACACACACACACAAGTCTGTAAACACTTTATGTAGCTCGTATTTGTCTTTCTGTAGTCGGTATAACACAAGGATAAAACGTCTGTTCAACACAGCACAGCTCAGACAAAATGTTTAGAATTTCGCAAAAACCTGTTTTTTCGTGTACGCTGGGCCTACCGCGACCAGACTAACTATGAATATTCATAAAGTATTCACAAGCTTTCTGTAAAAACTACTTTTCTATTATTCATATACCCTTTCTGTTTACCGTTCTGAGTAGAAGCTTGCTAACGCGAAACACGGCAGCTCTCTCAAGCTTTGCTGTTTGCTCTTGCTCTGCCCCGTTTTACCTAAACCGCCTTTGAAATAATAAAAAAAAACCACCCTTTCTTTACTACATACCAACACACTGTACTTACAAGGAGAGCTATTCAAGAAAGCGGTAGTCTGCAGTCGTATCAAGATTTGGCAGCGCTGGAGAAAACGCTACAAATCATAAATCGATATTCACCTACCCCGACCTTTCATCACACAATATTCTACGTTCAATTCTATAATACGCTGTATAGCCCAGTCGCGGGGAGGTTTTAACCTGGGGCGAAACTAAAAGTGGCCGATTCAAACGGATTCTGGTAGATTTTTTTATTAGGAAAATGAAATAAGAAATTGTTGCCATCGCCAGCCCGTGACCTTCTTAAATAAAAAATAGCGAATTGGTGCAAAAAAACGGTTTCTTGCAATTATCTTCATAAATATCATTTTTATGAATAAAAAAAAATAAGAGGGATAATTTAAAGATCATGCAATTTTCTATAGAAAAAGTCTTTAGTAACTTTCTTATAAATCCAATCGTTTTGGAGTGAATCGTAGTTGAAAGTCTCGCGATTTTCCTTCCCAAGTAAGTTCGCGCCATTTTACAACGAATAAAAACATCCGTGGAACAAGAACTTTAAACTGCAATAACTTCATTAGAAATGGACGCACTGAAATAAAGAAAGAAGCACTTTGAAGTGTAAATCTTTAGATATTTTGAAATCAATGCCCTACACCAATTTTTCACAAATTGTAGGAGACGCTGATGATGATGTTGTTATTGATGACTATGATGAGAATCTCAAAAACACACTTTAATAAGAAATATAGATAATGAAGAAGCAGCAATCAAAAGTGATGAAGAATTTTAATTGTTACTGAATTTCATATTATCTATGTGTACAATACAATAAAAGTAATATTTTGTACCTAAATAGGTTATTTATTTACCATTCAATCGTTATATACGCGAAAGGAAACATTTATTTAGTGAAATTAGCATATTTAAAATTTTTATTTTACTTAATTTCATTTGTTTTGATTTTTTTTTGCATCAGAACAAAGTTCTCTACAGAGAAAAAATCACTACCGACTCGGAACACAAAGTTTTCGCTTATTATAAGCTTCGTCAGAGGCTGCCACTGGGAGCGCTGCCCGTTTTGTTTTGGCGACGGCGTCGACTTTTGAAGGATCGATGTTGTGTGTGTGGAGTGTGAAATGTTCGAATAATACGTGTGGGTTTGAATTGTGTCTGTTCGTTTAGGATGTCGTTTTTATGTGTTTTTGTGTGTTTGTATATTTCCAATTGTTTAAGAGTGTCTAGTTTTTGGCCTTTTGTGTACGTGTAGAATATCCATGTTGTAGATATTTGTGTATGTGTGGTTTGCTTCAATGAGGTGGTTTGCAAAGGTGGATTCGGTAGTGGAGTGTAGTGCCTTTGTGTGTTCAAAGTATCTTTGTTTGAAGCAACGTTTTTACCCATAAAAAACATTGTGTTCCGAGTCGGTAGTGATTTAATTATATTTACTCTTTATAGCTCTAATTAGATGTTGTGGGCATCGATACCAAAGGAAACGTTATCAACATGTATAATCGGGTGAGGGAGGAACAGACCGATACATTAGACACAAATACTGCCAACACACACAAACCATTACCAAAACAATAAAGCACAGCTTCTGATGTTCTATTAATTAAGTTATAACCGCGTTTTACTGCGCACAGAACGTTAAAGCGGCGGCATCAGGAGACAGTAAGTTATTGCGCTCTGCTGCAGATTATGTGGCGATATAATCCGTCTTACAGGCTCAATCGAAGCGATCGTAAACTACGCGAATATCTGGTGTCTCCTTCATAGCACAAGATAACGCATCCATCAACTCGTTAAATCGACATCAAATTCGCCGACATAAAATTCTCCTTAAACCAAGTTTAAACCGCACGTTCATTAAAACTGTAAAATTAGGTTGGTTTTTCAATACACATCTGCTGATTATCCTATAAGTAAACAGGCTTTACGATATTTTTACACTGTCAATTTCCGGTAGCTATAACGGGTTCGTAACGCTCTGATCCCTTCACCCAATACAAAAATAGCAGCACATCTGTTACAAAATTCAAATTTTAAATTCTTGTTTAAACCTATGAACACACAAATCTATCACCCCTTCTCTGTGTTTACACTTTTATACTGGTCTTTATCCGTAAATCCTCTATTCATCTTTGAGAAAGATTAACTTCGTCACTTCGTGTTTCCACGACCTTTATAAGTCTTCTTCCTTTCCACTTTTAACAAAAGTCGAATTCTCATTTTGCTTCAACTTTTCTTGGGTGAGATCCTTCCTTTAATCTTTCCTGTCTAGCCTTTCTTGACTGTCTCTTGTTCTTTTCAGACCCCGACGCTATTAGAGTAATCGAGGGCTAGGGTGTCTTCCTTTTTCGATTCTAATTTCTTAATTTTGGTTGGCTTAGGATCTTGTAGTTCCCACTGTGCCGATAGGTGAGCATTGGAAATACTAACAAAACTTACAGTATCAGAATAACTATCAGAATAACTGATACAAAGCCAAGCCATCAGATCCTATCTCAGAAAGAGATGGGTGAGGGCGAATCTCCTGCGCCCCAAAACAGGGGCCTTTCGGCTAAGGTATGGTAACTCTGATAGAAGAGTCTCTTATCCTCCTGGTAGGTGGTTTCGCAACAGGCCAGTAACCTGTTCATGTAAAACTTTGAAATACTTGTAATATCCAAAGCAACTTCGGGCTATAAAGCCATTGGTAGGAGAGACGTGGGTCGTCCGAGGATGAGATGGGTGCCGGAACCAGTTTATATAACCTAATCCTTATTCAAATTCACTGCCTGCTCAGACAAGTACAATCTACAACAATTTTGCTGGTATGCGATCAGCTCCATGAAAAACGACGAACATTATCTTCAATGTGGAAACCTGTAATTCAAAATCCTTGTTAATTGTAAATGATTCATCTTACTCTCCGTAACTGGCCGCGTTGTCAAGACAATCTTACTCTAGTAATCTTACTGCATGAACACTCCTCCTCCTCCTCCTCCTCCTCAAGGGTTACGTTATATTATAAACCTGTTCCGGCACCCATCTCATCCTCGGACGACCTACGTCTCGTCTACCAATGGCTTTATAGTTCAGCGCCGCTTTCGACAATCGATCCTCTGTCATCCTTTGCAAATGATCCCACCATTGTCTTCTGTAAATTGAAATAATTTCATTTATGTCCTTTACTTCGAGTTCTGCTGTGATATCTTCATTCCTTATTCTATCTTGCAGTGTATAATTTAAAGTTTTTCGAAGAAACTGCATTTCATCACTCTGTCTGAAACTTGCCGCTTTCCTTTTTTGTCATGACCCACTCCTCGCTCGCATAAATCAACGTGGGTATCGCAATTGTCTTATAAAATTTAATCCTTGTACTGTGTCTTGTTTTATTTCTAAGATTTCTATGAATGGTACCACAAATATTCTTAAATTTATTTATCTTCTCTCTTATATCATATTCAGATTTATAGCTTATATAATCCAGCCGAGACGGCCCCAGTATCCAGTATCATATTTGAAACGGCTCACCAATAAATATTTAATAAATCATAAATATTTAATTAAATAGTCGTAAATTCATATTGTGTGTATTTCGTGTGTTATTATTAAGCAGGTAATAATGTTTAATCGCACTGTACTTCATTTTAAAATCATTTAACACAAATTCAATCCGGTAATATCTCAGTCGCACTTACCAGCCTAGGTGAGGACATTGACGCAGGGGGGGAGGTAAAACGCGTCGCGGGATGGTTTTTCAGCACCTCGGTGTTTATGTTCTCTCCGTTAGGGCGATGTCAATGTTCGACATTATTCTCTTAATCCATTAAACCGCGCCTGTTCGTTGTTTGGTTGGGAGTGGGGGGAGACGACAAACTGGCGTCACAAGGTTTACCAATTAATTACCCCCCCCCCCCGAAATGATAAAATGGGTGTGCGCGCGCGCCCGAAAGAGGCGTCGCGTCATTTCGACTGGAGCTGTGAGTGCGGGTGTCCGTCCGTCCAGTGGGCTTTACGTATGTATAATTTATAAAATGATTCATTAGGACAAAGTGATAAACATGATCGTGGTCTCACACCCCGCCGCCGGTTTCGAGTGACGCATCGAGTTAACCGGTGACCGATTCAAAGCCGGCAATATTTTACGTTTTGAAATATTTCCCAACGCATTACCTGTGTGAGCGGACCCAACACACGAGCGCGACAGAGACAGGAGACCGACCCCCATTCATTGTCTGACGGCGGAGTTCACTCGCTGGAAAATGAGTTATATTAAAATAGTAATGCCGGGCTTTATGCCGCAGTTTAATTTATTACCAACAAAGCGAGGCCTCTGGAATTATTTATTTTTTTTTTTTGTCTTTCCACTCGAATGTAATCTGTCTCACCACTGACTGTCGATGCGTGATATAGGCCTATGTCTCACAACCGCTTTGTATTCGACTGCCAATTGTGGGCGTTTAACTGCCTCGTAATGGGGTTTATATGTTCGGCCCACGCTAATAATTACTTGTGTGAGTTAATTCATTTGTGCTATGCTACAACCGTTTGACGATTACGAAATCGCTTTGTGTAAACATTGCTAGTGATGTAAACTAGGGATTGTTCAAATTTCTATCCTAGTTTTTGTCCTTCGTTAAGTCCTCTTAAAACGAATGGAAAAGAGTAAGTCTTCGAATGTTTAGCCCGCAGTGTATGCAACTCGGAAACTTCATTTCCAAAGTTTAAAATAAGGAGACGTTTAAGAAAATTGTCTCTTTAATACTATCAGCGTCTCCTGACGAAATTCACTTTATTTACATTGTAACGTAACGTGATATCTTTATTGTTTCATTGTTTTATTATACCGTAGATAGCTATTAATGTTTTCATACATTTCCAGAATTGCCTAATTAATTACAGAGAAAAAATCAAATAACGTGTTCCATTCCTTTTACTTTCTGTAGTTTCTTTAACAAAAAATCTTACCCCTTCGATTGAAATCCTGGCTGCGCCCTGGCAATTAAGGTGGTTATTTATGTTATTTACATCAGAATAAACTTCCAGACAAATTATACACTGTGAAGAAAACTCTAAAATAATATTTAGCCCTATAGAAAGAAAAAAGTTTCGCAATGAAATAACGTTGCGAGTTGTAAATGTATAATAAACTTCTCTAAACAAAACTAATTTAATTCTTCTATTTTTAAAGTTAATTTACTAGTCGCGTTTTCTACAGTTTTAAAATTTCGTGGTAGAAATTTCCATCGCTGCGTAACTTTACAAATGCCTATGAGCGCAGTTTCTACAACCTGATGACGTTTTTATTTTAAGCGCCCGCAGGTTTGTTACATATAACGTTGCCTTGATCGTAACGTGCTTTTTGGTTCTACTTTAGTCAGTACTTTGTAACCAGCTGCAAGTGCATCACTTGTGACATAAAGCACACCCGATTCATCAAAAAGAAAATTTAATTACTCTATTCCCTGTTTTGTGCAACCAACAAATTCTGTTCACTTTACATTTTAAAATTTACTTACAGTCATTTCAATTACCTGGGTTGTAATATCTCATGTGGAACTGATATTGATTGGGATAGTGAGCTAACAAAATTTAGACGCATCTGTGGAACGATTCATAGGTACTTGAAAAATAAAATACGCAAGGATAACCCGAATGAAATTTTATAAAACTGTGGCTGTCCCCACACTCGTGTATGCTACCGAGACGTGGACTCTTGGTAAAAGCGACGTGCAGAGGATTCAGGCAGCCAAAATGAAATTTCTAAGAGGGTCGCAAGGTATCTCTTGGGTTGGAGAAGGAACGCGGATAGTAGACGCGATTTAGTCATTGTATCATTGCACCAGAAGATTGGGGACCACAGGAGGAGATGGTGTGAACACTTAAACCGCATGCCTGATATCCGTCTACCCGTGGCTATCTTGGGTTATCATCCTACTGGGAAGAGGGATATCGGTAGACCGAGAAGGAGATAGGTTTCGGAACAGGTCTAAGGCCTAGTCCTTGGAGTGGTGATGATGATGATGATGATGATGATGAAATTTACTTGCATTTGTCGATTACTGAATAGGTATTATGACATCTGCTTTTATTATGACAAGGGCTGAAAAATGTTAGAGTGTTGTTTGACGAGAAAAACTGACGAAAGTTCGATTGAAATCTCATCAGCAGCTTCATCAGTTTTTTTTTAATAATTTGTAATAGTTAGGGATCAAGGTTTAAATACAGCCTAAGATTCAAGCTTTTCAAATGTAAATGTTACTAAAAGAAATACCCGCATTGCAACCAGTTTACACGGTCTTAGTTACACATTTTCGACTAACAGAATATGGCAGTGACAAAGATGGTCGAAGCAGACTTTAGAGGATAACTTCGTTGGAAGTAGGCCAGGAACTACGGTAGACAGCGCAAGACATGATTTGATTTCGTAAGCCCTGCTCATTGCACTTGTTCCGGGTTCCGAAGTGTTTTTTTTTTTAACATGATAATGTTTTTAAGCTGGGGGGTCATTCAACAAAAATCGTCATCGAAAAACGTGACGCTCCCACACTTTCCATTCCCCACAGTCTAGAAATTTGATATCTAAACGCATCAAGACAGAAATAATCGCTGCTGACATTGAGTTTAGCAAACGTTTTAGTGAGAATAAATTTGGTTTTACATGCTCTGTTTGTGATCGTCTGTGGTTTGGAAATGATTTACGTAATCCACCAAACGTAATCCACATTAAACGTTTCAAAAGCCTAAAAACATTATCATGCTTCGATGTTTCCGTTTCGTCAAAATTCATTGAATGCTTAGGTGCATAACTAGAGAGAGGGAGAGAGAGAGAGAGAGAGAGAGAGAGAGAGAGAGAGAGAGAGAGAGAGAGAGAGAGAGAGAGAGAGAGAGAGAGAGAGTTTTTTTTGCTGTAATGCATTTATCATTACATATAATGATATGTAATGCGTTATTCTTTATATGTAATGCGTTGTGTTATGGTTTCAGTACTCGAGTCTCCATTGTATTAAATTATTAGGTATTGCTAAAATACAAAGAAGAGTAATACTTTCACCACGAACTCTTATCCATTATTCACAAATCTTAAAGTGAAGAATAATTATTAAAACAACTAGACCCTCCTTGGCCAAACATGAATACAAATACATTTTCAAATCCTACTAAAAATTAGAATTGTTTACACAGTGAAATT
Organism: Magicicada septendecula; assembly: GCA_034769895.1. Taxonomy (NCBI): domain Eukaryota; kingdom Metazoa; phylum Arthropoda; class Insecta; order Hemiptera; family Cicadidae; genus Magicicada; species Magicicada septendecula. The sequence continues at coordinate 493,562,205 of CM068370.1, forward strand.
TAATCACTCGTTCTAAGACGTTGCCAACTGGATATGGGATTGTGAACTAAAAGTGCTTTCGTTTGTTATAGACCCCTACGGCAATAAACTAATTATTAATTTCAAAAAATTAAGAAAATATAATAATAACGCTCATGGACCAATCTTCTCCCGTAGCTCGTGCATCGGAACCTCAACATATATAATTTTGTTACCATTTCATTCAATCCGTTAACGTTGGTAATCTAAAAACTGTTATCAGTCGTCATTATTTTAACTTTCCACAGTTTTGGTTACGTTATTGACATGTGTACGTAAATCAAAAAGCGGCTACATCTGCAGCAGAATAACGACGACACGATCCAGCGATAAACTGTGACTGGTGAATACCATTTGTGGCAACGCCGAGGCCACGTGAACCAAACACGATAACATCATGTTACCAACAGGACAATCTGATTGGAGCACAGAAACAGTGTCGGTATGGTGGCACACTTTCAACTGACGTCAAACGCTTCCGACTGTCATCCTCTTCGCTGACGCGGGTCTCGTGCTCGCGGGCCCGAAACATTACGTGACTCACAATATTCACGGTTTACTTCGTAGGCTTGCACGGCCGAAGTCAATGTTGTTAAAATTCATTCCCGGGTTGTTTGGTCGTGGTCCATTGTTTTCAACTGAAACAGACGTTTCGACAGGACCACCGACTGTCATCATCAGTGTAAAATTCGAGCTTTGCTAACGTAGGGCGCTAGACGCTAGTGACAAGTGGTCGACCACAGTGGTCAGAGCCTTAACCACACTACTGTGGTAACGACTACCACCCTACGTTAGCAAAGCTCGAATTTTACACTGATGACGGCAGTCGGTGGTACTGTCGAAACGTCTGTTTTAGTTGAAAACAATGGACCACGGCCAAACAGTCCGGGCCGGGAATGAATTTTAACAACAATATTCACGGTTTCTTACGATAGTATTCAGTTTATAATTTCAAATGTCAGTTATTAACCTTGTGAGAAAAGACTGACGATTCCAGGTAAAAGCATAACACCAACAGGGAAAATTTTAAATAGACACCAAACAAAACAAAAACCGAGCGGTGGGCGTCAGCTGATGACCGATACAGCCTTGATTACATCGTTACAGCGTCAGTAACTAACCGCCGACTGTTCTCTTCGGCAACACGAGTTTCGAGGAAATTTATTGTTACCAGAGCGTTAAGAGAGAGAGAATAATAAATACTGCGTCGTTGCGTCCAGATTGTTTTTGGTTACCCACTCCACACCGGTACTCAGATTCGTTTGTTATACGAGACAATATGTTTTCCCTTGCAGCACGACGCACAACTTACAGTGTGCTATACACACAACCAAACCGGCAGTATAATAAAAACCCGCGCGAGCGCGCGTGGACACACACTCCCCCTTACTCGCATTTACTTTGTTTTAGCGAAATATGTAACAAAACACAAAACAGTATTGAGTTTACCATAACGGTAGTGGGGAAATATAGGCCTATTTTTCACCACGTAACAGACTTACTTATATTTTGCAAACACATTCACTGCTAAGATTTTATATGTTACGAACCCTAGGTGCTGATGCGCGTTTGTTTGTTTTTTGTAAACAAGCCTTAAAAAAAACAAAAATGCATCATACGTGCTTGTGAAAGCAGAGCTATTAAGAAGATATTTAATGCAAAGCCAGAAGGCAAGAGGAAATTTGGGAAGGCAAAAACTGAGACGGAGTGACGGGATGGGTCAGGGCATCAGTAATCTTGGAATTAGAAATCATTTGGGTAACGGCGAGGATGCAGGAGGGAAGGAGAAACCTTCGCATTAAAAATCCGTATGGATATCTCATCCCTAACTTCCAGGGATGGTATGGAGGCCCGTGCCCGGGGTAACAAGGGTGAAGACTCTAACGGTCAGAGATGAGCGGATGGAGCTACGCCTGTTGTGAGGATAGTACACATGATGGCTAGTCAGCAGTCCTGTCATGTCAACCTCTGCGAAGGGCTGGTAACTGTTCCAGAGTAATTAATTATTTGAATTCTTCACAGTAAAATGGTTACACAATCTGGACAGAATGGAGGATGGACGACTGACTACCTAAGGCTGCGTTACAATATAGACCCATTGGTATAAGAGATGCAGGAAGACCGAGAGTTAGGCGAAGAGATACTCTGTGAAGAAGGAACAGGCAAAGTTCCTACTCCGTGAGGTGAAGAAGAAGAAGAAGAAGAAGAAGAAGAAGAAGAAGAAGAAGAAGAAGAAGAAGAAGGAGAAGAAGAAGAAGAAGAAGGAGGAGGAGGAGGAGGAGGAGGAGGAGGAGGAGGAGGAGGAGGACGACGACGACGAGAAGAAGAAGAAGAAGAAGAAGAAGAAGAAGAAGAAGAAGAAGAAGAAGAAGAAGAAGAAGAAGAAGAATTCATTGCGCTGTTTGTTCAATTTAACTGACTCTAGTAAACAGACAACAGACAATTTCTCAAAAACTTTATGATCTTAGTTATTCGACGATGTAACGACTGCTCGAACAGCGATATTTCTCGTTCCGCTGCTGGGACGTTATCACGGTCTGAATATAAATGATTATGTATAGAGGTTTACTTACACAGCGATATTAAGTTAAGTTTGCTCGCTTACAGAGCCGGTTATATCAATCATCAGACTCAAACTCAGCCTGATATTACAGCCAATATGAATAAATTTGCATTCAACGCAAACCGATCCGTCTAAAATTGCCATATACGTATTAATATGAGAGCCAGTCGTCCGCATAGACTGCGCTGTATCTGGAACGCAGCAACATAGCCTATTGCCTTCTACGGTAACTCATGAGTTTATTTTCATAGTTTACAACATCACTGTACACGCATTGTTGAGCAAAGAAACGTGTATATTTCAACATTATTACATGCCTGTAATATTGAACTGCCAGACTCCTCTTGTGGGGCCCGCATTTTCTGCAGAACTTCGGAAGACACAAATGTATCTATATATATTAATTCGGGGTCAAAACGTCCTACGACGTTGTCGGATCCCTAACCTCCATTGCTGTCTGTCATTGCAGTTTTCATCATTAGTCCGCTATCGCTCATTGATCTTCTTATGCCCTCTATCCATGTTTTCTTGGGTCTTCCATTCTTTCTGCGCCCTCTAGGTACATCCATCTCATTCTTTTATTTAGTAGTCGTTCTTGTCCCCATTCTTTGTACATGTCCGTACCAGATTAGTTGTTTATCTTAACTGCAGTCGATGATTTTGTCTTTTGTACGCCCATTTCTTCTTTGATCGTTTCATTTGGCATTCGCTCTAGCCTTGAAGTTCTAGCAGCTCGTCTCAAATCATCTATTTCTGTAGCTTCTAACTTTCTTTTTACCTGTTCTATTACTCTCCACGTTTCGAATCGCTACATCAACGTGCTTTTAATCATACTATTGTATATTCTTTTCTTCCTTTCCTTTCCAATTTCTGTGCTCCATAGAATCCCGTTCAATCATCTAATTATTTGTTTTGCTTTGTTTATTATTGATTTTATTTCAACATCATCTGTTCCTTCTTCATTAAAGTTTACTCCTAAGTACTTGTAGCTGTTGCATTTTTTTATACGTTCGTTGTTTTCTAAGATGAAATCTGCTGTTTCTCCTCCGACACACAGATACTGCGTTTTCTTTTTGTTCATGAGTAATGTTCTTTTTTCATACTCTTCCTTCATTTTGCGTGTCATATATTCCAGGTCTTCTTTTTCATTACCTCTGACACTTTGTGTATTTAAAGTTCCAAAAAACACCATCCGTTTCCTACGCTTTATATGCCTATCATCTGTTCCATGCTGGAAAACAGTTCCGGACCCGGTCGTGACATAAAATTAAGGTACGTTTCTAGGCGCCTGGTCGACACACCCTATCATAGAAATCCCGGGTCCGGACCTTTCTAGGCGTCTGGTTGGTTGACCCACCCTGAGGAATGAGTAGCCTACTTTGGAATAACATTGTGGGATAATAATAAACTGCTGAAGTGCAGTGCTAACCAACCACACTGTCTTTTTTGTATTCCGAATCGCGTATATCAGGCAGTCTACCCTGCCTAATTCCTAAAGAATTTCGATGGAACAAAAAGTAGCATATCCTCGTATCCTCTTCCACACACATACTGTCTCCAAGTTGGTTGAGGCCTACTGTGATCGAGCAGGTTATATCCTAGTACCATTCTATGCTACCTCTCGTTGCTTACTGTCTGTACGTGTCCGTATCATATTTACCTACGTTTTCTTTCACGAACAGGCCCGTCGTGGACCACGCGAAAAACATTTTCTTTTCTTCTCCTCCAGAAGGCCCTCATTCGCAAACTATGCGTCGCCTTCTTTTCCACTGTCCACCCCTTTATCGTCTTCTTCTCACCGCAGAGAACCTCAAGATTTTGAAATTTGTTTCTGTATGTATTTCTATCCACACAGTCGTTGAAAGAGATACCCAGTTTCATCATTTCCTCCTTGAGTTGTTTGGTGTATCCGTTCAGACTGGAAAGTTGCCAAATATATTTGAAAATTTGTTTATTTAATCTGGATCCATCCTAACCAGTCCAAGGAATACCAGTCTTTTCCTTCGGAAAGCCGTTTCTAGGTCTTCCAGGTCCCTGTACAGCTCTTCTTTGGATCTATGCCTGTACCCATCTTCAGTTTTCTTGGGGCCATAAATTTTCCGAAGAATTCTTCGTTCAATTTTAAGAAGTGGTTCCAAATTTGAAAGCACATTGTTTCCACTCCATACATGATCACCGGCCTGATCACAGTGCTATAATGGCGGCCTTTCGCATTTCTGGAAAGGTTTTTCTTTCCGTACAATTCCCGAGTTAGAGTAAAGGCCTTTGGTAATTTGAGTTTCCTTATCTTAAAGGATTCTTTGTCTGAGGCGTTTCGGGATATGTTTTCCTCAAGATATTTAAAATTGTTAGTATATTTTATTTCTCCATACGTAGTGTCCAGGCGGGAATTTAAATAGAGTGGTCATAATTTCTGTTTTATAAAGAAGATTTGGATGCCAGTTTTCTCCGCTATCTCTTTGAGATCTTATACTTGCTTTCTTGCTTCTTCTTCTGAGTGAGTGAAGATGGCAAGTTCATCAGCGAAAGCTTATTTCTACGCCTTTGGATTTGTTACGTATTCTAACTCTAGTGGAATTGGCTTTATGGAAGGTATTCATGACTTTATTTAGGACACAGTTAAAGAGAATAGGGGAGAGTCCATCCCCTTGACGTACGTTAGTGTGAACTGGAAAGGGGTCACTAAGTTCTCCTAGGAATTTAATTTTGGAAACTGGGTTGGTTAACGTTAATTTAACTAAATTTAGAGCTTTGGGACCGATACCGTATTCCTGCAGACACTGGAAGAGGGTCTCTCGATCCACTGAAACATATACCTTTTGAAAATCAATGAAGGTTATGAAGAGGAGGATATTTCTTTGAAGAAAACATCTAATGATCAACTTCAAACTGAGGATCTGTTCCGGGCACGATCTGCCTTTTCTGAAACCACCTTTATATTCACCAAGGTGGGGATCGAGCTAGGATTAGAGTCTATTGAGGAGGAGCTTAGAGAAGATTTTATAAGTTACGGGGAGAAGTAAAATCTCCCGGTAGTTATTCACATCTATTTTACTGCCCTTTCGTGGAGAGATTATTATTATTATCATTGGACGACGTATTTCGGCGATGGACAGCTGCAGTTGACTCGGGAGTATCACTTTATAGAACAAGTCCGATATTCAAGTGAATCCATTGCTTTCTGCAGATGACAAGGCAACGGTAAAGAAAACAGAAGACCGTTCAATAGCAGCTAGAAGGAAACCTCCATGCTAGCCTTCCCGCACACGTCGATTCGTGTAATTTCTCTTCGATATTTTGTAATTTTGTATGAAAAAATATAACATACGCACGCACGCATCGACCTGTAGTTACAGTGAAAGAGAGAGAGAGAGAGAGAGAGAGAGAGAGGCGTGGGAGGGTGAAGCGGTGGCGGGACAGAGTGGCTAAAAGAGTGTGTTTTCATCATGGATTACTAGTTCATTGTATTACAGTGTGGATACTCACCATCATACACATAGGACTGTTTAGTAACTATATTACCGGAAATTAATTAATTAAGCCATCCGTTGTATGTGTTTTTATTGAGATGCTATTACCGGCTTCCTGCGTAATAAACTGATATTTCAATTTTTCACTATACAAATTACACGAAGCAGATTTGCATAAAGTACTGTGCAAAACAACGAACGATGAAAATGCATTTTAACACAACAACACTTGTGTGCTTTCTCCCCCCCCCCCGGCCTTTCGCCATTTCATGCTTCCACGAACTTGCACACTTCTTGTTTCAATTCCAGAGGATAGGCACATCGTCCAATCCGCTTTCGTCAGGAAAAGACCATCTTGTAAGAGGTAAGAGGATGTATTATTACTGGGAGACCGGATACCTGGAGAGTTCCATACTGAGAAGAAGTACGAGCTTCCTGTCCGCGAATAAAGCATTTTTTGTCTCATTCAATTGAACACATAAATCACAAACGATACTGAAGTTATACATTGTGCTTTAAAAAAAAAAAAAAAAAGAATTGAAGAAATAAATTGTGTAAATTATACTGAACTAAAGGTGTAAACCGATCTGACTTGAGGCCATTCATTGAGCACCCAAAGGAAAAAAGATTTCGTGTAATTTTACTATTATTTTACTATTATTCCGGCTGTACAATGTTTACAGAACCAAAGATTAAAGAAGTGATTTAATTCTCATCTTCCACTGCTGCTTGTCCATCCAAATATCTTCTTCAATTCTCGTTCCCTCAATATAGTCTGAATTTCTTCTATCCAGGTGATAGGTGGTCTTCCTCTTTTTCTTCTTCCTGGTGGGGTCCATTCCATATTTCTCCTTGGCTAACTTCCCTGTGCCATTCCTTTCGTCTGTACATACCATTGTAATTTTTTTGTTTGTATAAAATCAACAATTGAATTTTTCACATTCATTCTGTTCTTAATGACTTCATTTCTAATTTTCTCACGTCTGGATACTCTTGCCGAACGTCTCCAAAAGTCCATCTCTGCTGTCATTAATGTTGTACATGTGTGTTTATTAGTACTCGAAACTTCTAAGCCGTAAGTCATGCTACTTCTAACAACGGTTTTAACCATTGTAAGTTTATTACCCTTCACATAAAATGAACCACGCAGAAAAAAAAAGAGAAAATAACAAAGATGTGACGCTGCATCAGCTTGAGCAGGAATTTTATGTTAAAGTTAGCACCGCCATCAGCAAAAAGGGTTGCGCCGGGATGCAGTGTTAAGTTTTATACATTTACCGCATTAGAGAGGGTAAGTGTGTTGCAGTCGGGTTGGATACATTAACAACCCTCGCACGGGGTATTAAACGTGCTCTCGCACTTATACAATACCGTTTACGAGAAAGCAATACGTTTGGTGTTGGCGTACCTGTACGTAGGTCTACGCTGTTGTTTATTGTCATGCGTAGACAAGTGGCAACAACGGCACTATCTAATCTTAGTAGTGAACTGAAAAGCAAGATTTCTAATGCCTCTATTACGCTACGCAACTGACTGAATGCAACTGATTTCAAGCCTACATGAAACTAGTTGCACTGCAGTAAAAACAGGCTCTGCAATCAGTTGCCGAGTAAGCGTGTAACTAGTTGCACTGCAGTAAAAACAGGCTCTGCAATCAGTTGCCGAGTAAGCGTGTCATATAGACGCTTTGCTGGTCTTTCTCTCTTTGTTGATGTTTTATCAAATCCGCAGTTGCACCACGTACTGCGAAATCATTAAATTTTATATTTTTTGGACTCATCATCAACATCATCATCTTCTTAACGGTCTTAGGGTTTAGCGGCCTGTTCCTATTCCACAACCCACCTTTTCTTAGACCTACCCAACTTTTCTTCTGCCTCTAGGGTTGTAAATACTACTATCATACAGAGGTAAAATTTGTTTCTATCGTTGTCTGGGTCAACCTTAGAAACTAGGTACTGATCCGATAAAAAAAGTTCTTTCGCCACCATGTTCCTTGAAGTTTGAGGATGGTTTTAGACATAAATTTGAACCAATAACTTTAATCACTTTCAAGAACGGTGATTTAAAACGGTTCCACGCAATAAAATCTTTGTTAATTTGTATGTAGTGAAATTTTTGGCATGCGATAAACTTTCGTTTTATTAGAGATTGCTATATGGTGTCAGCGAGTGAAATTTTAAAAAATTATAAATTTTATTTTGGTTTTTGCTTCAATAAACTCCTGTTTTTCGTTTTTGAGATATTGGCGGTTTTGTAAAAAATTGTATATGTCGTGTGGGTCGTGTGTCATGAAATTTCTTCGTTGTCTACTAAATGCGCGCGCAGGCGAATTGCACGCAGTCGGTTGCATACTGTAATAGGCTACATTTAACCCAATGCCCCACAACTTTTTCTGCAGTCAGTTGCGTAATGTAATAAATGATTAATACATTCTGCGTATTCAACACGCTTTCTCTCCTCTTCGCCACACAATCGCTGCTGTAAGAGCAGAAATTCTAGAACAAAGGAAAATGTCAAATGTCGGTAATCGAAAACCAAACACATGTGCCAGTACACTTGAACTGCTAAACCAAGGAAAGTAACAATAGTGAAAAATAAATAATAAAATTATTGGAATTTTCCATCAACGAGATTAGTTAGAGAACTTCTAGTAACAACGTAGGTGTCGGTGAGGGGACCCAAAACACCTGCCCCTTCTTACCTTCCTAATAACCAATCAACAACTAAAAGAGAAATGGAAGGAAAGGCCAAAATGTGAGGGAATCAGTTAATAAATATAGGTTACAGAACAATTAAGAGGAGTTCCAGGGAAGAGTTGAAATAAAAAACAGAAAGGTGAGCGTGTTGTTTCAAGTAACATGTTTTGTTGCTAGTAACATGTTATTTTATAAAACACACTGGTAATGTTTAAAATACTTACCAGTGGCGGATTAACCATCAGGCTGACAAGGCTGTAGCCTGGGGCGCGGCACTTTGGAGACGCAAAATTTTAGCTAAAAAATAATAAAATTTTACAGTTGAATGTAAAATTGGTAATAAATTACAAGGATAAAAATTTGAGTTCATTTTGAACACAGGCGCCTGTTTGCGAGAAATTATGGTAAAACTGTACATAAAGACTATAGACCTGTCAACCCAAAACAAGAAGGAGAAGAAAAGAAGAAAAACCACCGAGAAAAGAAAAGAAGAAAAACCCAAAAGAAAAGGAGAAAAAATCTGAAGCGAAACCACTGTTGAATTGTTTGAAAACGCTTAACTTAGAATCAATTTTTCCTAATGTTGAGATAGCTTTGCGCATTTACCTTACTATGCCACTCACTAACTGCAGTGGCGAATGATCTTTTTCAGCTTTGAAGAGGGTGAAGAATTATTTACGCTCAAATTTTTGCCAGGATAAACTGACCAGTGTAGTCCTCTTGTTCATTGAAAGGACTTGACATCAGTGAGGTGATTAAAACGTTTGCTCAATCTAAAGCGAGAAAAAAGAATCTTGCTTGAACTTTACATGAGTCTGTCTCCAACTGCTGACAAAGGCGCACATCACGCCGAAACGCGTACGGGAAGAAAAGACAAGTAAGTTTCACAAATGAAAGTTTCAATATTCTATATTAGTCTTAACAAATCCACAAGATATTTAACTGATTGTCTTCTTTGTGTAAAAGATGTTAAATGTACCCGTAATAAAACTGTTATAATTCTGTAACTACTTAGTTAATTTTTTCCTTATAAAAGCCATGCAAACTGCAAATGGTTGAAGGTGTAGGCCTAACTCTAAAACAATCTCTGAAAAATCGCCTCAGTTTTCAATTCTTGAGACTATTTCCAAAATCCGTAAGATATCTGGACTATTCCTAACTAAGAAATATATTGTTTAAAGCTTCATTCAGCCCCTTGGAAATAAACGTAAGAGTAGCCTATGGCAGGTGAGGGGGCGCTACAACATAATTAGCCTAGGGCGCCAAGATACCTTAATCCGGCCCTGGTAATAAAATGTTGATTGGTAAAAGAAATAATGAGGATTCCTCATGTCATTTCAGTTACAATGGAGGATGGACTGCTGTACACTGTGCGTTCGTAGTGGAAACTTATTTTTAAAATGGTGATTTCAGTTGTGATTACGCAGGGATTATTCCGCCGTCACTTTAATATTCCACTTGATGGTACTGTTCCTATTTGCAATACGATAAAGTTGTAGGTCCAAACTACTGCTTCTGCACCGAAACCAAACAGTGCAGACCGTGAGAACGCCTTCAAACATAGACAGGACAAACGGTGACAGTCACTTCTGCTCGATACACAGTGATGGTACAGGAATTCCTTTCTCCTCAACTGGGTCGTCGTAGGATCGACTGGAACGCTGTATGGTTCCAGCAGAATGGAGCAACAGCCCACACTGCCAGAGCATCTATGGCGGTAGTTCGAGAGGTGTTCCCAGGCCACAGGATTTCCAGAGGAGGAGATGTTGTATGGGCGGCACGGTCTCCAGATCTGTCAGAAAATTTGACTATTTTCTCTGAGGATGCCTCAAGTGTAGAGTGCTTCTTAATAAAGCGACATTAACGAACTCACGGCCTTCATGCAGGAAGAAATCACAGCCACACCAAACAACAGGTGTAGCAGCGATGCAAATTCTTCGGGACAGACTGAGCAGTGCATACAAACCGATGGAGGAGATTTGAGAGAAGTATTGTTTAAAAAATGAACTTATACCTGTAAATGGCACCATGTTTGCTGTAATTGCATAATAAAATAAAAGTAAATAAAGTATGTTTTAAGTTACTTATTTTATTTTTAAAATCGTCAGATTCCCGTGAACCACCCTGCATAAAGACTATTTTATATCAGTAAAAATTAAAACTGTCGAAAAATTGTGATATTTTAAACAAATAAAATATATTCATATAAAAAACATTATTAATTTTTCAGTATTAAATACCACAAATAACCGTATTACAGATTACTTAAATTATTACGAACAATTTTTATTACGATTCGTACGTACCACTTTAAACACAGGAATCGCGTACGAACAAGCAACAGCGCTAATCGCCCACGCAACCAACGCGACAAAAAAATGTATTAAAACGCGGTCATATGAAATAACAAACTCGAGGAGAGAAGCCACCTCCGCCCAGGCGTTTTAATAATTACGGCGCGATGAAAAATTACAAAATGAAATATTAAACCGCCCGCGGGAAACGGAGAGTCAGACGCTCACGACGCGACGACGGTAAACTAGAGGAAAGAAATTAGTTTTCTTTGCGAAAGTTTATTATAAATTTACAAACTGCTCTTGGCGGTTCATTTAAAAACTTCAGAAACTTAACAATTTAAAATCTTTTAACAGTTCTACTCTTATTTTTCTTCTTTCTTTCTTTACGTTGGCTGATTACCGTTAAACCACTGCCGAGCTACAGGAGCGAAAGTTAATTTTGTCGCTACTAATCAACAATTCCGCTGCTTGGTTTTATACGCGTCCACGTGTTTGTTGCATACTAGTGGGGGACTGAAATTAATTAAGTATGAAAGTATGAAACTAGGGTGTCCGTTATCATCTTCTCTTTTTTTTAATTTGTATGTTGACGATGTCATACAAAACTAACAGAGCATGTGTCTTCCAGAGCATTTTATGATTGCCCACCCTGCAATTGGCGCTTTGTTGTTTGCGTACGATCAGGCTATTCTGTCGGACTATGAAAACAGGTTGCATATACGTCATATAGGTACAGGTTGCATATACGTCAGGTAGGTACAGGTTGCATATACGTCAGGTAGGTACAGGTTGTATATACGTCAGGTAGGTACAGGTTGTATATACTTCAGGTAGGTACAGGTTGCATATACGTCATGTAGGTTCAGGTTGTGTATACGTCATGTAGGTACAGGCTGCATATAAGTCAGGTAGGTACAGGTTGCATATACGTCAGGTAGGTACAGGTTGTATATACGTCATGTAGGTACAGGTTGCATATACGTCAGGTAGATACAGGTTGCATATACGTCATATAGGTACAGGTTGCATATACGTCAGGTATGTACAGGTTGCATATACGTCAGGTAGATACAGGTTGCATATACGTCAGGTAGGTACAGGTTGCATATACGTCAGGTGGGTACAGGTTGCATATACGTCAGGTAGCCGAAGTGACCAAGTTAATCTTCCTCAAAGATGGAAAGAGGATTTACGGATAAAGCCTGAATGAAGGTGTAAACACAGACAAGCGGTCATACTTGAGTGTGTGTGTGTGTGTGTGTGTGTGTGTGTGTGTGTTCACAGGTTTAAACAAGACTTTAAAATTTTAATTTTATAACGGATGTGCTGCTATTTTTGTATTCGGTGAAGGGATCAGAACGTTACGAAAGCGTTAGCTACTGGAAATTCGTAGCGTAAAAGTTTGTAAAGCCTGTTTACTTCTAACAGCATAATCAGCAGATGTGTTTTTTTTGAAAAACCGACCTATTTTTACACAGTTTTAATGAACGTGCGGTTTAAACTTGGGTTAAGGAGAATTTTATGTCGTCGAATTTGATGTCGGTTTAACGACTTGATGGATACGTTATCTTGTGTTATGCAGGAGAGACCGATCCCAGATATTCTCGTAGTTTACGATCGCTTCGATTGCGCCTGTAAGACGGATTATATCGCCACATAATCTGCAGCAGAGCGCTGCTATAACTTACTGTCTCCTGATGCCGCCCGCTTTAACGTTCTGTGCGCAATAAAACGCGGTTATAACTTAATTAATAGAACATCAGAAGCTGTTGTTTACTGTTTATCACCAAACCATACACTTTATTGTTTTGGTAATGGTTTGTGTATGTTGGCAGTATTTGTGTCTGATGTATTTGCCTGTTCCTCCCTCACCCGATTATACATGTTGGTACTCGTTTCCATAGGCATCGATGCCCGAAAGAAAGGGATTGCCCACAGTATATGATTAGAGCTGTAAAGAGTCTTTATTGCACACAGCACAAGGATTAAATTTTATAAGACAAGGAAAGCGGCAAGATTCAGAGTGCTGAAATGCAGTTTCTCCGAAATACTTTAAATTATACATTTTCAAAATAGAATAAGGAATGAAGATATCAGAGCAGAACTCGAAGTAAAGGACACAAATAAAATTATTTCAATTTGCAGAAGACAGTGGTGTGATCATCTGCAAAGGATGACAGAGGATCGTTTGCCGAAAGCGGCGCTGAACTATTAAGCCATTGGTAGAAGAAATGCGGGTCGTCCGAGGATGTGATGGGTGCCGGAACAGGTTTATATAACCTAATCCTTGAAGAAGAGGAGGAGGAGGAGGAGGAGAAGGAGAAGGAGAAGGAGAAGAAGGAGAAGAAGAAGAAGAAGAAGAAGAAGAAGAAGAAGAAGAAGAAGAAGAAGAAGAAGAAGAAGAAGAAGAAGAAGAAGAAGAAGAGAGTCTTTACGTTTACAATAAAATCTTAATTGAAGCAGGGAAACCGAGAACAGCTCCTAGCGTTGCCTGATCAATTGCGGAATACGAAAGAGTGGCCATTATGACCGTCTCTTTTTAATTTATATATTGACGATGTTGTACAAAACTGTGTCTTCCGGAGCATTCTATGATTGGCCACTCTCCAATTTACACTTTGTTGTTTGCGGACGATCAGGTTGTTCTGTCGGACTCGGAAAACAGGCTGCAAATGGGTATACATTTGTTAAACCAAATCTGTAAAGACTCTGGATTGCAAATATCCACACTTCAGACCAAGGTGATGGCTTTTCGTGGAACTGATCCCGTCCGAGCAAAAATTGTTATAGATGGTACTGTCCTGAAACAAGTCAGCAATTTTGAATACCTGGGCTACAGTGTGTCTTATAGTACAAGTAATGACGTTGTGAATAAGATACTTAAGTTCAACCTTTGAACAGGACCATCAGGCGAACTCTTAAGTCAGCAAGTAAAGAAACACGCCTACAATTCTACAAGGAGATGGCCCTTCAAACACTTCTTTAGGGTCTGAGAATTGAACTTTAACGAAAGGCCAGACCAGTCGCATCCAAGCGGCTGAAATGAGACTTCTCAGGCACGTTGCAAGGCATACTCTCCATGATCGTAGAAAAAACACATATATTCATTAGGAACTCAATATTATGAGTATACTCGACAGGATTTCCCAGTATCGCCTGATATTGTGGAACAATTGTTTGTCGAATGGATGACTGCCGCATCCCCAAGCAATATGGAACTATAAGCTGAAGGGACGGAGAGGTGTGGGACGTCCGAGGAAGCGCTAGAGTGACCAGTTCTAGACTTTGGCTGTTTGAGACCGGAACAAACCATCTTTGGTTTAATCCTTTCAGATGACGAATATGATGAAATATGAAACTAATGAGGGGGGAGTTACTTCTGAAACGGTATGTAGCCTACAATTACTTTGTAATAACATGTAGGCATATACACTTTTCTGATACGAAACCCTATAATGTTTTAGATAAATATTTTAAAAAGACTTTTTATCTTTGCCTGGCCCAGATTTCGCTCATTATGAGCTTCGTTACAGGCAGCCATTACAGGGCGCTGTCAGTTCCGACAGCGCCTGTGTTCGAATTGGTTAACAGATCTTTGTTGTGGGTTTGGGATATGTAATGTGTTCAGGCAGTACATGTGAATTAAACTGTTCTGTTTACTTAAGGACACTGTTCACTTAGCCAGCAAACAATCAGCTGAGTCACTGTCCCTTTTCCCAGTACTTTTCCACTGCTGCCTGGTGACTAAGTATCAGACTCCTACCAACATTTATGTTCTACATTTCTCTCTTCCTTAATACGTGGTAAAATATGGCTTCATTATCAGATTTCATCTTTGAATTAATTACACTATTTAAATCCTTTTTTCGTTCCTTTAATATTTCAAGTTCTTCTCAAATCGGCTAAGGCGTAACAAGGGTGTGTAGCTACTATGTTTGTTTAAATCAAGTTGACGCTTCCGGGTTGTAGGTTGTAGATAAGATATACAAAGAGGTGAAGGTTTCTAGGTAGGTTGTTGTGTTCCATCTGAAGATGAGCCGAGAGGCTTGAAAGCGCTTATGGAAAGTATAATTGGGTGTTAGTGGTTGCAATACAAGTTAAGTAAAAATTAGGCTTAACCACTAAATTCGGTTTAGGAATGGTCACTCTTGTACTGACTGCATTTTTACCCTAAATCAGGTAATAGAAAAGAGGAGAGAGAGTTTAATTTGGAGACTCATATAGCCTTCACTGTTTTAATTGAGGCTTTGTTGATAGGCCAAAAGGAGATAAACTCTGGGAAGTATTGAATAAAAAGAGATACTCAAAACATTTGATTGACGAACTGAAGAATTTATACAATGGAACAGAGATAAATGTGTTATTGGGAGACGGACGTGTCTCACGAGGACTTCTAATTAATGGAGGGCTTAAACAAGGGTGCACTTTGTCCTCGCTATTGTTTAATGGTATATCTTGACGATCTGCTTAGAAGATTTAGATGGGGTCCATTCTGGCATCAAGTTAAATAATTGTACTGCACTAAATATGTTGCTGTTTGCAGATTATATGGCTGTAATCCAGGCTAATGAGAATTCACTGCAGAAAAGTTTATATGGCCTCCAATATATAGGTAAGTAATATAATTTAAAAATTTCAACTGCAAAAACAAGCTTATGGCTTTTTATGGAAAATACCCCATTCGATCTAAAATTATGTTAAATGACCAGTTCGTAGAACAGGTCTCTACATTCAATAACATTGTTGCAGTCTTTCTTATAGAGTCAGTGATGATATCAGCAAAAAACTAGGCAGTTCGAAATTATATGTGGAATACTGAGAAGGACACTGTAAAGAAAAGCTAGACAAGAGACGTGTATCAAATTCTATAAGACAATGGCAGTACCAGCATTGGCGTATGGATGCGAGACCTGGACTATAAGGAAGAAGGACTGGTGCCAATTACAGGCTGCAGAAATAAGCTACTTGAGATCGGTAAAGGGATATACGCGACTCGGTCATATAAGAAACGAGTATATTAGATGATAACTAGATATAGTTTCCCTAAATGAACTCATTCAGAATTATAGAAATAGCTGGAAACAACATCTAGAAAGAATGAACAATACGTACTTTCTGAAGTTAGCTTATGATTATGAGCCGAACGGAAGAAGATCTGTAGTCAGACCAGTCACAAGATGGCGAGATTCATGAGGCCGGAACAGGAGAAATCCTATTCATGAAGTGATGATGATGATGATGATGATGGTAAATAAATGAAAAAATATCGCGACTGATTAACACATGCTTCTAATTTCTTGTTAGAATGTATTCTTCAGAACTTTGTTTTCAAGGAAATTCAGAGGTATTTAGACGAAATTCATTTTCAATAAATTGTCCTTTCCTTCGTATCTCCGTCAAAATTTACAATTCCAGCATAGGGTTACCACTGTTTTGTTATGCGTTGTCATTCAAACTGCTTTTCTCCAAACTCGTTGGAATAATGTTTTCCAAATTTCGCCGCGATCATGTACGCCAGTATTTGCATAGTATCTCGTCGTCGTATGTTTGTTTTGTTTCCAGTTGGTACAAGAGAGAGTTTCGCAAAATCGAGCGAAATTAAAATTCACGCTGAAACAATAAGACCAACCCTACACGCGAACTGAAAACTGTACACAACGAAACCGACCGGTGGCAGACAGTGCTGCGACCACAGATATGTTTTCGGTGGTATCAGCTGACGGACGCAGCAGCGCCCACTTGATTATATTCGTCAACACGCGTTTATTCTTTTCCGAGCGTCACAGGCTCGGCAAAAATTATTATTGCCACGGACATTGAGAGAGAGAGAGAGAGAGAGAGAGAGAGAGAGAGAGAGAGAGAGAGAGAGAGAGAGAGAGAGAGAGAGAGAGAGAGAGAAGTAAAAACATAGTCGCCCGGTCTGTTTTTGGTTTTCACCCTCTTCGCATACACCCGTTCATTATACGACAACAATATGTTTTCTCTTCCAACATTTATTACAATACGCTCTGAAAACTTTACAGGCGCAAGCGTGGACACAATAAAAATCACACACACACACACACACACACACACACACACACACACACACACACACACACACACACACACACACACACACACACACACACACACAAACTTCCCCCTTTGCCAACGGTTCATTTAAGCAAAATATGTTTGAACGCGATATAAAATCATGTTTATATTCATGGACTGTATAAAATGTGAAAACTGAATTTTCCGTGCAAACCAGCACACCGCGCATCTTTTTCAGCGAGTTAATAGAGTTTTAAAAACTCCGACGAGACGTGTTGAACGAGTGATTATAAATATAAACAATCGAGATGAGTGCAAATGAAAATGCATGAACACGTAAACAATGCAAACAGATCCGTGTAGCGTCCACTATATTACTGCACTACAGTTTTTTTATAGTGCTGAATAATCTCTCATTCTATGCGCTGTGTGGAACAGTACTGCAATAGACAAACAGTACAAATGTCTGCTCAAAACGCATCAGTGTAATTCTGGAGAGGCAGAATTCGTTTCTCAGTGTCTGTGTGACATCTTTTATTTACAATTTAAATTTGAAAAATAACAAAACTTTACGTAATAAGTTATGTAACCAAAAGATAAAACAATCCGAAAGCATATTTAGTATGAAAAACACACAACACTCGGAAATCTCAAGCACAATGCACGTGAACACTTCCACCCCACCAAGGTCAACAAAACACCGCGACCATGGTGGTGTGTAAGTGTTCTGGGTAATTGTAAACTAACAGGCTACATGAAAAGTACTAAATAATACTCCACTAACGAGTGATAGAGAGATAGCTTCTTCTTCTTCGCGTCAAGGTATAGGCTTACAGCCTGTTCCGACTTCACTGAAGCCATCTATTCCTTGGTCTACCTATATCACGTCTTCCCTGAGGTCTGTGTCGTATTACTTGTTTAGGTAGCCAAATATCTTCCATTGATACGAGGGCATAAACTCCCTCCCGCAGCTATTAAAAACTTTAGTTAAAGTACATAATAACGTAGGCCTATTTGTAAGCCAGGGCCGTTAAAATTAAGCGTGTCAAAATAAGGCTTATATAATTATATACATATGTCTTCAAATACATACACTGCCAGTAGGTTTATTTCCACCTGACGTACGTTTCACAGAAATTGTTCTGCATCTTCAGAGGTTTGTTTGAATTGTAATTCAATGTTTCGCTTACAATGTAGTTAACGGATAATCGAATTCGGTTCTATTTTCGATTGTTGGACTCTTTATGTAGTCAGCTATTTATTATACATTTAATGTTTTATTTTATTATTCTAATAAACGTATGATTTTAAATAAATCGTCTTGTTTTGTTTTTATTTGATTTTGTTCTTTAATTAGTAGATTATTATTATTGTTTTTAAATATTGAGATTTTCCCAGATAAACATTTTGTTACTTTTTGTACGTTTTTAATTAATTTGACATTTTGAATTTGTCGGAAATTTATGTTTATTATTTAAACACTGTGTGGCTAAATTAAATTTCTAAATATTAGGTTTTAAAAACGCATTGGGATGTTGAATGAATCTCTCGTACAGTTTTTTCTTCTTCTGGCCTACGTAGAATTTATTGCAATCTGGACATTCTTTTTTGTAAACTCCACTTTTATTATGAATGTTGAATTTATTTTTCGGTTTTATTTTATTAAAAACAATATTATCTGTGTTGTATGATATTTTTAAGTTTGTATCTTTAAATAATTTGCTTAGTTTACGAGTTATGTTTCCGTGATAAGTAAAGTTGATTTATTTTATATTGTCATTAGTGGAAGGATTTTTACATGAAGGTCTGTATGGTGTTTGTTTAATGAGTCTATGTTTTATTTTGTTTTCTAATTTATTGATAGTTTTTATTTTGTATTGTCTATTACTATTTGTTTGTTTCTTTCTTGTTTCTTTCTTATATACATAAACAGTGCATAAATAATTGTATGGGAATTATATCTTGAATATTTTTATTTTTCCTGAGGAAAATGAAGAGTCCAATCTTCAAGTTCGTCTCATGGACCCCCTCCAATAATTAGTCTAATCTTCTCCTTAGGAACAGCTCCTGTTTAGGGCACCGGTTCTGAATGAATATTTTCTTCCTATTTTCCTCCTAGAGTAATTAAGGAACTACGATTTTAAACAACACTGCCTTTTCCGGTGCTCGGGATTTGCTTTTGTTTAAATAACGGTGAATTTTTATGACACGTGTTGTTACAGTGGAACACAAGCCAGCGGTGCAGTGGTACACACACCGTCGATATACACGAAGCGAGCGTTCCGTGTTTGTCGGCTGTGATTCTATATTGAGTAGTTAACGTAGTGCGGTGAGTGGTATGCAAATTTATTCATAGTCTGCTGCAGTAATATCGTACCGACGCGGAGATAAGCTCAGAGTTATTGACTGATATAAATCCAGGTAAGACGCCGTAAGGAAGTGTTTGAAGGAAACATGTCAATATTCTAAGGTAACGTTTTTGCAGTGCGTCGGCGATATCGTCTTCATTAGAATCAGCATCACCAGATATCTGCTTGGGACCAAGGAAACTGTCGCTATTGGACGAGAGCGAGACGCAGGCACTATAACAGCAAAGCATAGTGTTACGACGGTCTCACTGATCGTCGTATGGTACAGTGGAAACAAAATACAAGACACCAATGAAATCAGTAATTACCAGCTTTACTGAGTCACAAATAAAAATGTGAAATTAACACCTGAGTTTAATTTCTTTGGTGTTCAATAATTTATTCCTACTGTTTTGAATCCCACAATATGTGCGATCCTCGTAACAGTAACTACCTATTTTTAACAGCCAAAATATTTGTTATCGAAACATTTTGTTTACGTAGCCAAATCTGGTTGAAAAAAATTGTGCTGTTTATGTAGGCTATAGTCACAAATAAAAATGTGAAATTAACACCTGAGTTTAATTTCTTTGGTGTTCAATAATTTATTCCTACTGTTTTGAATCCCACAATATGTGCGATCCTCGTAACAGTACCTACCTATTTTTAACAGCCAAAATATTTATTATCGAAACATTTTGTTTACGTAGCCAAATCTGTTGAAAAAAATTGTGCTGTTTATACAGGCTATAGTACTCTACAGACCTACAGACAAGATCCGCCAGAGCTGTACATAATACAGAACTATAACGGTTGAGTCACGCACACATACACATACACACACGCATGCACGTTCGTCTAGCAATAAATGGTAACGCAACGATGATGACACACTGCATTGCAGTAAGCGGGAAACGTCGAACAGGTACGTGCAAGTGCGCTCTTACCCGCAGACGTGGTTTACATACAACAACGCGCATTTCTCTTGTCCGCTTCGATTTACGCGCTAGTTTGTAACAGAAATTGCGGAGGTGTGGTGGGGATTCGTCTGTTCACTGACAAGGGTTAATTATAAGCTACTGTAATTGTAGTCAACAGAGATTGAAGCAGGTATACATACAAACTAATGACTTTATCATTGTGTGTATATACATACATAATAATTTACTTACTTATTTATGTGTGTTAATATTTCTGGTTGTGTAGCTGCGCAGAGGAGATTAGAAACAGAGTTATTCCAAATGGAACAGGACGAGCATTAAAGAAACCTATTGATACCACCAGAAAAGATACTAATTAGTTTGAGAAAAGGTTTAGAGAATATTACTTTGCAAAGGGCGTAATCTAATAAACAATGGTAGCCACTAGTAAGGTTGCTATCGTTAGGGGTTTTACAAGGGTCGCGCGCGGAGGTCTATAGGTCCTTACCAAGGGTTTATACAAGGGCGAAATAGGTAGGGTAATTTATCAATCTAGTACAATGAAATGTTTTTTAATGTTATATATAATATATCTATAATCTTATTAAACTAACTTTCAGCCTGGTGTGCTGCCACGGGCCGCTCGTTCAGCGACGAATCTCTTTGAATTTATAATTCTGCCATGTTCATGTAAAGGATGGACATTTTTTGGAACAGGCAATTTTACCCTCAGTGACAAACAGTTGTTTACATACTGTAATCCCAGACGTTTAAGTAGGCTATATTAGTAGAAAGTATGACTGCATCACGGATTGACAGTGCGATCGCGGTCATCCACTCGAAAACATGTCTGGCCGACATGTTTATTTTTAACATTGAAAATGTTTATAAGGACGTGTCGCACATTTGAAAACGACCGCTGGTGCGTGAACGAAAATGGGAACCGGTGAGGTTTCCATAGAAACTATTTCTTTGTTGTCAATAACGCAGTACACATATAAAACTTCGCTTATGAATGCGACTACATTTAACTTATAATCTGTACATTGGTAAATGAAGAATGAATTCATTGATTGGTGAATGAACATAAATATATATTGCAACGAATCACAGGATCATTGATAGGGCGGGGCAAGGTCATATATTACACAGACAATGGACATTCATATTATATTGGTAGATGGTTAAGTTGGTTGTTATCAATTGTATTTAGTAAGGTTAAGGGTTTAGTTTAAAGAAGACTGTGCATTATTATTTATGGTGATCCATGTACTGTGTTGTGGAAATGTGCGCGCGTGCGCGAGTGGTAAACGTTTTCCCGGGTGGCGCGTGAAGTATTATCGTTGTGTGGCCATTAACTGAACTTAGACGTGTGTATCGCTACAATCCCTATACCTGTCGGACTATTGTTTACGTTCATGTATATTATTAATATGTAGGCAGCATGCATGAGATACGTGTAGTCTGATTACCGCTATGCATGCTGTTACAAGATAAATGCACTCTAATGCATGAAAAGTGCATTGTCACTTTTACTAACCATGTGACTTCCATCCACCAATAGAATGCTGACTGGTGGTTGGAAATTTTCTTATGCCTGTCGTTACACAGGCAGTTCTTCTACGCCATCTACCGCGAACGGGTCGTGCACTCCTTGTACAAGAATTCTACCGCTTGCAAGGTGTTGTAAAGACTATTCGTCGATAGTGAAACGAGAAGGCTCAGAACTGTGTATGTAGTACATCTGCACACAGGTGTGTTTAAACGCATTACGCGTATAATTTACGGAGTTCTTCTACGCCATCTAACCGCGAACGGAACGTGCACTCCTTGTACAAGAATTCTACCGCTTGCAAGGTGTTGTAAAAACTATTCGTCGTTAGTGAAACGGGAAGACTCAGAACTGTGTGTGTGGTACATTTGCACACACCAGTGTTTTAACGCATTGTGCGAAAATTTACAAGCAGTTCTTCACTGCTGCTACCGTGAACGGTACATACAATTCCTTGTACAAGACTCTACCGCTTGCAAGGATCTGTTAAGGACTTTTCGGATAAGTAACGCGTGTGACGCATAACAATTGATTTATATCTTTACACACGATATTAATATTGTAGTATTACGTGTGTAAGAAGTGAGTGTAACTGTATCACTGTGCAAGATTTTCCGCAGTGAACAGTAGTATTAATTGTTACGCAATAGTTCCATCAAGACGTTTCCGTGCTAGTGCAAGATTTCCTCATAGGGGTGGTCTGCTGATCGCGGTAGACCTTGTTATTCGCGAGAACACTTGAAGAAGCCGGAGAGGTATAAGCTCAATATATCCGTTATTGATTAAACTCACTGTCACCTGAGATATTACTTGGTCTTAAACTCTATATAAGTTTTGCGAGTGATAAAATCCGTAGTACCGTTGTGTGTGCGAAGTGTCGGATTCATCGTGGGAATTGCAGGACATCAGCCCAGCTGTTACAGGACATCAGCCCAGCTGTTACAGGACATCAGCCCAGCTGCTACAGGACATCAGCCCAGCTGTTAAGGACATCAGCCCAGCTGTTATAGGACATCAACCCAGCTGTTATAGGACCAGCCCAGCTATTACAGGACATCAGCCAAGCTGTTACAGGACGCCAGCCCAGCTGTAAACGTTTATGGTGAAACGTCTGTCATTTGTAAGCCACACCTGACGATCCATCTATACCGCAAAGACCGGCCCTTCTCTTCAACAACATCATCGTGGGAGTCTTCTTATGTAACGTATTACGTCTTGCGTATGAACATTATTTAACACTTTAAAAGAAAAGACTCTATAATCTAACATTACATTCTGTACATTTCAAATGTACCATATAAACTATAACTTGTGTTTGTACAATAAATAATCGTAAACCCCTCCAATATAGACTTGTAATTTGAATTACACATACTATCATATCCTATGCGCCAATAGTTTAGTAATTTGTGTTGTCGACTTAGAGATATTTTGGCGCTTAGCAAACGTAGGGCTCGTTAAATAGCGGTAAATTTACGCTATTACATATTTGTCTATGAATATAAATTTGTTGGAAAAATCCGACGTATAAATATAATTAACGTAATATTTGTATGTGTATTGTTCATGTGAAAAGCTGAGGATATAAATTTTCAATAGTGCATATTCTCTTGTATATCATATATGAACAGATTTTATCAGTATATTGGAGGTTGATTATTAGTTGTTGTATGTTAGATAAGGTATTTACATGTTGATGTTTTGAACTGCTTTCTGTGTCCATATAAACTGGTTACCATATGTTCTAATCTTGTTGTGATAATAATAACTTGCTTTGCGTATAAATCAATAAGTTTAAATTTACTAAAATTTGAATTAATTTGTGATCACTATGTCGAATAAAAAAGAGCTTATAGAATATTTAAGGGCCAGGGCACTTGATGATAAAACCATATCTGAGCATAGTAGAGCCGTTAGGCGGAAATTCTGGGATAGGATTGAAAGTAATATTAACGAGGCAACTCGCTTAGGGCATAGTATTTCGTTGTTCGATATGGTCGGAGATATGGATGTTGCATGCAATTATAGTGAAGATGATGAAAGTGAAATTAGTAATAGCAACACTATTAGTCCAGAACATACTTCAGATAATTGCTGCGGGGAGATGAAAGCCGTGGAAGAAGAGATGATATCGGATATACAAGGAGCTTCAGAGGAAAGTAAAGCCAGGGATGAGGAGATGATAGCCATTAGGCAGGAATTTTGGGAAGAAATGGACGCCGACAGAGAGGAGAGGATGGCGAAACTACAGGAAATGTCAGCTGATATTGAAGCAGATTTATCTGTTGAGAATATTGCACCGTGTGATAATTTTGAAGTACCAAATGTTCTGATTGAACATACTCTCAACGAAAGTAATATGGAAGTTAACCAAGATGTGACATCTGAAGGATTAACGGAGAACAGTAGCATAGCAGGTGAACTTGAAAGTGATTATACAGAAACCACCTTATTAGGGCCTAGTAGTTCATATCTCGGTAAAGTCGAGTATTTAGATTCTGCATCAAATTGGAGTGAAGATAACAGAAATGAAATTAGTAGTAACAACACTATTAATATGGAACATACTTCAGGTAAGTGCTGTGATGAGGTGATAATTTATAGTGTTACAGATATAGCATGCGAGAACCGTGAACGTATGATAGGATCTGAAGCTATCATGGATGCGGATAGTGTATGCATAACATAAAAATTCCGAACCAGTAGTAGAGCCTGGAACTAGTATGGATACTAACGGTGCAGATATTTATGACACATGGCCTGATGATGAGGTACTAGATGAATCTATATCAGGTACTGAGGTGTTTACGGAGAACGGAGAGGTGAATGATACGGGTGACAATAAGGTGACAACAATTATGATAAATAATAATGAACCGCCGCGTAATCAGTTTCATGTTCAAACACCACAGAATCAGCCGCAATCACAACAACATAAAAATACAACTCAGCAAATTAATACCAACTTATTAGCAACAGTTACTGAAAATGATTCAGTTGAAAAGCAGTTCAATCGATCAAGTATGGAAAATGTTAGTTATAAGAATAAAACTGTTATGTATGGCCTATATCCTGCCGAAATTAGGGATAATTTAGTATGTAATAATGATAATAGTAATAAACATGAAGGAAATATGAGTATTGAAAATTGCACCGACCTTATTGTCGAAGCAAGAATCAGTGGTTATGTTGACGAGATGTTGGTCGACAGTGGCACAGAAATATCGCTGTTGGACAAGCAGTTACGAAAGAGGTGTAAAAACCACTTTATACAAATGCCGATTCTGCCGGTAAATCACACAAGGGTAAAATCAGCAGCGTGTGAGTCGCAGATAGTTGAAAAACAGGCACGTATAACAAGATATGTGCAGGAAACGGAAATAGATATGACCGTAATTGGAGTTAGAAAACTCGGACATAATATTATATTGGAAATCGACGAATTGAATAAACTGCCAGTTGGAGTTCCAAACCATACATTACGAGATAAGGTTGATAGGGTAGAGCACCTTATCAGACTAGGACGCTCGAAAGATAAGATAACGAATAACTCACCGACCCCCAAGCTTCAGTTAATGGGTTGCGAGATAAGGCAATTACGGTGTATATTAAACAAATTTAAATCTGTATTTCCAAGTAAACGTGTGCGTTTCAAAACTCGAGAAAAATTTACACAAAAAACTCAGAAATAAATGTCAGGATACTAGGAGTAAGAATGTGTAGTGATTTAAATATGTCAATTCAGGTTTAAATGTTGTATGTAAGATGGCTCTGTGAATGAACAATAATCTAGTTTTGATAAGGAATGTTGTCTGTGTACGCTATGATCCTGCATTAGAGTCGTTATCTGTGTGTCAAGAACATGTGTGTTTGTTTTGGTTTGAAGGTTACCACGTGTCTTGTGAATTGATGCTTCTGTCAAAGTGACAGTTGGAATTGTTAGTATTAATTGAGGATGTTATTTGATTTTAGTTCGAGGGTATTATTATTATTTCTGGATTAGGAAGTTGTTTTAGGTATATAAAAAAAAAAAAAAAATTTTATTTTTTGTTAGTTAACTTAAAAAAAAAGAAAATTTTTTTTTTTTTTTATGCGGGAGGGAGTTAATCCTGCAACGAATCACAGGATCATGATAGGCGGGGCAAGTCATATATTACACAGACAATGGACATTCATATTATATTGGTAGATGGTTAAGTTTGGTTGTTATCAATTGTATTTAGTAAGGTTAAGGGTTTAGTTTAAAGAAGACTGTGCATTATTATTTATGGTGATCCATGTACTGTGTTGTGGAAATGTGCGCGCGTGCGCGAGTGGTAAACGTTTCCCGGGTGGCGCGTGAAGTATTATCGTTGTGTGGCCATTAACTGAACTTAGACGTGTGTATCGCTACAATCCCTATACCTGTCGGACTATTGTTTACGTTCATGTATATTATTAATATGTAGGCAGCATGCATGAGATACGTGTAGTCTGATTACCGCTATGCATGCTGTTACAAGATAAATGCACTCTAATGCATGAAAAGTGCATTGTCACTTTTACTAACCATGTGACTTCCATCCACCAATAGAATGCTGACTGGTGGTTGGAAATTTTCTTATGCCTGTCGTTACACAGGCAGTTCTTCTACGCCATCTACCGCGAACGGGTCGTGCACTCCTTGTACAAGAATTCCTACCGCTTGCAAGGTGTTGTAAAGACTATTCGTCGATAGTGAAACGAGAAGGCTCAGAACTGTGTATGTAGTACATCTGCACACAGGTGTGTTTAAACGCATTACGCGTATAATTACGGAGTTCTTCTACGCCATCTACCGCGAACGGAACGTGCACTCCTTGTACAAGAATTCTACCGCTTGCAAGGTGGTTAGTGAAACGGGAAGACTCAGAACTGTGTGTGTGGTACATTTGCACACACCAGTGTTTTAACGCATTGTGCGAAAATTTACAAGCAGTTCTTCACTGCTGCTACCGTGAACGGTACATACAATTCCTTGTACAAGACTCTACCGCTTGCAAGGATCTGTTAAGACTTTTCGGGATAGTAACGCGTGTGACGCATAACAATTGATTTATATCTTTACACACGATATTAATATTGTAGTATTACGTGTGTAAGAAGTGAGTGTAACTGTATCACTGTGCAAGATTTTCCGCAGTGACAGTAGTATTAATTGTTACGCAATAGTTCCATCAAGACGTTTCCGTGCTAGTGCAAGATTTCCTCATAGGGTGGTCTGCTGATCGCGGTAGACCTTGTTATTCGCGAGAACACTTGAAGAAGCCGGAGAGGTATAAGCTCAATATACCGTTATTGATTAAACTCACTGTCACCTGAGATATTACTTGGTCTTAAACTCTATATAAGTTTTGCGAGTGATAAAATCCGTAGTACCGTTGTGTGTGCGAAGTGTCGGATTCATCGTGGGAATTGCAGGACATCAGCCCAGCTGTTACAGGACATCAGCCCAGCTGTTACAGGACATCAGCCCAGCTGTTACAGGACATCAGCCCAGCTGTTATAGGACATCAGCCCAGCTGTTATAGGACCAGCCCAGCTATTACAGGACATCAGCCAAGCTGTTACAGGACGCCAGCCCAGCTGTAAACGTTTCTGGTGAAACGTCTGTCATTTGTAAGCCACACCTGACGATCCATCTATACCGCAAAGACCGGCCCTTCTCTTCAACAACATCATCGTGGGAGTCTTCTTATGTAACGTATTACGTCTTGCGTATGAACATTATTTAACACTTTAAAAGAAAGACTCTATATCAAACATTACATTCTGTACATTTCAAATATACCATATAAACTATAACTTGTGTTTGTACAATAAATAATCTTAAACCCTCCAATATAGACTTGTAATTTGAATTACACATACTATCATATCCTATGCGCCAATAGTTTAGTAATTTGTGTTGTCGCAATATATATATATATATATATATATATATATATATATATATATATATATATTAGATTTCTTGAAGCATTTTCAATGCCCTTGTCTGTGCATTGCATTAAATTTGTGCAATGCCTGTAAATTTTTGTCTGAAAAATCTTACAATGACTGTGTACCAAGTAAGATTGTCGCACGTAAATTACACTGCGCAAGGGTACTTGGTTAGAATGATCGAAATTACCATTTGGTACCGTTATATTCTTTAATTATCCTTGTGTAAAAGAGTATACAACCGCCAACTTTTGTACTGACGAGTTCGATATGTCTTCCAGTAAGCTACTGCTCCAGACTGGAACTGAACGCGTGAAGTCTGCGGCAGTTCTGTACTTCGTAACCCCATAATAATAAAAGGACCGCAAAAACCTGTCGAAGTAGATGACTCGTACATTTCCCGCAGACAATTCCAAGTCGCCCGTCTATACTAGGTCTTTGGCGGCATCTGCCACGAAAGTAAAGACTGTTTTTTTTTTATGATGTGCCAGACAGAACCGCTGAATCCCTGCTTGAGACAGTCAGCGCCTGCATAAGGCCTCGCACAACTACGCGTATGATTTATAATTTGTGGACAGCATAGAATGGCGTACCGAATTTGCAGGGGATGAATTTTAACTATTTGTCGGTCAATCACAGTCAGCAGTTTGTAACACCTGTAAGTGGTGCACATTAGCAGTCGATCAATACGTTATGATAAGTCGTCGTAACGTTGCTAGAGGCGTGAATGCGGAACTAGCCGAAATCTGCTTGATTCGTACCTCTGTTAATTCATGTGCACGGGCCGCCTGTATAGTTATTAAATGTGTATTATCTGTCATTAGCCGTGTATAATCTTCAATGTTATTGGAATTGGAGGTACAGTCTGTCAAAATTATGTTCGCGTATTTCGACGCATAAGGTGGAATATTTGTAGTTGAGAGGCTTCCTGTAGTTGACATGCGCACCAACATTACTGTCCACAGGTGACGCAGACATGTGCAAACGGAGAACACTATAATCAGTGGCCTCCCCCTACGCTAAGCCAACTCCGCTATGTACCTGGGACCTATGTACCTGCCCCTGAACTACTGCACATCCACTGAACTAGGCTAGGTTAACTTTCACAAACAGTAACGAATAGTTTTGTAATCTACCTACTGTAAACAATGTATAGACTATACAGTTTACTAAACTATGAACATTTACCGTGAATTATATCGAATGCTGGGATTAAATGTAAAAAGACCCTGATTTTATAACCTTATTTTTTAACACTCGCAATTGGCTTAATAATAGGTCTGCGTTGAGTGATTATGTGATTTCGCTGACATTTTTAATAGCTCTGGGGGGTCCCCCCCTGATCCCCCCTCAGTAGTTACGCCACTGCGTCTGGACAATTTTAAGCTATAACTTGGGGAATTGGAGTAATTTTAGTGCGATTATCTTATAAAAGTGTTGTTCAAAAATTGTTGGGTGTCGATTTCTCTGGCGTTGATTAAATCCATTCAGCTGTTTAAAGATAGCAATCCGCTAGATTGTTGTACCAATATTTGGGGACGAGCAAATGTTATTGGTTTCTTATTCAAATTTGGCGTGCATGCGTGTTCTGTGACCAAATAATTGTTGGTTATTAAATGCTGATTGTCCATCGCACATGAGGCAACATGATTTGGTAGCGCAACGATGTTGATTCACTATATTCCAATTCTTAAGATTTGGGAGGAAATGTGTATAGAGGAAAATTCTGCTGTTCGGCTAACGATAATGTCAGTAAGATTAGCGGGAACAATACGGGATCAACACATAAACTTCACATGTCAACACGTAAATCGTGAGCTGTGAAACAAATGAGTTTATGACTTATAAAATAAATCATCAAATGATAATAAGTTAAGGTGTTTTTGTAAGTGTCTTAAATACAGAGTGAAAATGTACAATAACTACTCATATCTAAAAAATCACATATATAAACTACTACTACTACTACTACTCCACGGCGCTACAGCTCATGAAGAGCCCTGGCCTCCAGAATGATGTGCCTCCACTCCTCTCTATCCTGTGCGACTCTTCGCCACCTTCTGACCCCCAGTCTTCTCATATCTCTTCATCTACATCGTCCACCCATTTCCTTCTTGGCTTCCCTCTTGCTCTTCTTCCTCCTAGCCCTCCAACGAATACTTTTTTCACTGCCCTTTCGTCAGTCGTTCTTTGTACGTGACCTGCCCACATAATTCTACATTGTTTTATTGCTGTGACGATGTCCGGTTCCTTGTATAATTCGCAGTTTCTCCTCATACGCCACATTCCAGTATCTAGTACACCCCCATATATTCTGCTCAGAATCTTTCTTTCCCATCTTCTGACCATATCTTCTTGGGCTGAGTGTCATGGTCGAGGCTTCTGAACCATACAATACTATTGGCCGCAATACAGTTTTATAAATCTGGACCTTGCAGGTTCTACAAACGTTTCTGGACTTTAGGATAGGCAGAAACATTTAAACTACTAATGTTTATTATGTATTTGTACCGTAATGATGAATATGTGTGGGACAGAAATGTGCTATATGATAAGCTTAGACATAGCAACACTAAATTAACATACACATAACATGCTCAGTTTTTGGTGTTTTGTCACGTGACTACTCTCAGTTCTTCGTATATGGAGGTATAGATTGTATGTATAACAAGCGACGCGAATTCACAGTTACAAAATGATGATGTAGTTTGCGATCCGCAGCGATACAGTTTCGCTCCAGACTATTTTTTTCCATCCAATAAATGTGTTTTTCTACTGCCGGAATTTCATTTCATTTTTGTCGTTTGTCAGTAAGAAAGCCGCTCTACGCGTGTGGGCCTGTGTATTTGCTTTCGGCAAAAACAAAGGCGCTCTTCATCATTTCCCGTTGTCAAAACTATTTTCTGTCAAACTGTGGCTTACAGAAATTTAATTAAATTTCCCGCGAGAGAGAGAGCGCGTCATCTGCTTTTCCAAATGTTTTCTTATTATTATTATAGTTTTGCCAGCCCGTGACGTAATCTGCAGGCTGCGCTCCTATCAGTTCTCCCCTGCCGGTGAAGTTGTTACTGAACTCGACTGATATTGATAAAGTAGTTGTGGTCGTGTACTAAGGTTTGTGGTAGTTTATTCACATTTGCTCTCTCTCTCTCTCTCTCTCTCTCTCTCTCTCTCTCTCTCTCTCTCTCTCTCTCTCTCTCTCTCTCTCTCTCTCTCCCACCTCATTCCCCCTTCATTCATAAAGAGTACCCCTTCAAAGCATTTGCGGTGTGCGTCAATTTTTGGCGAATTTCACTTATCAGTTGAGGTGGGAAGGAAATTAACACCAGCCTCATGCATCTAGTAAAAAAATAGTGTTAAGCCTCGCTTCAATAATAGCTCAGCGGTTGTATACATTCTATAGCCTACCGGTCTAACCACAACAAGTATCTCGCTCGTAAACGTTCGCGGTTTTCCTCAGTACAGATGAAATTGTAAGACATGATACGGTTCGCGCACATCGTAGTGGCGGGAGGGAAGGCAGCGAAGGAAGTGAGATGTGATGTGAGCGACCATGACACACCAACCATGTGATACACCATCCATGCCGCTGTTCTAACACTAAATAATTGGTCCCAAAACAACAGGTTAAAGATACGCATGCGCAATGAGGTCTTCGGACACAGCGCAATCAGACAGCCTTTTCATGTCTAATTATTCTAGCTGTAGTAACACTGTTTCTCGGTTGAAAACACACGTTCTTTTAAAATAAAACGTTTAGCCCATACTCGATGAATCATTGTAAATTGAGGATAAGGGACTGAGGATGTCTCATCGTAGTTACAGCGAAACGTTTTAAAAAGCTTTCAACCGAAATATCGCAACGGGTACGCCTATCTCGAACATGGGACTATTACAAAATCAAAAATCTGATTCAGGGTTTGGACCAAATAAAAATCGGTATGGAGAACCATACATGACTTCCATGTTCTAAGATTTATATTTAAAATCATTTTCTAAATGAAATATTACCATAGAAACTACTTCTTTCTACTTACTGCTTCAGCCTTAACCACAGTACTGTGGTCACTAACGTATACCACCTCACGTTATCGCACTCGATTTTCACTGATGATGGAAGTCGATGGCATTGCCGAAACGTCTGGTTTTGTAGAAAATATTGGACTACGGCCAAACATCCCGGGAAGGAATTTTAACAAAAACTATTTTGTTTGTTGCCGATATTAGTACACATATATATAAAAAATATGTATAAAATTAATGGCTTGTATAAGTTAATGATTGATCTCCATTACGTAGTGCTCAAGTTTCCAAAGTTTTAAGATTATGATGTCCGTAATTAAAACATCAGAGCAGGTTTAGTGTGTGTGAGGGTACACCGTGGACAAAAATTTTCAACATTTCCTATTGAGCGTTGCATAGAGTAAAGCTGCGAATCTACAGTGTACGTTTCACAGAACAAACACGCGGAAAAGAAGGAGCGCTCGGAAGTCACTCATGGACCCTCAGCATCTTGCAGAGGGTTCATTCCCTAAAGACGAAAAGTCTGTCTATGAATCGTTCCTCTGTAAACACGTGCAGTTACACTGCCCAGCGATCCACAGGAAGCAAATCGCTATCCACGCTGGACACTTTTTCGGCTTGCACGCGTTATGTTGGTGTGGGTTTCAGCACTTTCCATTTAAAAAGCGTGCAAATGTAAGAAAATAAACATGAGTGAGGCCAGAAATAACGCGAATTTTATGTGTGTGTGTGTGTGTGTGTGTGTGTGCCTTCCCTGCCTCTTTATTGCAGTAATTATAATAATAAAATGAAACGTAAACATTACATAATTGAGATATGCTTGCCTGCCACGAACGATATATTTTCACTCATACATGATTTACACTAAAATGAAAAAATTATAATTTTATTGCCTGGCAACAAAATTATTTTATTTTTAACAATTACCATTGTTTGAAAAAGTTTAAATGAATTTTCAAGTACTTTACTGTTGTTAAAACGTAAAAGGTTGCAGGTAAACTACCCCTTCCCCTTAACCTATCTTCACCAAAAACAAAAGGTATTGATAACTCTACAATTCAGGGCTGTATGCGAAACATTATTTGATTCTGTTTGAATTTTCGGCTGTTATCGTTTGCCAAAAAAAAAAAATTACCCTTGATAAAAAAACCGTTGCAGGTAAACTACCCCTTTCCCTCAACCGATCTTCACCAAAAACTTGGTCGTGAGTACTCTACAAATCAGGCCGGTATGCAAATAATCTTTTGATCCTGTTTGAATTTGCGGCTGTTATCGTTTGCCATAGAAAATACCCTTGTTAAAACATAAAATGTTGCAGGTAAACTACCCTTTTCCCTTAACCGATCTTCACAAAAAACAATAGGTCTTGAGAACTCTACAATTCAGGGCTGCATGCGAAACATTATTTGATTCTGTTTGAATTTTCGGCTGTTATCGTTTGTCAAAAAAAAAAAAAAATTACCCTTGATAAAAAAACCGTTGCAGGTAAACTACCCCTTTCCCTCACCCGATCTTCACCAAAAACAATAGGTCGTGA
The DNA here is from genome assembly GCA_034769895.1 of Magicicada septendecula. Classification (NCBI taxonomy): domain Eukaryota; kingdom Metazoa; phylum Arthropoda; class Insecta; order Hemiptera; family Cicadidae; genus Magicicada; species Magicicada septendecula. The sequence continues at coordinate 493,595,629 of CM068370.1, forward strand.
GTATTCTACAAATCAGGCCTGTATGCAAAAAATTATTTGATTCTGTTTGAATTTGCGGCTGTTATCGTTTGCCATAGAAAAAAATCTACAGACAGACACACAGACACTTTTCGAAAAACGACTTTTTTTCATGTTTTGAGTGTAGTACAATAAGAATCTGCAATAATCTCGAACACGATTTTTTTTGCCATCACCATACTTCCATTTCCTTAAGGAACATGGAAGTAAAAAGTCACATAATCTAATGAGAAACATAATCTAATGAGAAACATAATCTAATGAGAAACATAAGGTGGGATGTTTGGAGTTTGTTGGCTCCTGTAGCAGGGGAAGGCGTTTACAGTTGACGTGCGCAGCAACATTACTGTCTACAGATGACGTACACGTATGCGAACGGAGAACACTACAAACAGTGGTCCCTTACTGTAGTAAGCCAACTCCTCCCTGAACTACTGCACATCCACTGAACCAGGCTAGCTTAACTTTGACAAAACTCGCTTAGAATAGTTTTATAGTCTTCCTACTGTAGACAATGTATAGACTATACAGTTTACTTAAAATTACCGTCAGTTATCGAATTGTGGGATTAACTGTAAAAGACCCTGGTTTTATAAACCTTATTTTGTAAACTTTAACACTCGCAATTGATTTATAAACAGGTCTGCGTTGAGTGATTATGGATTTTCACTGAAATTTTTAATAGCTCTGGGGGGATTGGTTCCCCTGATCATCCCCGCCCCCATAGTTACGCTAATGCGTCTGCATAATTGTATAACTTGCAGAATTAGGGTAATTTTAGTGCAATTATTTTATAAGAGTGTTGCTCAAAAATTGTTGGGTATCGATTTCTCTGGGGTTTTCCGATTGTCGGAAGGATCGTCGCGGTAATAGTGTGGAAATGTTTAAAAGGAATAAATCCCAAATTTTTAGTAGGCTACCAAGCCACGTGTTGTTCAATCAAATATATTGCAACTTACCGTCTGCGGCTTTTTGAAACAACGTCTTCACTATAATGTTTAATAAAAACAGCAATATAAAGGTCACTTAGTGGTTAGAAAACCACTAATAATATTATGAATAATCTTCGTGTCCGCAAAACTACCAGCCTTGAACACAAAACTGGTGTTTACAAATTGATATGTGACGATTGTGACCCCTTTTATGTGGGCCAGACAGGTCGTGGTTTTTTAAAAAGATTACAGAACATAGGCCGCCTACACACCTTCACAGCTTGGACAATATCAAGTCAAAATTTGCAGAACACTTCACTTCCGAGAATCATAATTACACTAATTTTAAAACTAATTTGTTACCTCTTCACATATGTAAGAAAGGGCGATATATGAACGCCCTTGAAGAGTACGAAATTTATAAAGCGTATAATAATACTCATACCAAGCCGCGTGTTTTAAATGATCAACTGCTTTTCAAGTCAAATGTATTGTACGATACTGCCTTGCGTTATTGTCGTGGTGGGAGCGAGACGTAATTCAGTGCGCGGTCAGTCACCGTTCGATGTACATCGTTTAACCGTCGCGCTCGTTTTAAACATTTAAGTATTGTGATTTTGTTTCATATTGGATTTTAATATTTTAATTATTTGACAACCGTATCAACGTTAAATGATACACGAACGTTTTAATGTTCTGAGGATGGGACAAGTGTCCCGAAACATGTAAACATTATAGTGAAGACGTTGTTTCAAAAAGCCGCAGACGGTAAGTTGCAATATATTTGAATAGTGTGGAATTCAAGCGGTTGAACACAGAGAAAACTTTAGTTTCAGTTTAAACGCACAAAGGCTCTGAATATCTCAAAATGCGTGTACATTAACTTGTATTGTTAATGTTTTCCAAGGCGTCTATACTGCAGTGTCGCATTATGCGGTATTATCTCTTAAAAAACGAAGCCTCGCTGAACGAAATTCTGCGTAACAAGATCGTGTTTTAATTTAATACTCGTAAGAAGACGACAAAGCAGCAAAGTCGCCTCGTATCTGCAATCAGTAGTTAGTGTTATCCAGTAGGCTACCCGCACTGGGGTCGTTAACTCTGTATTCCCTAATCGCTCCCTCTGTGCGCGCCCTGCGGTGTCGTTACTTTTTATAAACCATTGTGTTTCAGATTGTTTGGTCCACAATTTCAACCCTTACTGTGCGGGAGTTGGTGTCAGCTTACACACCAACTACTTCGCCCAAAATTAGTCATAAAGATCGTATAAAATTATGGTTGTGGCTTGTAGTTTTTATAATTAGTAATTAATCGTCTTGGTAAGTACTTCACTTCACTGAAGTCTTAAGACGGTACCTTTGAAAGATCAAATTAAGAAAGCACAGTTGTGTTGGTTTGTTCAAGTTCAGAGGATGGAAGGAGATATGCGTCCAAAACAACCGTATGAGGCAACAATGGCTGGGAAAAGACCCAGGGGCCGAAGAAGAGTGACTTGGGAGGTGCTCTATGCAGGGGCTGGGAGTGCAGTGGAATGTAGCCACGCAGAAACCACGGTGGCGACACCTTTGCTCAATCTCTACACCTTGCGTGTAGAAGAAGATTGGAATAATAATAATAATAAGTAATAATAATAATAATAATAATAAGTAAAACAACGGCAATACTGTTCAGTCCTGAAACTCGGATCATAAAGGAAAAAGATGAACAGAAGATACAAACAGCAGAAATTAAATTTCTGAGATCAGTTAAAGGATGTAATAGACGACAATGAAGAGATAAGAAATGATTTAGATATTTTTGCAGTTAACGAAAGGATTAAAGAATACACAAGAAAATGGATTCAACGCATCAATAGAATGGAAGAAAGTAGAATACCGAAGATGGCGAAAGATTACAGACCTAGAGGCAGAAGAAAAGTTGGTAGACCTATGAAAAGGTGGACTGTGGAATAGGAACAGTCCGCTAAAGCCTAAAACCGTTGAGAAGAAGAAGAAGAAGAAGATGATGATGATGATGATGATGATGATGATGATGATGATGATGATGATGATGATGATACAACACTCTAAGTAAGTAATAAGTAAGTAATTTTATTACTAAGCTGTTTCAGAGTAATTGTATACAAGACAACTGTCGATGTTTGCACCGAAAACCATGATTTGCCTACTCTACTTTAACTCCCAAAATACATGCACGTCCACTAGGGCAAGTTGCAGAACGCTCGGTACTCGTGGTGCGATCGGATCCTCTGTCATCGTGACCAGTTTGCAGCCGGAGGTGAAGTCTACGGACTAAATAGTAAGACATGCTCGTAGTTAGGGCAGGGAAGGCAATGAAGGAAGTGGGGTGAGAGGTAACACACAACCATGTGACACACCAACCGTGTAAATGTTCTGAACACAAAACAATCGCTCCGAACACAACACGTCAAAGTTGAACCGCAGCCTGATATCCGTCAACCAGTGGCTGCCTTGGGTTATCACCCTACTGGGAAGAGAGATGCCGGTAGACCGAGGTGGAGATGGGTTCCGGAACACGTCTAAGGCTTAGTCCTTGGAGTGGTGGTGGTGGTGTTGATGATGATGATGATAACGACGACGACGATGCGTCAAAGTAACGCACGCGCAATGAGAACGTTTGACACAGTGCAGCCGGTTCATGTCCAATTATTATTTTAGCTGTACGACGGACGCTCCTAATAACCTCCGACCGCAGCGCTGATACTACTGATCACGCGGTCTCATCGGCGCCTAGGATTACTTGACCGCCATGATTAGCGCAGGTTAATAATTCACAGACCAAACACCGGTTTTAGTAACACTGGAGCAGTGATAGTCCCATCGCTGCGTGCACCAACGGCAATCTTCCTACCGCACTGTGTACAATTATTGAAAACAGTAATTTGTATCGTTGTTCAGCTGCCATAATGACACCGCCCGCTCATATTCTCTGGCGTTTCCAACAATGGTCAACGTAAAGTAGGCCTAATACTGATCGCCTCACTATTGGTCTTTCGGCACCGTGTCTCAATTTTACATTCTACTTTGCATGGCCGATTGTTTTTATTCCTCCCCACAACAACAATTAAAATACACAAAAATACTATTGTATGTGTATTTTCTGTGACGTTTCATTGTGTATATCAGAAGAGTTACTAAAACTCGAAGGGGCAGAATGGGAAGTGGAAACATCACCGACTACAGTCTGACAATCCACGTTAACCGCAACTCGGGTTGTCCGAAACGACCGAAAAAAGGTAAACACATTTTTATACGAGCGAAACAAGTTCTCTGTTTTAACTCGACGTTTAGCATTTATCTGTCTGTCCATCTATCTGTTTGGAGTATTAGTACAGTCACTGAAGAAAAAAAATTAAAATTAAGTGGCTTGTACGAGATTTTTTGCATAAGGCTAGATAAAAGGGTGAGAAACAATTTAAAAAAAGTTTACATAAATTCCGTCGCGGTTTTTCGAAAAAGAGGAGGGGGAAGAAGGTAATAAAAATTAGTTTTTTCAATTATCTTGAAAAATAACAAATTTACGAAAAAAGACACATTACAAAAAATTAAAGAGCATTAAATTAACTAAAAAAAGCTATTTATCATTTCTTTGTCAGGCCAATACTTTGTGAGAAAAATGGAATTGAAATATTAGAAAAAAATTGATTGTCGGAGTCCGCCCCGATGAGCGGGAAGGCTAATTTTTTCTGACATTGCAACATACAAATTTTAATAAAATCCGTTATAATAGCCGTAGAGACAAAAATCAAAAAGCATTTTAAAGCAAAATGTTTGTACTTTTACTTAAAATGAAAAGACAATAGTTAAATTATTAACAAATACTTAAAATAAAGTAATAACTTTTTTGTTTTTCATTTTTTTCAACTAATGCATAAACATATTAACAGTTTATTATAAATGTATTTACATTAAAAAAAACTTCACAATATGAACTTTATATACATAGGTCTTCGAAAAAAATAATAAAAATTAGTATTGCTTTATTGGCATAAAATGACCGAGTTCGATAATTTATCATTTTTTTGAGTTCGCAAGTATACATAAATTTCTTAACTTAAAATTTCTACAGAAATTTTCAAAATAAATATTTTTTAACAAAATTATGAACAAGTATTGGTCAAAGTGTCTTCTATAAGACTGCGGTGTAAAGAATTGTTAAAATTTAGTTAAATTTAAATAAATGTAACTTTTATTAATAAATGTAAAAATATGTGCATTGCGCGTGTTAATATTAATAGTTAAAAACTAAACAAAAAATATTCAAATGTAACTATTGTACGTAAAACTACAATATTTGAGGTTTCTCTTCTACATAGTGAGAATTTATATCCATGCATGGGCATAAAAAGAACAGACCCTGAAAGTTGAAGAATTTTAGGGAGAGCGAGGACAGGTGGCACATTACATGCGCCATACAGATGCGCGGTGAGCCGACACACAGGCTTGTACGTAGTAAGTGTTAGTGTGTAAACCGTTGCCGGATCGACTGTTATTTTATTTCGGAGCACGTGTAGTGTTTATTTTTTGAAATTATCGCAACTTCTTAATTAATTTTTGAAAATAAAAAGGTCCTACGATACAAGTGATATATGCGAGTGAAACGTCAAGTTGAAGAGTTATTTTTAATTTGAATTAATTTTTCTACTAAAATTATCGCCCTGAAAAAAAAAAACGTTAATAACCTTTTGTTATGCAGAATTTTATGCTCTTTCTTTTTGGTCTTTTGTATTTTTGTCACAAATATAATATTTGTTAAGATAATCACGAAAAATTAATTTTTTGTACCTTCCCCGTCCCTTTTTTCGAAAACCCGCGACTGAATTTTTGTAAACTTTTTTAAAATTCTTTCTTACCTTTTATCTAACCCTATGCAAAAAATCTCGTAGAAGCCACTTAATTTGAAATTTCTATTTTTTTTCGGCTTCAGTGACTGCACTAAATGTCTTACAATAACTTTCGAACTCATCAGCCGATTGTTTCTTGTAAAACTTAGCACGTGTGTCCGTACTTTAACCCTACATAACCGCGTTGTTTTTGAGAATCGTTCCCCAAAATATATGGTGTCGCGGGAGGAGAAAAAGTGAATTGTGAAAAAATCGCTTAAAAGCGATGTATGGTATCAAATTAAAAGGAATTTTAACCACAATCTGAGTGTAGTAGTGGTTGGGAGAATACCCAAAAAAATACTTAACTACAACCCAAGAGGGAAAAGAGATATAGGAAGACCACGAAAACGGTGGTCGTAAGTTTGTGAGGACGGAACAGGCAAATGCCTAATCCTTGTAGTGCAGTAGAAGAAGATCTGAGTGTAGTGTTCCTTTTTTTAAATTTGAACATTCTAGGACGTCCAGGCTCAAAAAGTAGGTGAAACTTTGATAAAATCGCAAAAATTCATTTGCCGTATCAAATTAAACAGAATCTACAATAAATACTGAAAATTCGAAATATTCATCGGATTTGGGCTAGAATTCATGTTAGTCTGTCATGCTGCTGAATTTTCTCAATATTTTCAACTTTCTGATATCTCTATTGGACCCCAGAGTACCCTAAATTTTGAAATTTTCATAACTTGGCACTGCAATCACTTTATGATTAAAATTCACTTTATTTAATTTAAAAACCCACGGGCTGTTGCGATTTTTTCTCACGACTTTGACCCCTCAGATTTTTGTCTCCCGTCCCCTATTTTTGGGGAAGCAATTTCATAAACAGTAGAGTTCTGGAGATTATAATTTAGACAAACTAGATATATTGGGAAGACGAATTATTAGGAAAATATTAGGCACACGAAAAATTTCAGAAGGTTGGAGATTAAGAAGTAATGATGAAATATATATGAAAGTACAGAAAATATAACAGAAACCATGAGAATAAGAAGACTACTATTTCTTGGACATTTATATAGAATGGATGACAATAGTTTGACAAAGCAAATCTTCAGAAAGATATCTGCGGGGAAAGAAGTCAACCTCAAGTTGGATTAAACAAGTCCAAAAGGATTTAGAAAAAATTAATATGAACGTAGAAGAAGCAAGTGAAAGAGAAGTTTTTCGGGCAAAAGTGTTAAAAATTGAAGGAGTCCAGGGTAGAAGAGAGAAAAACGCAGGTTCAAAGTGGACTGAAGACAGGAGGAAGAGACACAGTGAAAAGATGAAAGAATATTGAAGAAAAAGAGAAAAACAAGGAATAAAGAATTGAAATTGGCATGTGGTCCTCCGATGGCCGATACAAATGGAAGAGAGAGTATACTGGAGAGTAAATGTGTGCACACGCATGCCAAGACTTATGGAAATCGGTTGATGCGTTCAACCGTTACCGTGAGATATACAACAAACAGACAAATATTTAGATAGGTAGACAGGCAGATGGCAAACGGTCAAGTTAAACATTTAGAACTCGCCTCGCTTGTTCAATTAGGCCTAAATATACTGTCAGGCCTGAACATTCATCATCATCTTCTTAACCGTTTTAGGCGTTAGCGGCCTGTTCCTATTCCGCAGTTCACCTTTCCTTAGGTCTACCAACTTTTCTTCTGCCTCTAGGCTTGTAATCTTTCGCCATCTTCGGTATTCTACTTTCTTCCGTTCTATTGATGTGTTGAATCCATTTTCTTCTGTATTCTTTAATCCTTTCATTGACTGTAAATATATCTAATTCACTTCTTATCTCCTCATTTCTTATATGATCTCGTCTATTATACCTTTTAACTGATTTTTAGAAATTTAATTTCTGCTGTTCGTATCTTCTGTTAATCTTTTTTCTTTATGACCCAAGTTTCAGAACCATACAGTAGTGTAGGTATTGCCATTGTTTTATAAAATTTTATTTGGGTTTCTTTGCTACATTTATTTCCCAACGTTCTCCAAATCGTTCCACAGATTCTTGTGAAATTCATCACTTGTGAGCCGTTTGGAACAGAGCCTCTACCTACTCAAGACCGTCGTGCGTGGTGAAGAGCCACACCCTTTACGAGGTGGTCCTATAATAGAACACGACGGATCTAGACCAGAGAAGGTCGATAAAAAATCTAGCCGGCATAGGGTTGGTTGTCCTATACGGTGGTCTCAATCAACAACTCCCAATTCCAACAGTAGCTTCGGAAACCTGTACGGATATAATGATAAAGACATTCGCCTGAACATTCAGTGCACGAATAATTATTTTTAAATTTAATCTCGTCAATTTTCACCGGAGTCGGAAACGTCACCACAATTCATGTAAATGCGGCAACATTTCAGTTGCCAACCAGTAGTAGTATCGGACGCTTATAATAATGCAACGCGCATGTAGGCTTTGATGTCGCATTAATAACACTATCAGTGGTTATGAAATGGTAACGAGCGCCCGCTTAAGCGTACATTAAAACGCGCACCGCACCGCACTGCTGCTGCTGCTGGTGCTGCTAATTTATGCGCATATTTTGGCGACTTCATTGTTGCGCATATAAATGGCGGAGCGGAACTGTCGGCCGTCGTGTTGGTTGTGGCGGTAAGCGTTTTGCTATGCAAACGCGTACGGAAGCAAGCAGTGTTGGCGATGAATAAATATATACGCTGTGGTAATTACTGTTTTTCAACTGATCTGTGATTAAGTCAGCAGCCTGCTCAACGTCCATCTCTCTCTCTCTCTCTCTCTCTCTCTCTCTCTCTCTCTCTCTCTCTCTCTCTCTCTCTCTCTCTCTCTCTCTCCTCACACGCACGCACGCACACACCAGTGGCGTATCTAGAATTTGGCCTTGGTGAGTCGGGTGGTGTCAGCTTCGTATTGGTAATAGGCCCGACAGTCATTCCTGAACAGTAATCTGCGCCGACCCAATGCATGAATCCCCCCCCCCAAACCAAGTATATCCAAGTTATCTACAGAGAAGAGGGGGAGGCGCTACAACAGTTCGCTGTCTCACTTCCATATTATCTCCCTCCCTGTCACACACCTGCTTCCATTGTTCTCGCCAGTCTTGTTGCAGGCGATGTTCACACTATGAAACACTGTACAAGAGTGTTGTGCGCATGCGCAAAATAAATGAAAATTTTATCAGCCTCGCAACGAGCTGTTTGTAGACTGCGCATCTCTAAGCCACTGCTCAATTTCTATCGCCAGGTTTCTACAACGGTGCTATTGGCAGTGGAAACAAAGCACAGACACCAATGAAGACACTAATAATCAGCTTTAATTAGTCAAAAATAACAATTTGAATTCAACACGGTACTCTCATACAATAATTCTAGTGAAATTTGTCCACACGCAATAATGATGTCAACTATAAGAGTTCCGCACTAATTATAACACAATAATCACTTTCCACTAATCATTTGATCCGCACTCTACAATTTCGCCTGGTGTAACTAACTTCTAAGCCGGTCGCTGTTGCTTTTATAGCTTCAGCAGGTGTTCCAGAATAATTTTCCATTCGTTATGACGGCGTGCCAGCATAATTAACGTAGTTAAGTGTCCTCGAACAGTTTGGAGTAATAAGTCAATCGACGGCCTTGACAAAAACGCGGCACACAGGGTGAGTCGAGAAACGTATAGAATGTTTCTCTCTAAGGAGCTTCGTCAAGCAGCCTTACACACTGTACAAAAACATTTTCCCGCTGAGCAGTGGATACGAATCTACACAGACGGATCCTCTATACCATCTACAGGGGCAACAGGGGCTGGGTTCTACAGCTCTCTATTTGAAGGCCACCTCGCTGTAGGAGGCCGGCTAAGCAACTATGACGGAGAGGTAGCAGCCATAAAGGCAGCATCTATTGAGCTTGCCAAGATCTCACCACCTAACAAAGCCGTCTTCCTCATAGATTCGACTGCAGCGACTCAAAACGTGACCTCAAATGGTGATACAAACTGCTCCCTGACAATTGAGTGTAGGCGAGAACTGCAGAACCTTGTACAATTAGGCTGGCAGATTGAACTGCAATGGGTACCCAGCCATGTCAACATCATGGGAAATGAAAAAGCCGACATCCTCGCCAAAATGGGCGCAGCACTACCTCAGCCGGAGACCCCCAGCTCATATGCATCTGCGAAAGCAAGAATAAACTCCTCAATAAGCTTATGGCTAAAAGAAAAACAATTAAGAGCCTGTGTGGGAAAAAGATGGGCAACATTGGTTACGGACGGCCCCATCAACAGAACTCTACCCCGAGCAACTAGTGTTGCTCTTTTTAGAACTACAACCGGTCATGACTACCTGGCCTCCCACCTGCACCGCATTGGCGTGTTGTCGTCTCCTGAATGTGTTCTCTGTGGATACGCTTCCATGAATGCGGATCACCTAATTGCATGTCCAGCCTTGATCTCAGACACGCAAGTCCAAGACGAAGATGGTACGGCAAGGCTCTCGCGTCTCTACTGGTCAGCACGCCGCCTAATGGCCCAACAGCCAAGGGTGGGCGTTGGCTAGTAAGTAAGTATGTTTCTCTCGATTTTTCAAGAGTTTCGTAATTTACATTTATGCTAAAATTTTCTTGAAATTTGTGAATATTCGTGTTAAGTTTACGTTTTTATACGACAACGCGTAGCGAAGGAGAATTTTTTTAACTTTTACAGCATGCTCCATTACAATTGTATAATACTATACGCTAAGATTTTCCTTATTTGAATAACAATGTGTTCATATACAATTGCATCAAGTACTAACAAATATACATATTACATAACATAGCTTACAATGCTTCCGTCCTTCCTCTGTCGGTACAGCCCACAACGAGCCTTGGCGCGCCTCCTCAACTAGTCGCCTTCAGCCGCCTCGGTCCTCCAATCCCCGATACACATTCTCCTGAGGTCATCTTCTACGTCCTGGTGCCACCTTCCTCTAGGCCTTTCTTTACTTCTTTAACCATCTGTTGTCCCTCTAAGAATTGCTTTGTGCGTTCTGTCGTCCTCCATGCGCATCACATGTCTCAACCATCTGATCCTCCTAGACTTGATGAACCTCAATATGCCCTCGCTGTATATCAATTATTTCAATTTCCTATTGTTCCGTATGCTCCGTTCTCCACCTTCCTTAACTGGTCCAAAGATTATTCTTAACTGAAATAACACATTAAAGCCAAGGGCCTTTAGAATGTTGCTGCCAAAAGGCTATACAAACCAGTATTACACTAATCTTGAGTGTTTTTTTTTGTATTATAATAAAATAAAGTGGAATAACTCATTTAGTTTGCTTGGAATCCATTCTTCATACTGTGTGGTGCTGGCTCGACTGTAGTTCGAGTTAATCCAACCGCGTCGATCTGCTGTTGAGGCAATAGCACAGTCTGACTAAGGTAGACGGCACTTAGTTCGTACAAACGTCCTTCCTTTCTGCGGTCCGTCAACGTAAATGATAAAACGCAGATTGATTTCTCTTTGGCAGTGGTATGACGAAACAGGCCATAAGCGCAGTGCTTGAGGCAAGACGATCAGGCGAGAAAATATGAATAGATAGGATAGGAAATAGGTCAGGAATAATAAGGATAGGATGTGTAATGAAAACGTATTCAATTTTTAAGTATTTAATCGCGAAAAGAAAATAATTAAAGAAGACGTCTCAGTTAAAACAATATACTAAGTGGTGCAAAATTTTCTTTATGAATACTTAATGTAACGGTCGGATTGAAAAAGCCTAATTACGGTAGCAGAGAACTGCATAAAAGAATAATTATTATATCGTTTGTAAGTCCGTCGGGTCGGAAATGTAAGACAGTCCGTTAATTACTGTATGAAAAGAAAACGGAAAAGTCCATTTAATATTTCTCTTATCCACTTATTTTTTCTTTCTATGCTGTGAATATAATGTCTCGTAATGAACTTTTCTGATTGCCAAGTATTAACGGAGATATTAAATTAAGTCCCAAGATGAAGATGAAGAATGAATAGGCAGAGGGAGAGAGAGAGAGAGAGAGAGAGAGAGAGAGAGAGAGAGAGAGAGAGAGAGAGAGAGAGATGAAATGACTTTTGTAAGAAAAACCTTAGTTGTGTAATTTATCTTCGTCGAGTTTTCTCTATGTATAACGTCGTTATAGACACCCCGTTCCACACAGAACTCGGTAATTGTGTGAATATCTCAAACTGTCAAACAGAAGTGAAATCGGCATCGGAACGCTTCGTGTAGGCCTACTGAAAATGGCGTTCACTTTAATTTAGGCTCACAAACAAAGACGGCGTTGGAACGAAGAAAGGGAGGATCAACTCAAAGTGCTGGTTGAAAGACGCGTGCAGACGTCACCGGTTGTCAGTTTTTATTTATTTATTTGGTGTTCTGCCCTAAGGCAGGTCCTCAGATGGTAAGAGCTCTCCAAGCTGACCTATCGCATGCCAACTTTTCGTTTCTTCATAACATCCTCTGATTTTAATGCTATCTATTAACTTCATTCTTCTACGCCCTCATCTTTTTTCTCCATCTATGACACCCTCCCTGGCAGTTCTAAGCAAGCAGTCTCTTCTTAAACAATAACCTAACCAATTCCTTTTCCTATTTTCTATTATCTTCAGGATTCTTCGCTCTTCCTCTATTCTTCTTAAAACCTCACGATTCCTTACTTTATCAACCCACCTCAGTTTTTCCATTGCTCGCCAAACCCACATCTCAAATGCTTCTAATCTTTTCTCGTCCTCTTTCCTCAGTGTCCATGTCTCTTGCACCATATAAAGCAACGCTCCACACATAACATTTGGCCAACCTTTTTCTTATATTCTTATTAATTTTGCCACACACCAGTCTTTTCTTCCCATTAAATGCCTTCCTCTTTCGCTATAGCAATTCTTGCTCTAATTTCACGAGTGCAGGTAATTAATAACCGGAAAAAGTGCTAAAACGGGAAGACATTGTGTTTAGTTTATGAAGCAAGATGAATGCGATACGACCAAAATGTTACGATTAGAGAAAATGGAAAGTATTAAAATCTATGGTTGCATATCTTCACTTATCAAGCTTCCAAGATATTTAAACAACTCCACCTGTTGTATTTAGAATCAGAGGTCGCCTTCAGGCGAACAAAAAATTAATACAAAGATAAATCTATCACTAACAAATAGATATCGTGAAAACGTCAAGTCTTAGTTAAACAAATATGAATAACTACCTTGTGAAATCCTTATATAAGGAGAGCCTGCCTTGGTGGCTTCGTTGTTTACGTTGAAACAACAGGAGGAATCCTTCTTTGCTGGAATGGTGAGCACTGTATTATTATTATTATTATTATTTTTAGCACTATATTTATTCCCTGTTAATCGCTGTTCCCGTGATTCATCCACTGTACAGCTACAACTACGAAGACACTCGCACGCACGCGGACCTACTTTGCACACCTCTTCCTTCATTTTCCAGAGTTTCGTGTTCACCCAGGCTAATACCTAATTACTACCTCAGGTTATATTTTTTTAGCTTATTATTTGCAGCTTCTTTTCGACTTTTTTCGCATTAGTAAACGTGAGATAGTCTACTCACGTGTAGAAAGTGAGTATGAAAAATGGGGATTACTGATGAGCATAGAAAAAACGCAGTATCTGTGTGTCAGAGAAGAAACAACAGATTTAGTCTTGTAAAACAACGAACGCATAAAAAAATGCAACATCTACAAATAATTAGGAACAAACTTAAATAAAGAAGGAACAGATGATGTTGAAATAAAATATGGAATAAACAGAGCTAAACATCACTGATCAAAATAGAACAGAACACAACAGCAAAACAGAACATTCAGATCACTGAATGGGATTCTATGGAGCACAGAAATTGGAAAAGAAAGGAAGAAAAGAATGTACGATAGCAGTATATGATTAAAAGCACATTGATGTACGCATCCGAAACATGGAGAATACAGGAACATGTAATAAGAAAGTTAGAAGCTACAGAAATGGATGCTTTGAGACGAGCTGCTAGAACTTCAAGGCTAGAGCGAATACGAAATGAAACGGTCAAAGAAGAAATGGGCGTAGAAACGACAATCATCGACTGCATTGAAGAAAAACAACTAATCTAGTACTGACACGTACAAAGAATGGTACAAGACCGACTGCAAAGAAAACAATGAGATGGATACGTAGAGAGCACAGGAAGAAAGGAAGACCCAGGAAAACATAGATAGAGGGCATGAGAAGATCAATGAGCAATAGAGGACTAAACGATGAAAGTTCGTCGTGCTTATCAGCTGAACTGCTAAATGACATGTTCTGGACGAGGCCTTTCAGTGTTTCCACCGTTTTCAAGTCCCAAACCACGACCAAGAGACCACGGTTGTTCGTGGTTTAGGAATTGAAAACGGTGGAAACACTGAAAGGCCTCGTCCAGAACATGACATTTAGCAGTTTAGCAAATAAGGACGACGAAGTTGCAGCTACAGAGGCTAACAAACAACAATAAACGAAGTTGGAGCTAATTCAAATAACAAGATTAACAATAAACGATGAAAACTGCAACGACAGACAACAATGAAGGTCGGGGATCGGACGTCGTAGGACGTTTTGACCTCGATTTAAAAAAAAGAGATCGTCCATTCGGTTTAGCCGTCCGTTCGATTATTATTAAAAATAAAATTCGTTAAATGGCAAATAGCCTATAGGCCTACCTATGTAAGCGAAGTGACTTGACGACATCAAAAATTTCATATATAGGCCTAATGGTAGGACAATGTAGTTCTTCTAAAATATGTTATATTTCACAGTTCCAACATATTGGGCACTAAAATAATTGACGCGCCCGAAGTAACTGTACGTGCCATTGACTTCGTGTCGTCGAAACAACACTAATGATTGTTTTAAAACCCAGCCTTGGTTTCAGTGTAGTACTGGTATAATGGAAAGGGTTGGTTATGGTTTAAAGCCTTCCCGCACACGTCGGTTCATATAGGCCTACGGGTAGAAATATTTAGTCCTCTATTTTAAAAGGTGGAAAGAAATGCTTTGTCAGCGCATCGACAGACGGTCACTTACAGGAGGCTTTATATAATTTATACCGGGACTGACAACTGCGACCTGTATTTGCCCCGGCAGGAACCGCCGACTCACACCACTTCTTGATAGTATTATAATACGATATGTTTCATTTGTAATTATCTGACAGTCGGATGGCTGAATTCAGTTTTGTACTTAATGCCGCTAAGTTAAGAGCTTCGGTTTTATAATGTTACAGAGTAAATATCACTATAATATTGACGACTCGGAACACTAAGTTTTTTATAAGTAAAAACGTAAAGTTTTACCTTACAGCCTAAACCGGCTTTCACCTATAGAAGGCTTCATCAGAGGCTGTCGTTAGTAGCGCTGCTCGTCTTGTTGTTGGCGACGAGATAGTGTTTCGAAAGATTGAAGCTGTGTGTGTGTGTGGTGAGATGTGTTCGAATAATGCATGCGATTTGAATTGTGTCTGTTCGTTTAGGATGTCGTTTTTATTTGTTTTTGTGTGTTTGTATATTTCTAATTGTTCTAGAGTGTCTAGTTTTCGGCCTTTTGTGTGTACGTGTAGTATGTTCATGTTATTGTAGATGTTTTTATATGTGTGGTTTGCTTCAATGAGGTGGTTTGCGAAGGTAGATTCTGTAGTGGTGTGGAGTGCTTTTGTGTGTTCAATGTATCTCTGTTTGAAGCTACGTCCTGTCTGGCCTATGTAGAATTTACTGCAATTTGAACAATTCAGTTTATATACACCGGGTAGATCGAATTTGTTTTGTGCTTTGGGCATGCGTTTTGATAGTGTGTGTTCTGTTTTGTTAGTAGTTTTGTAAGCGATTCTGTATCCTGCTTTTTTGAATTTGTGGGCAATTTTTTCTGTTTGTTTGATGATGTATGTTAGTGTTATGAATTTGTTGTTTTCTGTCTTTGTCTGTTGTTTGTTTTGTGTTTTGTGTAGGAGTTTACTGACTATTGTTCTGTCATAACCGTTAGATTCTGCTAGATATTTTATCGTGTTTAGTTCGTCTTTGTAGTCTATTTCATCTAAGGGGATGTTGTTAAGTCTATGTATCATGGTTCTAAAAGCAGCTAGTTTGTGTTGTATTGGGTGATTGGAGGTGTTGTGTATTAGTGTGTCAGTTGTAGTTGGTTTTCTGTATATACTGAATTTGTGCCTGTGTTCTAGTTTTGTGATAAAAACAAATAAAAACGACATCCTAAACGAACAGACACAATTCAAATCGCATGCATTATTCGAACACATCTCACCACACACACACAGCTTCAATCTTTCGAAACACTATCTCGTCGCCAACAACAAGACGAGCAGCGCTACTAACGACAGCCTCTGATGAAGCCTTCTATAGGTGAAAGCCGGTTTAGGATGTAAGGTAAAACTTTACGTCTTTACTTATAAAAAACTTAGTGTTCCGAGTCGTCAATATTATAGTGATATTTAGTTAAGTAACGGACACGTCATGGACAACGAAATCCAAGAATGTTACAGGGTGTTGTAACTATGGGGGAGACAAGGGGAATCAATCCCCCCCCCAAAGTATTAAACATTTTAGCGAAATTCCACAATCACGTAACGTAGGCCTATTTATAAGCTAGTTGCTTGTGTTAAAATAAAGTTAATAAATAATTCTAGAAATTAAAGAAATTAAAAACACAACGGTGAGACTTTTACGCTGCAACGTATTCTCGGTCCTGTTATACGGTGTAGAATCTTGGACTTTGACTGGAGCCACAACTAAAATATTGAAATCTTTCGAAACGTGGCTTTACCGTAGAATGCTGACACCATTTCGTGGACATCACATATAACTATTGTTGAAGTTCTTAGAAATATGGGGAAGTTATTAACACAGTGAAGATAAGAAAGGTTCGTCAGTATCTGGGGCAGTATCACGAGAAATGAACAGAGATTTTACTTATTGCATTCCATACTACATGGAAAAGTACTTGAAAAGAGAGGAGTTGGGCGAACAAGAATCTCACGGCTGAGAAATTTAAGGACCTGGTTTGGCATGAGCACAACTGACTTATTCCGTGCAGCAGTACAGAAAATTAAAATAGTCTGTATGATATGCAACATCAGAAGCGGATAGGAACTATCAGAAGAAGAAGAAAAAAATTAAAATATTTGTAAATTAATAAAATACAAATATAGTTTACTTAATAATGAAATCGCTCGACATTTGGTAAATAACGTACGTAGGTATTTATAGGTAGAAAGTGATCAGTCAGTCGCGACAAAGTTGCCGGCAACTCCGCAGCGACCTCCTTCCGTAAAACTTGTCCTAGCAGCAGTATCTGCAGCAGCGGCAATAAATTGCTGTAATTAAACCGACTTAAACACAGTTTGACTGTAGTGCGCCCGGCTTTGCGATGTCGTGTCGCAACCGGCTCCAATATTTCAACAACTAACACCGTTAGTGTGCAACTGTGCCGATTACACGAGTTGTGACCGTATAACGTACCGTAACTCTGTATGCTGACTGGAGGTCACAGTCTTCTATGTGTCAAACTGTCTAGCTGTCTCTTCAGTGTGAACTGACCGATTTTGTGTCACTTAAAAACTTAACCTAATTTTCGATCAGATAATTAATCATTTGTCTTGGAAATGACAAAGAAATACAACCCAGAATTAATTTGGGAAAGTTGGCTATAAATACATTAAATGTAATCCTATGGGATAAGCAAATTAGAGCAAAAACTAAAACCAAATTTAATTAAGAAAGTTGTATTAGTGGTTATAATCACAAACATAATTAACACTGGCAAAATATTTAAAACCATTGTTAGAGGTACCATGACTTACGTTTCAGAAGTTTGGACTACCAAAAAACAGACAAGAACAAAATTAATTACACCAGAGATGGACTTTTGGAGACGTTCGGCAAGAGTATCCAGACGTGAGAAAATTAGAAATGAAGTCATTAAGGACAGAACGAATGTGAAAAATTGAATTGTTGATTTTATACAAACAAAAAATTACAATGGTATGGGCACATGAAAAGAATAGCACATGAGAGATTGCCGAGGAGAGTTATGGAATGGACCCCACCAAGAAGAAGGAAAAGAGGAAGACCACCTATCACCTGGATAGAAGAAATTCAGACTATAGAGGAAATCTTTGGATGGACAAGCAGCAGTGGAAGATGACAATTCAATCACTTCTGTAATCTTTGGTTCCGGAAAATGTGTAAACATTGTACAGTCGGAATAATAATAATAATAATAATTAATAATTTTTCACTGGTGAATGAAGTTGAATTTAGAACATTCAAATTCATGTTTACACTAGTGCTATCAAAAACAATGGTTCTGACCATTGGCGCAAAGTAATAATCACTTAAAGATTAATCACTTAATCTTTAAGTAATAATCACTTAAAGTAGATCTACTTCTACGCCAGTTGCGTGTGTTAAAATAAGGCTTGTAAATAACTGTAGAAATAATAGGAGTTATACAATTTGTGTAAATTAATAAAATAAAGTTAGAGGTTCCTTAATAATGACAGTCACTCAACATTTGGTAAATATCGCCAGTATTTGGAGCATTAAAAAGTAATTACATACGCGCGAGGGAAAATGAAAGCCTTTGAGACGCAAAAATCTATATAATCTATTTATAAAATTATACGGAAAGAATCCTGTCTGTTTTTCCTGAGGAAAATGGGGAGTCGAACCTTCTAGCCAGTCTAGGGTGACCAGACGTCCCGTTTATGAAGGATTGTCCCTTTTTTCTTTTTTGTCCCGCAGTCCCGGGAGAAAAATTAAAGAGACGGAGAATACCTCTTTGTCAAGAAGCATCAAACTTCTCTTAAAAATTGTTAAAATCTGCACAAAACTAGATTTTAAAAACAATTAGGATGTTTTACATTCAATTATACAAATATTTTAGTTAGATAAGTCTCAATGAATTAATTACTCAAAGAGTGACTACGTACAGAAATAGTAAGACACGAAATCGTTCGCGCAGATCGTAGCGTGGAACGGGAAAGGAAGTGCTGGAAGTGAGGTGCGGACACGCCAACATGCAGCTGTTCTAAACACAAAATGATTGCTCCGAAAACAACGCGCCAAAGCTACGCATGTACCTAGACCAGTGGAGGACCGGGGTGGATTTCTTTCTGAGGGCCCCTCCCATAAGATGGGTGTTTATAATCCAACTTATCTTTAAGTAATACATAGCAAAAACACATTACTGTTACATATTTATTGGCTAATTACTGTATTGATACATCTAGTTAGGAAACTTTATAAGAAGCTATAGTAATGTTTGAAAAAAGTCCACTTTCATACTATAAAAACAAAGTTTAAAGAAATAATAGAAGTAGTATTATTTATAACTGCATTAAATTTATTACAATACTTTATAATATACAATAAACTTATATACAGCAAACAATACTTGGCAACTTTTTTCCAAGTCAGTTTCAGTGCAAATATGGTGAACTTTCTAAAATAGCCGTTTTCTAGTTTTGGCCTCGGTAAATTCAAGTAACATACCTGATTTCCGCACTCCGAATTATTGGGGTTGTTTGGGGTTCAATTTACGACTTCCGACTGCGTAGTAAGCATTCACGCTAGGTACAACTGACTCTTTTTTTTAGTATGAATATATGTTTCTAATAATAAACTTACCTGTATAAGTTTTTTTTAATATCCGTAAACATTTTATGAGTTAGGGTGCTAAAGTAGATTTCAAAATAATATGAAAAAATCTTTGGAATCGATCGATTAAATCCTGGACCTTTCCTAGTGTTGCGTTTCAGGACGTGACAATAGAACATTTGCAAATAAATTAAAAAATTTAACAAGAAAACTTAATTTTCCGAATCTGGAGGCCCCCTACTAAGTGGGGCCGATGCGGTCCGCCCCCTTCGCCCACCTTAGTCCGCTACTGTACGCATGCGCAGTGACATCTTTTCACATTGCGCAACAAGACACCCGTTTCATGTCTTATTATTTTGGGTGTACCTGTGCTTCCGACGAATGTAAGGAGATAGAAAACTGGAGGGAAAGGATGTGGAAGAAAGAGAGACCGCGATAGAAGACAAAGAGGCTGACGTCCGTGTGGTGGTGGACGGCACAGCTTATGCCAGTGATTAGCGGTCGCCGCTGCTCTCATTATCGACACAGCCTACCTGATACCGCCGCCAAACCGCCAACAATCGGGCGTCCCTTGTCGTGTGATTATCGGATATTATACACGATCTGTGGTATTACAAGATTATCTGTGCCCAATTGAAGTGCCCAGTACACACAATAAACTCGAGTTTCGCTGGAAATGATCAGATTACCGGCGTTTCCGCTGATGGTCGCTTTCATACTACAGTTGTAAAGGGGTGTGTTTTTTAATTCAGAATAATATCTTACACAGGTAGGCCCTATCCAATACTGTGTGTTACTAGACACTGCACTTTACAAACAACGCCATTAAAAACATTAGTGGTGTAAATCAATAACCCACTTTTGAGAAGTCAAACCCGATTTTGAGATATTAGAGTTTTTTAGAGGTTGTACTCTATGAATGTGACACATGTGTTCCTACAAAGAAGATTAAAAACCAGATTCCAAGTTCGGAAACGAAGTTTCTGAGAAGAATGAAGTGTTGCACGAGACAGGATCGTTTGCGTAATGAGGATATTAGAGAAACACTACAGCTATTCTCCATAAATGATAAAACCCAGACATATCGCAGGGAATGGTTACACCATCTGGACAGAATAGAAGATGGACGACTACCTAAGGTTGCGTTTCGGTATAGACCCTTTGGTACAAGAGACGTAGGAAGACCGAGAGTGAGATGGAGAGACACTCTGTGAAGACGGAACAGACAAAGCACCTAGTAGAAGAAGAAGAAGAAGAAGAAGAAGAAGGAGAAGAAGGAGAAGAAGGAGAAGAAGAAGAAGAAGAAGAAGAAGAAGAAGAAGAAGAAGAAGAAGAAGAAGAAGAAGAAGAAGAAGAAGAAGAAGAAGAAGAAGAAGAAGAAGAAGAGTTATAAGGATCCAATGAGAACAAAAATAATGAATAATGATCAAATTGCAGAACAAGTAAACAATTACAACTATCTGGAAAAATTATAAAATTATATTATCTATGATAAGAATTATGATACTGATGTTAAGTTAGGTAAGTTCCAGACGATCTGAGGGACAATCAACAGTATTTTTAGAAACAAGGTAGCTACGTCAACATACAAAATTATAGTTTCACAAAGTTGTGGCGGTCTCTGTACTGTCCTATGGGTACGAAGTATGAACAACAACAACCAGGAAACAAATAAGTAAAATACAGGCCTCGGAAGTGGCGTTCTTAAGAGGAGTTAAAAGCTGTTGTAAACTTGATCGTATAAGGAATGAGGCCACAAGAGAAGAATTAAAAGTTTCCAAATTAAATGAAAGGCTAAAAAATTATAAACAACGGTGGAAATTACACGTAGAAAGAATGTCAGATTCAAGACTGGCCTGGATCCAAGTCTGGAAATGTAACCCTACAGGACACAGATGTTTGGATACACCCAGGCTGGAGGATCTTTAAAGGTGGCACCTTTGCCTAGGCCGTGATGTGAAGAAGATAATAATGTTGATGATGATTAGTCCTATATTATATAGATTACACATTAGACGGTGGATAATTCGAATGTGTCAGATTATTTTGTTTTCTAACTGGTAGAAAAATTATACATAATATTTGAATCAAAATTGACTTTTTTTGTTTATTAATTCCGACCTATCTTTTTTGTCCTTTCAGTGAGTATACGCTAATTCCTTCCATTCAGACATCCTTCCATTCCTTCCATTTACTTTAAGTTCTCAAATTATAACAGTTACCATCTCTATTGTTTTTACTGCGACCATTGCTCGTTAAGCATTTACCTACGTCGGATCTTTCATGTTTGTTTTTTTTTCAAGCAAAAATTGTGCCGGGATTTGAATTTTCCCGGCATGATTTAAACGTAGAAGGCCGGCAATGTGTGGCAGTGGGGCACCCCAGCTATCTTGATCAGTAAATCGACCCGCGCTACGGCGATGTAATTCAGCAACTTGCATCAGCTGTTCGGGTAAAGATTCACAATCCAGAAGTTTTTTTTTTTTTGTGGCATGATCGGTTAGAAGCCTGCAAGCTGTCTCATTTCGTCTCCAAACGTCCGACAGGGCGTTTCGTGGTCTGACGGCTTGGCAAACCACAGGTTCAACTTATTATGAGTTCGTAAATTTCTAAAGAGTCTCAGGTGAATCATTACATTATTCGATGTTAATTTAATGATGGGTATGTGAGTTATATTTGTGTATGTATGTGTGATCCAAATGTGTAAAGCCATTTTATTGTAATACTTTCTACTGTAAATTAAATTATATGTTACTTCCGGTAACTAGGAGCACGTGGCGACTTTGCACTTAACTGCTTGAGAAATTTAAAAGTAAATGTGCAGGTAGAAGTAAAAATAAATGTAAAAATAATTAATGTAAATGTTTTGAATTTTGTAAATGTTAATGAAAATGTAAATGTGAATTTTCAAGCTTCCTTATTACACAGAACAGTCTTGCTAATAACAGAGTAGTAGTGTGGATAAAATTATGACAGTGTGTGTGTGTGGTGTCTGTGTTCCGAGGCGAGAGAGAATTGAGGTAGCTGTATTTTCTGACGGCCTACTACAAATAAAAAATGTTACAGAGTCCCCGCACAGCAGGGAGAGAGGGAAATGCGAAGATGTTGACACCAACACCCGTCACCATCAGCAGAGCTGTGCACTAGAACGCTCCCCAACGCCGTCAGACCCAGAAATACTCCAGAACACCAAAAGGACACCTGCCCAGAAGGAGAAGAGCAGGAGCTTCGGAACGCACCAGTACCAGTACCAACACTCATCATCACAGGCTCTACCTAGTATCATTAATTCTTCAAAAATACAGGTGGGAGGATTCCATTTATTAAACCTCAACAACAACACTCTTTCAAAGCATAAAAGAAAGCATACATATAAACAGTATTTTCATATTTATAATGATTAAAATTTTGTTAGAACAAGTCCTATGGATGTATATATTGAAATATTTTATTTATTAAATAAATATACAGTAATTAGTAAAAATGGTATGCACTAATAAATAGTAATGAAAGGTTGAATAAAATTCCAAAGATTTCAGTTCGTCGTATTGTGCTATCTTTAAAGTTTCAACTTGGAAAGCGAGCCTAGTGGGCGGTCGCATAGGGACCCGTGTTGCGATCCTGCGATAGGGCAGTAAGGAAACAAAGTGAGTGAGTGAGAGATAGAAAGAGGGAGAGACAGACAGACAGAGTGAGACGAAGTGGGAGAGACAGAGACAGTGAAAGTGATGGAGCGAATTTCTTCCTTTCAACTGTCCACATTTTGGTTCTTAAACTCATTCCTCTATAACTTTCTTTAATAACGGCTACTGAATTTATATTTATTTTCTCACTAATCTATAACATGTAGCAACATTGTGATTACCAAAACGTGAGTATTTTAGTTGCCTCGCTCAGAAGGATGACAGTCGGCTCCATCAAAGCAACTATTATCAGTGGTAATTTTTGCCTCGCATCAGTGTAATTAGTACGTTGTTAACACGTTTCTCCATCACCAGTAACCAACAACTTTACCGACAGCAGAATGACGACAAGACGACGGGGAGACTCCTGCAGTTGATCAATACTAATTGTGGCAACGCAGCGGCAACGTGGACTCGAAATGGTACACTCATCTTACTAAAGGTGCACAGAGTCCGAGTCTGGACAGTGCCACGCAATTAAGAACACGTTATTACGTAAAAAGCTTGTGACGATTTAATTGGTAATAAAAATATTTATTACGATGCGGCGTTCAGACAGTACACACCTCCAAACGAGGGCTCTTCAAAAGTGTGTTACGTAAACTTTAAAATAACGGTTAGCTACCACAAAAACGTGGGGAGCTAGTGATTTTAAATGTATATGATGTAGAAAAAGTTTGTTCAAGAAATGTAGTAATATAAGAAAAATTATCAACACGTAAACAAGGTGACGTCTCTACTTAAGAAGTAAACTCCAGTACAACTCTACATGTGAATATGTGAACTGCCAAATTGCACATACGGACGTCTACGACCCATACGACGCTGACCAGGACCGGCGTGGATCAACCCAACTTCATGCAGCATTAAATCAATCTACTCACTAATACGGCTATTAGATATTCACCAGAGACACGACACAGATGACTACCCCGACTACCAGAATTCCGAAGAGTCACACCCCAGGACGAGGACAGCAAAGCTTAATTTAGAGGTGACTCGATAGCTTGGCTATCGAGAATTAATTACATTTGAAACATAACTTTTATAGATGAAAGAGACTTTTCAAAAGAAGATAATTTTCTTTAAGCAATAAATAAAACCAAAGAAATGTAAACTGTAGTATTGAAAATCATACGTTGTAACGTTAATATTGAAATTTAAATTATAATCCCTTTAATAAATAATACCATTCTTCAAATGGTTAATGTAATCTTGCAAGCTCCTAGATAAGCATAGTATAATTCAGACGTCTTTACCATATTTAAAGCAGACTCGGATCCGAGGTAAATTACATGATCAATATGATCCCTTGTTTTACAGAAAACCCTTTTTGAATATTTCAGTATAAATAATTATGTTATGGGATCATTTTATATAATTTGTTAATAAAGAGATGTCATCTTATTACACATTGAAGTGAGTGCATAAATCAGTAAAATACCTTCCCCTTGTGTCCTAATAAATAGCGTAAATATTATTGTTCTTTGTGTTGAGTTTAATTTCAGTTCGTTACAACGTAGGCAGCCTGTATAATTGGCTAGCGTCAATTATGATGGGTTCCCTGGATTTGTAACGTAGCCCGGAACGTTACAAGCTTCCGTCTGTTTATTGTTTTGACCGAGAGATCTAAAAACGAGATTAAACTATTTTGCTTGCCAGTAACGCGAGGCGCGAAACAAGTAATATCATTTATGTCTTTACTCAGTGGCGTGGCGTGGGTACATAACACCTGTTGCCGGTTGTGATGGGCCTAATACTTAACCTAAAAATTAATTCGAATTTTTTCTTGTATCAAGTGTTCCTTTTATAGCATTTTCTATCATTCGCTGGGTGAAGAAGAGGGTTCCGGTTCAACGTGATCTGACTCCATTATACTTACACAGAATAAATCAGGACACAAATAATCGAATTAAAAATAATAAAGATAAACAGAGAAACACATGACTAAACGAGCAAAACACAAATAGGTACGTAGTAACTGCTGCACGTCAGTTCCGAAAACGAACACAGCTGCTAACTGAGCGTTTTGCCGGTTTATACAGCGGCAACACGTTGGGTGTCCCCCCCCTCCACAGTTTGTACAGTGACAACTACTACGAGGTCAGTGACCGTACGCAGTAAAACACTGCCGATGTCTGAGCCGGCAACACAAGACGGTGCAAGCGTCCAGCAGTTCAAAAGCAATGCTACGCTTTTCTTCATGTTTCCCTACTGATATTGTTCGCATTTCAAATTATTCAATAACTAAAGTATTTATTCTGTGGTATAATTAATAATATTTTCTCTTATTTCCAGTACTGTTGCCGCCGGCAACAGCGGTTACATGGACGCCACGCTACTGGTCTAGACAGAAGAAAATAGTTTACTGAGACTTTGAGACTTGATAACTTTCAATGGGGGAAACAAATAATAAGTAACTACGAAAATTTTCGTTAGTAATTTTTTCCCATATTGTTATAAACTGAAATCTAAGATAAGACGAAGCTAAAAATAATAATGACGATGCAAGTCCTTAAGCTTTCACGGCCGGCGGCCGCCATTGTTAAAATTCGTACTATTAGCCGGGCAGTTAGGCCGTGGGTCACAGTTGTTGTTGTTGTTGACAAACGTTTCGGCCCCACCATCGAAGGCCATCATCAGTGTCTTAAACAATAAATTGGCATAATGTAAACCAATTCACCCCTGTGATGACATAGAGACTTTGTATTTTGCCCGAGAAAGCCCAATTATATAAGCTTTTATACCAGCACGATCTAAGCTGGAAAGCACCATCAACCAATCGTGGAGAATGAAGCGGATGTCCAGCCACCCACGCACCCACAAAACGCGCGCGCGCGCGCGCGCACACACACACACACACACACACAATATGAAATACTTAACGTAACAATATATATCAAGAGAAACACAATAAAATATTGCGAAAATGGATTCCCTTCCATTGGCCAGCAACAATAGGCCTAAGTCTACACAATCCTTTTTTATAGTCTTAGAAGTAAGAATTACCATAGTGGTCTTACCTTAACGTACACAGTTAGACTTCCACATCAAACACGAATAAAAGCAAACGAAATTTACCTGAAACAAAAATAATCAACTGTTAGCTTCTAGAAAACAAGCATACGTTACCATTTGTCCATTTGTGTGTGTGTGTGTGTGTGTGTGTGTGTGTGTGTGTGTGTGTGTGTGTGTGTGTGTGTGTGTGTGTGTGTGTGTGTGTGTGTGTGTGTGTGTGTGTGTGTGTGTGTGTGTGTGTGTGTGTGTGTGTGTGTGTGTGTTAAAGTACACACGATTTTGGCCAAAAATTATTGTAATTCGTTTTTTCATAGTTTCACAGACAGAATCTTCTTCTGCGTTCGGGATGCTTCTGGGGAGTCTGTGGAGTGGGGGAGTTTATATTTCTATAAAGAAAACGACAATAATTAAAAGAAAAATCACTCATTACTAGCTATTTATTTCGTTGTATTCAAGAAGGTAAATATGTAGAGATACATTAACAGGAAACTCAGATTTAACAAAGTCATGAAACAATAAACATGTCACGTTACATTACAGTATCAGTGGGCCGCGACTTTTTAACATAATGGATTCCCCAAAACGTGTTTCCGAAACTGGAACTGTCTGCAAGTCGAGTACTGTACTGTACGTACAGCAGGCTGTGTTTACTGTGCACGTAAGTTAGTAGGATTGGTTCTGTGTACTGTAATACATTGTACTGTAATGCAATCGGATATTACTCTCGATTAAATTTATATCGTTCGGCCACAGCTACTACGTAAAATACATAATACAGTAATATGCTAAATCAATCATTTTCGTACATTAGTAAGGTTTGTCATAAGCAGTGTTTGTGAAACAGCATACACCACTGTCTTAGTATATAACAAAATTAATCACTTTAACACTTTACATTATTTATATTAATAGACAAACGTTAATTATAAAAGCCGTAGTAGCGCCAACATTAACAAATATCTGCACTTGTCTTGACACTTATTCACTTCCTCACACCTCTGTCAGTGTTCAGAAGTTTGAAAGGTGTAGTACGAAACGTGAATAAGGAATATCAATTTTGAATGTCCGAATGAACGAAATCTGCGAAAGTCGAATGTCCGAAAGTAGAGGAACTCCTGTACTGAGAAAGATTATTACACAGTGCGTTCAAGTGGTTATATTAGTGAAAAATGATTATTGTGAGGGACTCTATTACTTGACATTATTACTACGTGTGTACAAATTTAACTTGAATTATTTTACGAGTAAAATGTTGTTCAAAACTTGTTGATTTCAAACTGTCAATTGTGATTAATTAAAACTGCTGATTATTGACTTAATTGGTGTATTTATTTTGTTTTCCATTTCCACTGTACCATACGCCGATCAGTGAGTCCGTCGTAACAGTATTTTAATACTTCATATTTTGGTATATTTTAAATAAACTTAGCCCAAAAACTGGGTCGGTAAAAATAAAAAAAAAACGTAACGTAATAAAATCATTGCACACTCGACTTAGTAGTTATTAAAATATAAACTGTCCTTGCGCAAGACGTTCTTGCTCATAACAATATTTTTTGACATGATAATGTCGTTTAGCTGCACATCATTTGAAACTTTCTGTAACACTTTATTTACCGTCACGCTGTATGACGTCATCATTGCGTGACGTCATCATTGCATGACGTCATTGGGATTGTTGTAAATAAAGGTTTGTTTTGATACGTCGCAATATATACACTTTAAAATAACATCACTGCAAACAATTAAACCAGATTTATAAAGCGTCCTGAAAGTTTAAAGTCAAGTGTTAGCACAATTTACCAGCCGGGAATCGTTAACTAAAACCGCGACCGCTAACATGCTAACGTCGTCGCAGATTAAAGACCTAACAAGCAAACAACACTGCATAGCTGTAGATAGGTTATTGTCTCTAGTTAATGGTTGTCTTCGTATGTGATTCATTATGGTTACTGACCGACTGATTGTTTCTTTTGCCCAAATGTTGCCTTTAGCTGGCGGATGAAAGACATTATCATTGCTCTTAAGCTTTTACCATTTGGTAAACGGTACTGTATCTTTTTTTTGCACGTGTGGTCAAGATTACGTAAATGCTGTGCATGCAGTTTAAATTTAGTAATATCCTTGTAAATTAAGCTAAAAGTAAAAGGTAAAAACTTTGTCGAAATTTAATCCAATACACGTTTTTCAGTAAGTAACAAGATTAAGAGAATAAAAAATAACCACAAGCTCGATGGGCTACTGAAGCATGAGGCGACTGGAAATTCGTAAACGCTTAACGAATACAATGACTAACTCACATAGAGCGGATGGATGATCAGCGTAAGCCAAAGAAAATACTGAAGGTGTACAAAAGCAGAAAGAGGGACCAACCTAGGGGAAGATGATTGGATGATGTGCTGGAAGATCTCAAAAGTATGGTCGTGAGTGGTTACGCTGAGATGGCAACGGATAGGAGACACTGGAGAAGATTGGTGTTGGAAGCCAGGGCTCACGTTGAGCTGTAGTGCTAAAGAAAAAGAAGAACAAGATTCGCTTAAAAAGAAACAATTTCCTAATAAGTTTCCTGACACCAATAAATAAAGAGTAAAAAAATGTTGTTAAATTATCATCATCTTCTTCTTCTTCAAGTATTAAGTCAAGGATGGTTTGTTTTGGCTTAAAACAGGCAAAAATTAGAGCTGATCACTCCAGCGCTTCCTCGGACGTCCCACACACCTCCGTCCCCTCGGCTTATAGTTCCATAGTTCTTTGGGAATGCGGCAGTCATCCATTCGGAAAAATGTTGCCACCAATTCACCCGATACTGGGCAATCCTGTCGTGTGTATACTCTTAATATTCAGTTCCCGCCGTATGTCTGTGTTTCTTCTATGATCATGCAGAGTGTACCATGGCACATGCCTGAGAAATCTCATTCAGCCGCTTAGTTAAATTATATATTTATATTTTGCTTTATTTTTGAATCGAGAACTTTCCGACCACTCCATAAATGTAAACAAACAAGGTGCGACATGAGGTTGGATCAGCGTCAGCCAAAGAAAATCTTGATGGTGCAGGTGTACAAAAGGCGCAGGTGTGTAGAAAGAGGGGTCGACCTGGGGAAAGATGGTTCGATGATGTGCTGGAAGATCTCAAAAGAATGGATGTGAGGGGTTACGCTGAAATGGCAACGGATAGGAGATGTTGGAGAAGGTTGGTGTTGGAAGTCAGGGCTCACGTTGGGCTGTAGTGATAATGAAGAACAAGATTCGCATAAAAAGACACAGTTTCGGAATAAATTTCCTGACGCCAGTAAATCAAGAGTAAAAAAAAATATTTAAATTATATTGTTACGACGGTCTCACTGATCATCGTATGGTACAGTGGAAAACAAAATACAAGACACCAACTAAGTCACTAATTACCAGCTTTAATTTTCACAGTTAAAGAATTCGTAATTAACAACAGTCTCTACAACAAATCAAATAAAAATTGTTCACACGCAAATAAATGTCAACTAATATTAAAACACAATTGTATTACAATATACCGCCTGATTATAAAACACAACAATTCACTAATAACCACTTGAACGCACCCAGTAATATCACTTGTAATCCCGCGACAATAACTCGGACCGCCCTGTAAATATATCGCCACTATACTCAACTGAACGTAGTTGAGTACTGGTATCTATACCGCCCCAAATTCCTAGATTATTCTATAATGCGTGTTAGCGCCAGTATGAACTATACGTAATTAATTGCGCCCTTGACACAGGCCGCGCGGCTGGCGGCTTCCAGAAACCTCTCGCGAATGCGTCTAGAGTCACGTATACCACACACATTACAGCGAGATTCTTCTGGCACATTCGACAAACACGTAGATTGTTCTGTGATGTCGTAACTATATATTTATATTTTGCTCTATATTCTGTGTTGAGCACTTTTCGACCGCTCCATAAATGTAATCAAACAAGGTGCAACAGGCTAGGAAAACAGTAACACTAGAACGACTGGTAAATAGCTGCCAACCTGACGATCAGTGGAGGATTATCCATAACGCTAGGGTATGCTGCAGCACCGGGCACCAGGGATTCTGCTGTCAGAGGGGGCACCATCCAGCTGAACTGACTAAGCGAAGCAAAGCTTGTGATCACATTACGCAATTATTTGATTTTCTTACGTAGTTATTAACCATGGAGAGTGTCGAGTTGGAAAATCAAGCGAACGCTCTTATATACGTTTACTCGAATAATTTTAATAACGATCTTCTAACAGAACTGAAGCACTTTGTGCCACGAGTAAAATTTTAAGGTTTTCTTTTTGCAACCGTTGGAATGAAGATAATAGATTCCATGATACTACAGTTTGTCCGCTCCAAGTAATAAACTGGATTATTGATTGTAAAATTATTGATGTATTTCCGAATATATAAGAACATTGCTTATCGTCTGCTTTTGACGATTCCAATAGCTAACTGCAAATCTGAAAGATCATTTTCTGTATTAAAGCACATTAAGGATATGTTGAGTTTAACTATGGGAGATGAGAGATTATCTTCGTTAGCAAGGTTGAATATTGAAAGCGAGATACTTGAATCGCTCGATTTAGAAGACATTATACAAGACTTTGTTAAGGCAAAATCAAGAAAAAAATGGATCGATTAGTATTTTCTAAGGTTAAGTACTACTATGCTCATTGTAATCACTATTTAGGTAAATATTTTGGATCTTTTCGGTTAAGTGGCAGCATGCAGTGAGCAATTACTCTACGTAGCAATCGCCAGTAACAACTCATTTCACCCTCCAACGCATTTCCCCCTCCGACACATTTTGCAACTATTCCATGGTGACAGCGTGCCCTGTGACTCTGTATGCCGCAGTCGCAAGTGTAGTAGTATCGTTGCGTTTCATGAATTTCCTTCATTTAACAGCACAGATTCCCGACAAAGATTCAGCGATGTAGTTTCTAAGAGACAAAAATATTTTACGTAACACAAGAATTTGTACGAACGGCGATCAAATGAAACTGTACACGACATGTAAAGACCGTTGGGTATGTTCTAAAAAGGACTGTCGGGAATCCAAAAAAGTGCGACAGGATACATTACTAAATAATTCTCGATTAGATTTCCGCACAACCGTATCATTTACTGTTGGAGTAAGGAGTACCCAACCGGGCAATACTGTCAAGATGAGTTGGAAATGAATCACGCCACATGCATGGATTGGAATTCATACATGTGAGAAGTGTGTGAGCACCATTTTATATAAATATAAAAAATATAATATAAAAATAAATATTAAAAAATATGTGAAAAAATAAATAAAAATACAAACTGTCGCTGGTTACCGCTACGTGTGGGGGGGGATGCGTTGTTACTGGCGATTGCTACGTAGAGTAATTGTTCACTCCATGATGCCACTTAACCGAAAAGATCCAATATTTTTTGTAATTTGAGAGTTTAATAAAATAATTTTTAACTTTCGAAACTGTGTATGCCAGTTATGAGTGTAAATAATGGATAAAAGGTTGAACTTCGAATCGGGGAGGGGGCAACCAGTCTGATGGCAGCATAGGGCACCACGCGCTTCTAATCCGACCCTGCTGACGATGGCGAAACAGATCATCAGGAAAAATAAATCTATAGTCGAGTCGTGACGTAGGCTATGTAATAACCGACGACGGGATCACTGTGAACAGCCAGCGCGAGCAGAAGGAAGAAAAATACTGGTTGCTCAATACGTCGCTGTCTGTTTGCTATTATCTTTCAATCTAGAAAATGTATCAGAGCTACTGTCCTGTCCTGTCCGCACAACAGCTGATGATATGGGTTCACATGTGGCAGATTCATATGTGTGTGTGTGTGTGTGCGAGCGAGCGCGTGAGCGTGAGCGTTTGAATAATAGAAACGGCTCGGCCCGCTGTCAGCAGAATGTGAGAGGCACACAATAGAAGCACTATAGCAAAGAGCACACTGTATGTATGTGTGTGTGTCCCCGGCCATATGCTGTGGGCTTAACCTCATATATCATCCGCGAGCTAGCCATTGTCTGGCGCTGAAAACAAGATGTTCCAAATACAACTCCACACACATTATATATATATATATATATCACGCGCACACGCACACACACACACACGAGTGGAAGAGATTTTGACCGTAACATAATCCGTACTCGAAAATTCAACTGCTCGTTCTCTTCAGAAGTTAAAATAGACTTCTGGTACACTTATACATGCGATGGCAAATGTACGTGCGTGCAGTACATAAACAACTTGATTACGGAGACTTCAGAGTTCACGATGTCAAAGCGGCACATTGATAATATCTACTTGTAACCTGTGTAGCTAAAAAACTGTGAAACGCTTGTATACAAACTGTATATTTCTACTAGCAATTTTGTACAAACTACTATGTTGTCTTTGGTATTGACTTGCGCTTTCGGCAGTCAAGCCGTCTTCAGGTCATTTACCCACCATAACCAACCATAAACCTGGTTGGTAAATGACCTGAAAATGGCTTGACTGCCGAAAGCGCTCGTCAATACCAAAGACAACATAGTGGTTTGTACAAAATTGCTAGTAGATATATTTGAGACCACTAAAACTCCAATACAACAATAAACTGTATATTGTTACGGTGAGAGGATAGATAATAAATAAGCAGTGGCGTGGCGTGGGTAGAAAACAACTGTTGCCGGTTGTGTTAGGCCTAAAACTTACCCTAAAAGTGAATTCCAATTTTTTCTAGTACTGAGTGTTCTTTTTAGAGACAAAATATTTTTTTAGAGTATTTTCTATCAATCGCTGACAGAAGAAGGGGTCCCGGTTCACCGGGATTCGACTCCATTATACTTACACAGAATAAAGGAGGACACAAATAATCTAATTAAAAATAACAAAGACAAACAGAGAAACTCATGACTAAACGGACAAAATACAAATAGGTACGTAGTAACTGCTGCACGTCGGTTACAAAAACGAACTTAGCTCCTAACTGAACGTTTTGCCGGCTTATACAGCGGCGCAACACATTGGGTGGACGAATGTGCCCCTCTTTCTCAGTTTGTACAGTGACAACTACTACGATGTCAATGACCGTACGGAGTAAAACATTGCCGGTGCCTGAGCTGCAACACATGACGGCCGAAGTGCCCAGCAGTTCGAAAGCAATGCTACGCTTTTCTTCAAGTTTCTCTACTAATATTGTTCGGATTTCAAATTATGCAATAACTAAAGTATTTATTCTGTGATATAATTAATATTATTTTCTCTTATTTCCATTACTGTTGCCGCCGGTAACAGCGGTTACATGGACGGAACGCTACATGGTAACGGTCGGGTAATGGTTGTACATGGTATAATGCTTTTTGTGCCAGCGTCGTTGTACGGTTCTGAAAATTGATTTCCGGTGAAGAAACATTTGAGTAGGGTACAGGGATCAGAGATGAAATTGTTGCTGTCCGTTAAAGGCTGCAAACGAATGTATATACTCTACAATGAACACATATGCAAAGAGTTGAACATTTCTAATATACTCAAGATCGTATTGTAGAGAACAAAGAGAAACGGATTGTTGAGCTGAATAGGGTTGCCTAAGGCAGATGGCGGGTTGCCTAAGGAAGTTTGGCAAGAAAAGACTGTTGTTTCCGGTCCCTGTTAGAAGAAGAAGAAGAAGAAGAAGAAGAAGAAGAAGAAGAAGAAGAAGAAGAAGAAGAAGAAGAAGAAGAAGAAGAAGAAGCCTGAGAATTTAAAACTGCTCTCAACAGTACGTTAAAGAAATCGAAAATGATTACACCCAAAAAAGTATATTTATAGAAGTTTACAAACATTCAGGAAAATAATGAAATAAATTTAGTAAAAAAAAAAAAGTTTGTAATGGTTAATTGAAACTTACAGTATGCCTGCTATATCTTAGTCACGCTTGTTTGTATTCCTATTAACGACGTCCATGTTTACTTCACAAGTTAATGTTTACTAACACAAGGTGATTCGCCTATTCGCTGATGGAGGAAGAAGAAAATCTGTTAAATTTCATGGATTAAACGCGGATTAATGTCACGGATTCGTCTAACGCGGAAACAGAACACAAAACGATTCAACTGTAATTAAGCTTGTGCAAGTTAAGAAGGCTGACTCACTGAAT
The DNA here is from genome assembly GCA_034769895.1 of Magicicada septendecula. Classification (NCBI taxonomy): domain Eukaryota; kingdom Metazoa; phylum Arthropoda; class Insecta; order Hemiptera; family Cicadidae; genus Magicicada; species Magicicada septendecula. The sequence goes on from CM068370.1 coordinate 493,629,925, forward strand.
CTGTTGTGCATTTCTAGCACGTTATAATAGGTAACTGGTGACAGAAATATGGAGGATCTTAAACATTGCTGTTGTATGCAAAATACAGAAGGTCCATAAGAAAAACAGGAGACAAATTATTGGAAAGCCTTGGTTTAAAAATTTAGACGTTGGCTAGAGAGACATGAGTAAAAAAATGAAAGAGACCAGGTGGCAAGAGGCAAGCGGATGGAATCATTAGAAAGAAGAAAAAACTCCACTGGCGATATCTTGTGAAAGGATTGTTTACAGAAAAAGAGAGTGAGAGTCAAGATACAAAATTAAAGTTCTACAAAATTATGGCAGTGTTTGTAGAGTCCTATGGGCGTGAATTGTGGACGACAACCAAGAAACAAGACAGTAATGGCGTTCTTAAGAGGAGTCAAAAGGTGTTCTGACTTGACCGTATAAGGAATGAAGCCATAAGAGAAGAGCTACACGTTTTTAACTTGAATGAAAAATCAAAAAGATTACAAACAACGGTGGAAAGAATAATTAGAAAGAACGTCAGATTCCAGACTGGCCAAACAAGTCTGTAAATACAAACCTCTATAGGTCACAAGTGTGTGTGTGTGTGTGTGTGTGTGTGTGTGCGTGTGTTTAGACCCATGAAGAGATGGCTGCACGATTTTTGAAGGCGGAACAGGCAGCAACTTGCCCATGCCGTATCGTGAAGTTAATGCTGATGATGCAACTGATAGTGGAAGGAAAGATTACCAGGAAGAGAAGAAGAAGAACACGAAAATATGATGTGAACTGGCGGATTTGATGATGGGACGAAATTACAGATAACATATAATCATGGACAGCATGACACATAATCGCAGCCCCCCACAACACGGAACGCAACTCACAATTGTAGTGGTATTATCGGGTCAAGGTCAGTAGCCGACCCCTTTCGCGGAAAATTAATACAGCAGTCTTATCTGGCATGCCTGGGATAGTTAAGTGACAAAGTCACACTTACTCTACACTCACGACCGCACCCCCTCTCTCTCCACCGTGCGTTTCTCCATCTCACTTGGGTGACAGCTCGCTGATTCATCTCGAGCTTCAGCTGTACCACAGCCAGGGGTGCAATAGACCGTAGGCTTAACTTTTGGTGGAAAAAGAAGAAGAGAAGCCGACGACGATGGTATCACTTCCAATATGAAGTAGGCCTATACTACGTGGTACAGCTAGGAGACATAACGCCGTATACTGTACGTATAGAAGTAATCAGAGAGACCAGACGTACATATGAGCGAACATTATCAACAGAGGCGACGCTTTTGTGTGTGTAAATACGTCTCAGTCGGCAGAACAAACGGCAGTGTCAGATGTGACATTAAGTTCAGACAAAGGAAGATTTACTAAACACAGGAACAAAAGCTGATGTATGTCGCTCCTCGCTCATCCACATCCACCCCCCCCCCAAATAGTCTACTCACCAACAAAAAATGCCAGTTGCATTCAATTTAATCTGATTCAGTCGAAATTTGGCTCATTCTGACAATTTTGCAACGAGAAAAATCAACAGTTATACCATTTGAAATGCAACATGTCATCTTATAGGGAAGAGGAGTAGTGTTTTACCTTCCTTTCTCCTTTCATGTTCCATAAGGAAGTGGAAATATGGTGATCGCAAAAACAATCATTTTCGAGATAAGGGCTGATTCTGATTGTACTACCCTCAAAACATGAAGAAAAGTAATTTTCCGAAAAGTGTGTGTGTGTGTGTGCGCGCGCGCGCGCGTGTAGAATTTTTTCTGTGGCGAACGATAACTGGCGCAAATTCAAACAGAATCAAATAATTTTTCGCATATGTACAAGATTTGTAGAGAGCTCAAGGCCTATTGATTTTTGTGAAGATCGGTTAAGGAGAAGGGGTAGTTTACCTGCAACGTTATACGTTTTATCAAGAGTAGAGTACTTAACTTTGATAAATAAATTATACTGAAAAGAAGACCATAATAATCCACTGTAGAAAGGTACGAGTAGATATTTCGTATATGAAATATCTGTAAGTGAAAAGGGTAGTTGAAGGAGGAGGGGGTAATTTTCTATAAATTAACAAGATAGTTGAAGGGGGAGGGGATAATTTTACTACGTTATCGGCAACAAAGAAGTAGTTTCTATGGAAACATTTCATTTCAATTTGTCAAACATTAAACTCGATTTACAAGGAACCCACCTAACTTGTTAGAAATTATCGAACCGAATTCAAGTAAATGATTTTAAATAGAAATCTTAGAACATGGAAGTCATGTATGGTTCTCCATACCGATATTATAATTTATAATTTATTATAATTATAAATATAGGCCTACAGTAAACCTATTTGCGTTAATGCAAGAGATCTGTATAACCAGTAAGGTATCTTTTAACTATATAGAATACTACCGAATCGAGTCACAAATTATTATTGATAAAAATGATAAATGTTTACCTTATGGCCTTAACTAGCTTTCGCACCGTTAGACCTTAGTCCGAGGCTGCCGCTAGGAGCGCTGTCCGTCCTCCTTTTGGTGACGGGACCGTCGTTCAAAAGATCGTTGTTGTTTGTGTGTTGTGTGTTTGTCTGTGTGTGTGGTAGTACGTTCATACAATATGTATGATATAAATTGTGCCTGTTCGTTTAGGATGCCACCAAAAGCAGGACGGACAGCGCTCCTAGTGACAGCCTCTGACGAACCTCTATACGAGCGAAACCTAGTTTAAGCCATAAGGTAAAAATTTATCATTTTTATCAATAATTATTTGTGATCCGAGTAGGTAGTATTCTTCTTCTTCTTCTCCACGTCAAGGTATAGGATTACAGTCTCTGCTCCGACTTCACTGAAGCCATCTATTCCTTGGTCTACCTATATCACGTCTTCCCTGAGGTCTGCATCGATTACTTGTTTAGTTAGTCTCATATCTTCCATTCTCTCGATATGCTGCCTCCAATTTTATTCGTCCTTCCCTTATTCTGCTGGCCACATTTAGCTCAGTTCTCATATCTTCATGTCGTATTTGATATCTAAGGGTGCAACCTTTGGTTTTCATCAAGAACTTCATTTCACTTGTTTGTGTTTTTCGTTCATCATTTCTAATCATCATCCAACTTTTGACTTCCAAAAGTTAAAACAGGTGTTGCCATTGCTTTATAGAATTTTATCTTGGTAGTTTTTCTTGTCTTATTTCCCAGTGTTCTGTGTACAGCACCACATGCCATTTGAAATCTATTTATTTTTATATCGGTGTCGCTGGCATACTCATAAGTTACATCGCACTCTAGAAAATTAAAATGAGATACCTGTTCTATAGAATTATTCTTTATAATTATCCTGGAACGTATCGGACGCTTTCCTCTAAAGGCCATAAATTTTGTTTTCTGCGTTGTTATTCCAAGATTATATATCCGTAATATTCTATACAATTAATTAATACATGAATTTAATGTCATGGACAACAAAATTCAGGAAAGTAAATATTTTCTGTATTGACTGAAGAGTCAGTACTTGAAGCATCCAAAAAATTGATTTATATCAAATAAAAATTTTCGCTAAAACGGATTTTATTGAACCCCGAAATTATCCGCTGTAGACTCGTTTCGTTAAAGGTTGAAAATAAGATATTTTTCGCAATATTTTCTACTTATAAAAATAATAAGAATTAATGTAGTATACTCCATGAGCTGCAGAACGTAATTATTATTTTGAGGTTGCTTCTGTTCGTTTGTTTTGTTTTAATAAAAGTAACAGTTGTAAATTAAACACTATTGCAATTATTATGCTCCCTGAGCTGGAAACCTGGCTCACTATTTTGAATGAAGTACTTTTATTAGGCTAGTGCATACATTCTGATATTAAATAATTTTTGACTATCAGAAGAATTGCGATAATCACGATTGTTTAGTATTTAGTAATTGGGTGTACTACTTTCTGCTAAGTAAATTAACTATTGTAGAGCAATCTTAAAATAAACTCTAAACAATTCCTAACAGTCTCGGATTTGTGTTAAAACTACCATTGGTCTGACACTCGGCTGGATTTTTGCAACTGTAAAATTGTGTAGTTTGTTTGAACAGTTTTCTGACTTGGACGAAATTAAAATAACAAATATTGTTTCGATTAGTAGTATGACACTTTCGATTGTATAGTATGATTAGTGTATAGTAATTTTGTGCACCAAAAAGTCAACCATTGTAGTACATGAATATCTAAATATTACAAGTAAGCGATGCGTTTTTATTACTACAGAATAATGACCGACAATAGAAGTTATCGTTCTTGTTAAATTGAGTTCCCGGGCTGTTTGGCCGCGGTCCAGTGCTGAAAACTATAGCAAACGTTTCGGCCGTGCCATCCAAGGCCATCTTCAGTTAAAATTTTGAGTTTGCGCTAACGTAGGGTGTTCAGTACTGTGGTCTCTAACGTGAACACCCTACGTTAGTGCAACTCAAATTTTGCACTGAAGGTGGCCGTCGATGGCACGGCCGAAACGTCTGCTATGGATTTTAGCACTGGACCACGGCCAAACAGCCCGGGAAATCGATTTAACAACAATGACTCCGGCCGCGCAAGCCTACGAAGTAATCTAATAGAAGTTATCATATTTAAACAACTGCGCAAGGAGTAAACCACTTAAAAACGTTATTTACGGTACAAAAAGACCTACAGAACTCGGCCAGGCGGTACAACGTGGTTTGTACGTGACACTCAGTTTGGTAAGTGCGCATGTAGCTACGCGTATGTGTATGAGCGCACGCGAGTACACAATGTTATGCAATTACGAACATTCTCGAACAGTGGAGTGTGTCGTTCTACACGTTTCTCGGCTACCCCAGCAGAGCCCAGCTGTAATGTTTGTGTGCGTACATCTTGCTGCTACTTTGAGATGACAGACAATTACGTGACACTTATCATGCGTCAACAATCGAGGCTATTCCAGACCGCAACGGCCGGCGCACTGTGTTCATGGCCAGACATTTTGCACTGTTTCAAGTGGATTCGAGAGCGCCTGTTATAGGCACTTGTTCAACACGTCATCAAAAAAGTGACAGATTATTCTGGCATCTCAGCGGGGTATAAATATAAGCATCCAGCGACGGTCACTTCAGTCAGTTTACGCCGGGCGATTACTCAGTGCGTTCGAGTGGTTATTAGTGAAAAAGTGATTATTGTGCGGGACTCTATTACCTGGCATTATTATTGCGTGTGTACAAATTTAACTTGAATGGTACGAGCATAATCTTATTGAATAACTTGTTGATTACAAAATATTATTTGTAATTAATTAAAGCTAGTGATTAGTGATTTCATTGGTGTCTGCATTTTGTTTTCCACTGTACCATAGTGAGACAGTCGTAACAACAAATTAGAGAACATTGGAAAGCAGAACATTTATTTCCTTTCATTTAGGCTGAGGCGCGATGTTTTCTATTCACGAAATATCCTTTTCTATGTTGATACCGACGACAGTTTTTTTTTTCACAGAATTCTTCTGCGACCCTTACTAAAATTTTACATTCATAGAAATTATTTACTAAAACAGGGTAGGACTATATAACATTCACACAAAGTATACAATTTACAGTCAATGCATCAATTTTTTGAATGTGAATCTTGCTGATAAAAGTGCACGCGGACTTTCTCACCACTTCCAGCTCTCTCTCTCTCTCTCTCTCTCTCTCTCTCTCTCTCTCTCTCTCTCTCTCTCTCTCTCTCTCTCTCTCTCTCTCTCTCTCTCCTCCCTCTCCCTCTCTCTCTCTCTCTCACACACACACACACACACACACACACACAATTTAAAAATTTATCGAACAGCGATACGATTCTTACAAAGGCTGTGTGTGTGTGTGTGTGTGTGTGTGAGAGAGAGAGCATCATACTATTCTGCTAACGGTGTAGTTGTTTCAGATGTGTAAGGCTGTCAAAGGACGAGTAAAAGAACATTTCAAATTTAAATTAAAATTACTTTATTCAGAAAAAAGATTTTTCCGTTTGAAATATTTATGAAGGGCTTCGTGTGTGTTTTTTTCTGAACGCCCGACATAATGTATTCATTTTCTTTCGTTTTATTTTTTTTTCTAAACCGCTACTCTCGTGTTGTGCTTTTAATCAGAATAAAATTTAAAATTAGCTCCATTCTTTCTTTTCACTCGGGTTTTTTTTGTTACTTTAACGAATTATTAAAAAAAAAAAAAATGGAACCGAATAAATATCTACCTGGCCGTGTTTGATCAGCGGGCCAACGAGATGACGTCACCACGTCGAGCTCAGGTCCATTACGATAATTAGACTTATTATATACGGTTACTGCCTGTCTGTCGCGATGGAGTTTGGAGTTTATTGACGTTCTGCAGTCGTCGTTGATACTTAACCACCGTAATAATTAAAGTAAAACCACAGTTAACAATACTGGCTCGGTTGACAACGATTGAATGATATTATTATTAATGCCAAACATTTCGTCTCTTATATGATGTGGCATCCTCTGTCCCCGGACACTTGGCAGAAAGTCATCATCATCTTCAAGGATTAAACCAAGGATGGTTTGTTCCGGTCTTAAACAGGCAAAAATTAGAGCTGATAACTACAGCGCTTCCTCGGACGTCCCACACCTCTCCGTCCTCTCGGATTATAGTTCCATAATTGTTTGGGGATGCGGCAGTCATACATTCGGCAAAGATGTTGCCACCAATTCAGCCGATATTGGGCTATTCTGTCGAGTATACTGCCGATAATATTCACTCCCTGCCATATATATCTGTGTTTCTTCTATGTTCATGGAGAATATACCCTGCCTGAGAAATCTCATTTCAGCCGCTTGGATGCGACTGGCCTGGCCTTTCGTTAGAGTCCAATTCTCAGGCCCATAAAGAAGTATGGGAAGGGCCATCAAATTGTAGAATTTTAGGCGTGTTTCTTTACTTGCTGACTTAAAGAGTTCGCGTAATGGGCCCGCACATAACGTTGAACTTATCCAACGTATTCACAACGTCGCGACGCGTCGTTGCTTGCATTAGGCTATAAGACACACTGTAGCCCAGGTATTCAAAATTGCTAACTTGTTCCAGCACTTGTCAGAAGGTGATGATGAAATTCGTTATCATGCGTGTTTTTAGTCTAAGCTCTCATTAAACAACAAACTATTACTATACAAAACTATGCTGAAACCTATATGGCCCTGCAAACTTCAGCTATGGGGATGTGCCAAACCTACAAGAATAAAACTATCCAAAGATTTCGATTAAAAGTGCTGCGAGCTCTAGTGGATACCCCATGGTACGTCAATCAGACACTTCACACCGACCTAAAAATACCTTTCATAACGGACGAAATGAACAGGATTGCAAACAAATATAGCCAGTGAGTAGTGCACCATGAAAACTACAGCCAATACGAAAGCAACTGTAGCTATACGAGAGCAACTGTTCCGACGGGAGAAGACGAGAAGACTCCGCAGAACTTGGCCTCAAGATTTGCTACATCCTTAAAAGAAACTTCCATATGGAGAAAGATCAGTGGATGTTTCCCTTTCAAACTTAAATCCTACATCTCATTTACTTAGTACTCTGTTACAGATGTAGATTGTGAATTACAAACTGTCAAAATAAAAAAATCCGTGTTTTTAATGGTGTCCAAGTGACTTTCATGAATAGACAAACTTACCTTTGTTGGAAATAAACTCCGGGATATTAGGCCATAGTCCACTAAAGTTATTAATTACAGACGTTTCGGATTAAACTCTGAAGGCCATCTTCAGTACATAAAACGATTCACACAATTGACACGATGTTCGTCAGTGACCACAGTCATTTTTCTTTGCCACAGTACTGTGGTTACTGACAAACATCGTGTCAGTTGTGTGAATCGTTTATGCATCCTACAGATGAAACAGGAAGATATGAAATGGTTCGCGCATATCGTAGACGGAGTGGCAGCGAAGACAGTGCGGTGTGAGGTGACTAACCATATGACACACCAATCATGCAGCTGTTCTGAACACAAAATAATAATTGGTTGAGAAAACAACGCGTCAAAGCTGCGCATGCGCAATGTGATCTTCTGACACCACAGCGCAACCAGTAGTAATTATTTTCTCGTTGTACAACTGCGTTAATTGAACGATACGAGTTACTGACAGTGGTCAGTGAAGAGAACCTGTCTGGATTACAGACTATAGCGTTGCCACTCTAGACAGTGCATTAGCCGTCATAGTAGGCGGTAATCTGCCAACTGTTATGTTACGACTGTGCGTCAGTATGACTGCGCTCACAGCCGGGCAGGCAAAGCGCAATGAAAAATTTGTCGAACCGTGAAATTGGATAACAAAACACACACACACAACGACAACACTGAGCCCCATGTGGAATGCTGTGTTTCTCTGTTGTTTTTTTTCGTTTTCAGTCAACAAAATAACACGAACGCTAGGCGACATCAAACAAATAAAAAACAGGACTGGAAAATACGTCACCTGTTTATGTTTTTCGCAAAAAACAAATCAGACTACAAAAGTATCCGATTCTTGTTAGTCCTATAGCCTACTGGGATTTAATCGACGTTTCTCGTCCTGACCGCTTTGTAGTTGGTTAAACCTGTGAGAAGATTTGAAAGTTCAATAATCGATAGACATTAACAGTTTGCTTACTAGTAATTTATGGTAGGCTTGCCATAATTTTTAGTTGACCAACCGGGACACCGGGCGGGGGGTGGTTGAGAAGGGAGATTGGAATTAAAATGTGAACATTACAGTGTTTATTACATTGCTATTTTATTGGGTGTACAAAATGTGTAAATATAATATTTAATACATAATAAAGTGTAATTAAAAGAGAATATTTTTTACAGACTTAAGTGCAGTACTCTAAATTGTGTTAAATCAAAAAATTACTCATTATATTAAGAATTTGCAAGAAGTGTGTAACTTAAACTTGTTTTTTAACTTTGAATTTAATATTTTCATTTGAATACACCTTTTTTTAACATGTTCTTTTTGTTTTTTATTTTGTCGGAAAATTCATTACAACTAAGTCCAAAATTTACTTTACACAGCATCAAGAACGCACTGTTGACTCCTGTATTAAGCCTCTGTCATCTGCTCAAGCGTTGTTCATTAACGAGAACACTCTTTCTACAGGAGCTGACATTCCAGGAAGGCAAAAGATGTATTCTATTATCAGTCCGAGATTGCGCATCGGGATGTCATTTCTAGGAACCAAATGCACCGACCGCGACATTTCGCCAACTGGGCGGGACACCGGACTATCCCGGTCAAACCGGGACGTGTGGCAAGCCTAATTTAAGGTGACATTTTAGCGTAGTACGAATTTATCCAGAGACATCCTAATCCCATTTCCACGACGAAAGTTAGATGTCGGTGGGAGTATTATCAGAGGGGTTAAGTCGGACAATAACCATCATAAAACGTTATCACACAACGTTTCGACCGCCTTAACCAATCTGCGGTCGCCTTCAAAGGTAAGTTACACTAAATATAACCTTAATCCTGGTCGAGATTCATTCGATAACAATCGTGAACCGTCAGGGCAAAAATATTAAGCTGTTGCACACCACTGTGTAAAATATTCCCTTTTAGGGCTGCCGAGCCTTTCAGCTCATCGTCAGATCGGAAATATTCAGATCAGTTATTTCCGATAAGATAATGAGCCGTGAGGTTGGAAAGCGCTAATTGGAAATTTTTTATACAGCGGTGTACAATAGTGTAATATCTGTTTATGCACATAACCACTAACGCAATGTTATTATTAAAATTATCACTGATTAAAACCGAAAAGCTGAATTCGTTTCCTAGTAACAAACGAAATTCCGTATTTCTCTGGGTCGAAAAAGTGTTTGCGAGTACGCTTGCGTGTTGGTATCGTCACATCATATAGCGGCGAGAGGGCGGCCGCAGATTTGTCACTGTCAACGACGAAAATTCCGCGGGAACAGTAATCTACGCGTAATTTCTTCTTAAAGCAAATAAAAAAAATTTTCACTTCAGTCTTTTTAATGACGTCTCGCGTACACACAAGAACGGAGGAAAGGTAGGCCTAACTTTAAGGAAGTACGGAATCAGACTATACGGAATATGTGTTTCTAATGTGCCAACAGTTCTAGTAACTGATAACATTAATGTCTCCCAGTGGCGTACCTAGACCATTGGAGGCCCGGGGCGGATTTCTTTCTGAGGCCCCTCCCATAAGACGGGTATTGCTAATCCAATTTATCTTTAAGTAATACATAGCAAAAACACTTTACTGTTATATTTTTATTGTCTAATCACTGTATTGATACATCTAGTTAGGAAACTTTATAAGAAGTTGTAGTAATGTTTGAAATAAAAATTCACTTTCATATTGTAAATACAAAGTTTAAGAAATAATGGAAGTAGTAGTATTTATGGATTGCATTAAATTTATTACAGTACTTTAGGCCTATAATTTTCAATAAACTTGTATACTGCAAAACAAATTTATCATTCCTACAAACAATACTAGGCAATTTTTTCAAGTCAGTTAGCAGTTTTAGTGCAAATAACATGAACTTTCTGCCGTTCGTGCTGTTTGGGGTTTAATTTGCGAGGCACTGATGCCAGCTGATGTTTATAAACAAACTGACGCTTATGTTTAGTATGAAAGTACTTCTAATAATAAACTTACCTTTAAATTTTTGTTTTAATTTATGTAAACACTTCTTGAGGTAGGGTTGTAAGGTAGCTTTCAAAATAATATGAAAAAATCTTTGGAATCGATAGATTAAATCCTGGACCCCTGCCAGTGTTGCGTTTCAGGATGTGATAATAGAACGTTTGCGAATAAATTAAAAAATTTACCCAAAAACTTCATTTTACAAATTTGGAAGCCCCCTACTAAGTGGGGCCCGGGACGGTCCGCCCATCTCGCTCCCCCTTTAGTCTGCTACTGGTGCCTCCCTTATGTTACTACGGAAGTAGTCTATAGAGGCTAGGAAGGGAATCGGTCGGACGTTCAAGGAAGGAAGTGTGGTCAGCACAACGCTCCGGACGCCTATTATTACCTCGACTACGTTCTCCCACGTGCCCCCCCCCTTACACAGGCTGATTCGACCTGGGGGCTCAAAAACGCGTCCAGATTTTATGGTGGGCCCGGGAACCCATCGAACCCAAGTTCTCGGGATCTGTAGCCAGAGTCTCCATACCTGCTCGTATAATAAGACCCACCGTATAATTGTCAGGTATACCGCCTTAACACTAGCCCCAATTAATACATTGTGCTGACATAGTCAGGTTCATCAAGAGTGTAAACGTATAACGGCTGCCTCGTGTAAGACGAAGTGATGATAGCAGAATCTTAGTGAACTAAAAGAATCGTAGGATGGAAGAAAATGAGCAATATATAGGAATTATGGATAGACGATTTGAGAAATATGAACTTGAGAAGTTGGAGGATGTTAGGTGGTATGAGAATGGAAAGGAAGAAAACCGCTGAGCAGCGTAAACCCGCACTGGTTTGCGATGCGAGAACAAGAACGAGAACGAGAACGAGAACAAGAAGCAGGAGGAGGAGAAGAAGAAGAAGAAGAAGAAGAAGCTTTTAGAAAATGTAAGAGGCGCTTCCAACTCTTCCAATGACGCTACCCCATCAAAAGATAGCCTATAACCAATCATGTATTTAGTAGGCATAATCTATGTATTAATAAGATAAACATTTACGACGATCTAAATTTAAATTATTATTAACCATTCAATTTTATATGGACGTGGCCCAAATATCGAAAACTACGCTATGCCACTCACGTATACAGTTAAATACACATACAAGATCGTACGAAGTTAATAGTGCGTAAAAAATGGCAATTGCTATATACAGTATGTTGTGTGTTGGGCCCAAGTGGGCTTAAAATATGTTTCTTGAAATGAATAATCGTGTCGGCTGGTCTTCCATGTTAGTAAAGAATAATAAGTAATACATGCATTGCTTCAGTGGGAAGAAAATGATAAGATGTGGACTGTATTTGAATTGATTTTAATGCCTTTCTTAGTTACATTATAAAAGTTTAATTTATCGAAATGAGGTCGGCTAATAATGCGTGTTGCCAAGTATTATAAATTTGGATTAGATTGAAGCGGGCCTAGTCGGCCATAAGCGAGAATGTGAGGCCTAAAGCCTACATTAAATGTCGACAATAAATGACAGCGAAAAGATTCGGCGAACCGAACGCCGAGAGCGCTTGATACACACTGTGCAAAGTCCTAACACGCGAAAATTGAAACAAGGCAGTAAGCAGATTAGCCAACCTAGAAAGCGAAATTATCGCGCTACCGTACATAAGCTGCCCGTCAAAATCAAATGATTTTTTAACATTTTTTAATAAATTATGATACATTTTACAATTTAATTTAAAAGAGTACAGTTTCTTAATAATGATAGTTAGCTTCAAGGCTGAGTTGAACCTTGAGTTATGAGATTAGATAACGGCAGTCCGTCACTAGTTTAGAGATAAGCATGCATAAGATAAGCCTAGAGATAGGCGGTTGTAGGCCAAGGTTGGCGAACAGCTGTTTCATATATGAATAAAGTCTGGTTTGACCAATACTACTGACACAAGTGTGTGCAGTATATAACATTATAAAACATGAAAGAAAAATACATAATTATACAATGTTTAATGCATGATCGGAAGCTCATCACATGATGGACCGATAGCTGGTAACCCTATGCATGTCATAGATGGTTACTGTAAAATTAATTGAGGCCCGTGGGCCTGTACAGAGAGTTCATTACATGAACAAAATTGTTATTGAACATGTTGCAGTTGCATGTTCAATCGTATATTTAGCAGGGCGGCATGTATTGACCTAGTCATGCTGTTCCTGAAGTTTCAGGAACTTACAATATGTAATAATGTATGAACAAGCTAGATGCTGATTGAATGCGAGCCCAGATATGACATGTATGTCATAATTTTAAGTAAAAAGAATTGTGCATGCTTACTTGCAAATGAATACAATATAAAATACAATATAAAATAAATCTAGACGTGGCAGTTACATACGGCAGACGCAAGCAATAGTTTTTTACATAGACACAATTTATGTGAATACAATAACAATAATTTAAATAATTACAAGATGAATAATTGCAATGTCAAATAACAATACAATACTGAAATCACAGAAACAATTTAACAATTTAAAGACATTCACAGAATAATACATATTTATTAGCAACAATATAAAGAAATGAATGCATGATTGCTTAGCTGCAAGACATGCGAATATTATGTAATAACATTTTATAAATGAGACCACCAAAAACATGAAATATACCCCATAACATCAAATGAAAATGTGTAGGACATAGTATGCCACACAAATTAACATACCATACAAACATTAAGATACCACCAAAACTGTGATAATTATAGAAACGTGCAATGGCGCAAAATTGATAAGAAAATATTGTGACAATTCATCACAATTATGTTGACCAAATGGTCGTAATAAGTAATAAGCCAGTGGCTAAATAAAAATAGCATTGTGCTAAGTAATCATAATGTCAAATCTCGTCTCGCGCCGGCAACAGACATAATTTATGTATTGGTCTCCGCAAAACACCCGTAGGCGTGCGAATGTCCACGACACGAACCAAGTTATCTGGGCCGGGAATTGTGGCGATAATTACGCCAAATTTCCAGGCTAATGGAGGTAAATTATCCTCAATAAGCAAAACTAAATCACCAATGGAAACATTATCCTTGGCAAACTTCCACTTGTGACGCTGCTGCAGCTGGTGCAGATAATCGCGAGACCACGCCTTCCAAATGCCCTGGACAAACCTCTGAAGAAGTTGCCAACGCCCAAGACGAGAAACAGGAACGTGAGAAAGGTCCGGGTCCGGAATCGCCGTTAAGGGCGCGCAAATCAAAAAATGGCCAGGTGTAAGTGGCACCGGGTCGTTAACATCTGAAGAGATAGCAAATAAAGGTCGAGAGTTCAGACATGCCTCTATCTGAGACAAAACGGTCGTGAAGTCTTCGAAGTTGAGTACAGATTTGCCCACCACGCGGCGCAGATGAAATTTCAAACTCTTTATACCGCTCTCCCAAAGGCCACCGAAATGAGGTGAGGACGGCGGAATAAATGACCATGATATCCCCTGAGAGGATGTGAATGACTTGATCGAAGAGATGGCATCCTTATTGTGCCAAAAGTTGTAAATATCATGTAAGATGGTGCGAGCCTTCCTGAAGTTTGTGCCATTGTCGGAGTACAGTTGATTGGGTATACCCCTACGTGCCATGAAACGACGTAATGCGGCTATAAACGCGCTGGCCGTAAGGTCGGACACCAATTCCAAGTGAATAGCCCTAGTCGCTAAGCAAACAAACAAAGATACGTATGCCTTAGAAAGAGTTCTAGACTTCTGCCCGCCATGACGAATCATGAAGGGACCACCATAATCAACCGCGCAAAATAGAAACGGCCTAGAAGGAGTGACTCTAGGGAATGGTAAAATGCCAAGTCTCTGAACCTGCTGTGTGGCACTAAACCTGATACACTTGAGACACTTTCGAATAATGGAGCGGATGACTAACCGGGCATTAACAATCCACCAACGTTGACGCAGTGAATGATGCACGAGTTGAGCACTAGCGTGAAGTAAACGAATGTGTTCACGTTCAATGATAAGGCGTGTAATATGCGACGATGGGGGTAGTACAATAGGATGTTTCGAATCGTAGGGTAGTTGGGAATGCTGCAATCGTCCGCCCACGCGTATCACTCAAGAATAATCGTCAAGAAACGGGTCGAGAGAAGCCAACTTACTCCTAATGGAAACAGCAGATCCGTTCCGAAGACAATTAATTTCGTTTGTGAAGTGGATCGACTGAGACTGTTTTATGAAGAAGTTGAGAGACTGAAGAATTTCTACAGGGGTCAGATCGCCCGAAAGTTTGTCCGCACATGAGTGCCTAATATTTCTGATGAACCGAAAACAGTAAGCGTATACACGCGTTAGCCGGTGCAACGAGGAAAAGTCCAACGATAAGTCGACAGCCAAGGTAGACATTAGCGAAAGGTTATGTGTGTTTTTCTCTTCCGCGGTGACCTCAGAAGACGACGGAGTGGCCGGTACGAAGGATGGGACGGGATCAGATTCTGACGATTGAGACAGACAGTCAGGACCGTGCCACCAAAGCGAGCAATCGCGCAAAACGTCTGGGAGACACCCCCTAGATATAATATCAGCAGGATTGTGTCGCGAATCAATGTGATGCCAAGTATAAGTTTGCGTACGACGCTGAATTTCAGCAACCCGAATAGCGACGTATGTTTTCCAACGCGTAGACTGCGCATGAATCCAGTAAAGAGCCACCATAGAATCAGAATACAAATGTACATTATCAATAAACGAATAAAGAGCAGGAATAACCTTAGATACGAGTCGCGATAATAACAAGCAAGCGCAGAGCTCGATGCGAGGTAATGACACCTGGCGTAGGGGAGCCACGCGAGATTTGGAACACAAGAGGCGACAGGAGGCAGTAAAATCTTGATAAATGACTCTGAGATATATACAACAGCCAAACCCTCTTTCCGAAGCATCCGCAAAACCATGCAATTGGACTGTAGCTGACTCACGCTTGCAACGAATAGATCGCGGGACTACTATTTTGCCAATCAGAATCAATTTTTCGCACAAAGAATGCCAATCCGAACGTGACTGACCGGAAATCGGTTCATCCCAACCAATCTTGCAAAGACAAAGTAAGTATATGAGTATATATAAGTATACATATAAGTATATATAGTAAGTATTTGACGCTACTGAGTTGATAGCGCCATCATCAATGAGTGTCATGTGCCCAAGATCCTTACATTCTTTGGTAAAGTCCGCGTAGTCGCGAGCGAGCTTGGCATCTCGCCTAAATCGACGCTCCAAGCTTAAGAATCTTGATTCGGCACTCGTGTAAGATTCCCCCAAGTGGGGATTATCAGACTTGAATGGGAGTGACACTATAAATCTACCCTCGTGTATGCGCTGAGTAGAGCGCACAAAATGCTCTTCACAGGCCGACTCGCTATCAGGGGTATGGTCAGGGATAGTTTCTGCTTCCCAAAATCTCTCGAGAGATTGCAGAATTTGACTGTCGTTGTTCCTTGCTAGGAACGAAACAGCAGGACCCTCGTTGTGGCAGTGCTTGGGCAGATTGCCAGCCAAAATGTAGCCCAGTTTTGTTTCCTGAATGATGGGAAAATTGGGGCCGCGTGTGTATTTATTGGCTAATATCAAATCCAGATAAAATTGTGCCCCTAATAGTATGTCGATTTGCGAAGATATATTAAAATCTGGGTCGGCCAGAAAAATTTTGTTTGGAATGTGGAACTGGTTGATATCAAACGAGGTTGAAGGCAGATTGTGAGTTAAGGTAGATAAGACGGCACATTTCGCCTCGAAACTATGTCTCTTATAGCGAGAAATAATACGTATAGAAGAAATATCAGTTGCGCAACACGCTGTGTTGTTTATTCCTGTGACTGGAATATTAGATTTGGCTAATTTGAGCTGTAACCTTTTTGCAAATGATTTAGTACAGAAATTTATTTGTGAACCGGCGTCGAGGAGCACCCTAACCCTATGCCTGTTGCCGGCCCGATCAACGACAGATACAACCGCTGTGGATAAAAGAACATTATTTTTGCACTGTAATTTAAACGATCAATAATTGCTGCTGGCAGCTGTTAATTTCGGCACGTAATTTGCGTGCAGCAATGTGTGGTGTCGTTTTGAACAGATTTTACACACCTGTTTACTCTTACAGTTAGCCATCAGATGACCTGACCTAAGGCAGTTACTACAACATTTGTGATTTGCAACAACTTGCCCCCGCTCAGCGGTGCTTAATACACGAAAATTATTACATATGTAAAGCGGGTGGTTGGATTTACAACACACGCATGAATAATGATTTGCCGCTGTGTGATAGCTCTTAAATGTAGTGCTGCCAGCAGTATTTCTTAAGCTATACTTCTCATATTTATTGTTAGGTCTTACATTAAGTTTGTTGAATTGCTGTCCGGGTTCAATAGACATTGTATTTTCTAACAGCTGTCTGCGTAAGTTTAAAAAATGCGTGAAGTCTTGAAAGCTAGGCAAATTGTCAGGGTCTATTGACTCCTTCCAAAGTTTGAAAGTAATAGGGTCAAGTTTGGTGGATAGTAACTGTATGGTGATAAATTCAAATGAATTCACTGACAGCTTCATTGCTGCCAGTGAATTAACGGAAGACGTTATTGTGTTAGTGAACTCCGCCAAACTTTGGACCGAGTCCTTTACTGTGGACTTGACCTGAAGTAGGTTTTGCACATAGTATTTAGCTAATATGAATGGGTTGTTATACCTTTCGGACAGCAAATTCAACGCTATTGCATAATTTTCTTTACAAATAGGTAATGATTTGATTAAATCTAACGGTTCACACTTCACAGAGGAATGTAAATAATGTAATTTTTGCACTGGTGTTAAATCAGATCTTGAATCCACTAAATCGGTAAAAATTGAATAAAAATGTTGCCACTCCAATATGTTGCCTGAGAAGCACGGCAAACTTATCGGCTTTAATTGCATGGGCGTCGATAATACGGGAGGCACAGTCTGAGTGTGAAAGGTGTCAAGTAATTGCAAAATGTTTGCCTCAGTTGAATATATCATTTCTTCGACCTCAACTCGGTCTGCTTGAGCAACGCTCGTGTCTTTACTGATGAGCTCTATTTCAGACTGTACCTCGTCGTACTTCGAGTCCAAGCTTTTGAGACTATCCAGTCTTACAGTTAGAAAATGTTTTGTACTTAAAGTTATGTCAAATGAATTTACCGCGGATTGTATCCGCACTATCGCGGACTTTAAGCCGCCTCTCTTTCTGGTCAGCACCTTGAGGCCTTCTTCAGACATTTTACGCACCTTGTTTCACTGTTGTTGGTGATACCTTGTTGGCGATGTCCTGCAGCGTCGGCTCCTTGGTGAAGATGGCAAACAGCTGGCAGAGATGACCACCCTGAGTAAGCACTGTAGCTGTCAGGAACTTGCTAATATGTTGTCTGAAGATGACGAGCGAAATGCCGATGCAAATCACGCCACGGTCGTATTAGCTGACGTGCTAATTCGCCCGTGATGGCCAGAAATAGTGGTAGAAAATATTGGATGGAAAATCCAGGTCCGGAGTGACCAAAAAATGTTGTGTGTTGGGCCCAAGTGGGCTTAAAATATGTTTCTTGAAATGAATAATCGTGTCGGCTGGTCTTCCATGTTAGTAAAGAATAATAAGTAATACATGCATTGCTTCAGTGGGAAGAAAATGATAAGATGTGGACTGTATTTGAATTGATTTTAATGCCTTTCTTAGTTACATTATAAAAGTTTAATTTATCGAAATGAGGTCGGTTAATAATGCGTGTTGCCAAGTATTATAAATTTGGATTAGATTGAAGCGGGCCTAGTCGGCCATAAGCGAGAATGTGAGGCCTAAAGCCTACATTAAATGTCGACAATAAATTGCAGCGAAAAGATTCGGCGAACTGAACGCCGAGAGCGCTTGATACACACTGTGCAAAGTCCTAACACGCGAAAATTGAAACAAGGCAGTAAGCAGATTAGCCAACCTAGAAAGCGAAATTATCGCGCTACCGTACACAGTACGTATAAAATTTCTCTCAACCGAAATACCAAATAATGTTCAACAACGTTGTGACGGACGGCCATTTTGCAATACTGTACAAGTACGCTACGTACACAGCATACAGTAACTCTGCTTGTATAGTAGTCTTTTCAATATCTGTACACAACGGGAAAGCGTTTTAAATATACTGTATTACTACTACAGCTGCAGCACCAGTAGCGGAGTGCTATATATAATTGGATCTGCTCCTTCCACAGCAGGTGCAATATGTTGTACTGTCAGCGTAACGTTATGTTATGTTATGTATTTTATTGACAGGTCCATAATACACGGCAGGCAACCCGACATACACTTTAATGTCTATTTACTGTTGTAGTATGGAGTTTAGCTTCGTATGCGACCCCCCCCCCCCGTGAGTACTCTCTTCTCTCTCACTCTCTCCCTCTCTCTTTTCCCCTCCTCAACCCAACCTCAATCTGCCGGTAGGCTTGCAATTTCTTCCTTCTTTTCGTAAACAGCCTTTTTATCACAACATACCTTCTTCAATTTTTATATCCATCCATGCACTTCTCCTGTGTGGGCCTTCCCCTCCCACTATGCTGATCAGGGTGATAAACCAGTTTCGATAGTTTAGTAGGCAGTGGCGGAATATTCATAACGCTAGACAGAGGTGCCCCCCCCCCCGAAAAGCCATGGGGCAATTCTCCCCTAAGTATTCCGAATTCCCCCCTCCCAATTTGATTTTGTGAGTAGGGGGGATCACAATACAGGGTTATGGAATAATCCTCCAGTTGACGGTGGATCTTGAGACTTTATCCAAAAATTGTTGAGAAACTTAAGCAATATATTATTGGAATCAAAAAACTAATGTTACTCTTTCTATCAATACTAAAAGTTTTCTGGTACGCCTTATCAATAACTAAATTGTGAGAAATATAAAAACCTGGTCAGTCCTGGCCTAACGTAATTATTAGTAGTCTACATTAGGCCTTATCAAGATAATCTAACTTGATATTGTATTTGCATTCTGTTTCTTCACTGATTTGTTTGATTTACGACGCTTGTAAGGGGGTGGGGTAATTGAGCCCCTGGTTACGCAAATGGTTTAAATTCATGTAACTTCTATTTCCAACAAGGGATTATGGAACGAAAATTATGATTATTAATGGCAGGGAAAGTTAAGTAATAAAATAAAAAATCTACTGAATGTTGAAACACAATTTATTTTTTGCATACACACAACGAAATCTCCCCCCCAAAAAAAATCCAGTGGTGCGACTTGCACCATTGCACAATGCTGTGGGCACCACTGACGCTAGGGTATGCTGCACCACCGGGCAGCAAAGCCTCAGCTGTCAGAAAAATCAAATCAAGCAAAAGCTGTTACAATAGTGTATTCAAACGTTTTGAATAACGGTCTTCTAACAGAATTGAAGCACTTTGTGCCATGACTAAAATTGCAAGAAGGTTTTTTTTTCACTCGATTTTCAGATTCCGTGATACTACAGTTTGTCTGATCAAAGTACAAAACTGGATTATTGATCGTAAAATGGTTGATGTATTTACGAATGAATATACTCGTACACATTGCTTATCGTTTGTTTTTGATGATTTCGTTTGTTTCTGAAAGATCATTTTCTGCATTGAAACGCATTAAAGATAGGTTAAGTTCAACTATGGGAAATTAGAGTTTATTTTCGTTAGCAAGGTTGAATAATGAAAGCGAGATACTTGAATAGCTCGATTTAGAAGAAATTATACAAGACTTCGTTAAGGTAAAATCAAGAAAAAATGCATCCAACTGCGCAAATGGAGGCGTTAGACAAGGCTGTCCTTTATCAGTCGCTCTTTTCAACCTGTTTTTGGATGAAATTGTTATGATTTGGCTGATGTTTAAGACTCTGATGTTTGCATATGATCAGATTTTATTGGCTTCAAATGAGGATGGCCAGCAAATGGTGTTCCACTCCTTAAATAACATTGCGAAATAATTTAATATGCAAAACATATCTGACAAAATTGCAAAAAAATATTGCGGAAATATCTGACAAAAAAATGTATAGCTTTTAAAAGAACATGGTCAGTTAGAGCTAAAATTGTTTTGGATGGTAAAATTATAGAATAAGTCTCAGAATTTAACTGTACTGGAGAAAACAAAGACGATATTAATGGGGAAATCAATAAATTTAACCAGATAATAGAAAATTTCCGATATTCTCTAAACCACAAGGCAAGGAAAGAGTCCATAATAAAATTACACAAATCCATGGCAGTTTCTATCCTTACTCATGGCTCAGAAACCTGGACACTGTCTGCTAGACGAGTATCAAGAATTCAGGCTACGGAAATGAATTTTTTGCGTTCCATAGGTGCGAAAACAAAATTAGCTATGAAAAGAAACAATCAGATAAGAGAGGAGCTGAAAGTAAACGGAATCATCAATAAGTTTAGAGAAAGCTGGAAAGAGCACATTAGCAGAATGGGCAGTGACAGATTCCCCCAAGGTAGCCTTATTGTATCAGCCGAAAGGGAAGGGAAGCTTGGGAAGACCCAAGATGAGATGGTCCGACTGGTTTGGAGCCAGACTAAACAGTCTAATCCGTGAAGAAGAAGAAAAACAAGAAGAACGTAAGATAAAACACACCAATGCAAGATAAAAAAATTAACCGTACCTGATAACAGTCGCTTTGATGCCGGCTGTCAACCTTCTGGCCCTGAGAGACATAATCTATTATGACGATTCAAAAAAAAAAAACACTGTGTAGAAAGCATTTCATTTAGTTCTGACAGTAACCCCTTACAGAAAGGAAGTTTCGATTTAACGCCTCTTCAAGTGAAACAACCAAAATCGTCATAAGCTATTAATTCAGTTTATGTAATAGCAATTCGGATCCATATACAGTAGCAGCGTTAGGTTAACTGTACCGGAACACTACTACACAGACATTACGCTACAATAAATTGTGTACTCGTTGCACATTATAGCGAGTCTCCGTTTGTGTTCATGACGTCATATGTTCCGAAAACGAGCTGCAGCTTACATTTATTGCCGGCCGTAAAATACATCGGGGATCGTTAGCACCAATAAAGCGTCACATATCACCAGTGAAACAGCGATAAGACACCGCCCGCATTGTACAATATGTATTTTACATTTGTTAAATATATTCGGTGTTCCGGGAAGATCTATTGAAAAAGAGTCCAGCCATTCTTTCAAGCAAAGTCCCGCTAGACTTTTAAACATTTTCTGTATAATTTCATCATCATCGTCTTCTTAACGGTTTTAGGCTTTAGCGGACTGTTCCTATTCCACAGTCTGCCTTTTTGTTAGCCCTACCAACTTTTCTTCTGCCTCTAGGGTTGTAATCTTTCGCCATCTTCGGTAGTCAACTTTCTATGTGTTGAATCAATTTTCTTCTGTATTCTTTAATCCTTTCATTAGCTGCTTAAATATCTAAATCACCTCTTATCTCCTTCTTAGGATGTTTTCACATCCAGGAGTAGGATATGCGGAACGTAGAGCTGTTTGGACCAGAGCCTCTACCTACTCAACGCCGTTGTGCGTGATGAAGAGCCACGCCCTTGTCGTGGTCGTCCTATAACAGAAATCGACGGATCTCGACCAGAGAAGGTCGATAAAAAATCTAGCCGGCATAGGGTTGGTTGGCCTATACGGTGGTCTCAATCAGCAATTCACAGTTCCACCAGTAGCCTCGAAAACCAGGACGGATATAATTCTGTATAATTTATACACTATAATATGGACGTTTGTGACCTACCTTTGATATATAAGACTTAGAAATTCATAATATTACAAAAAACGTAATGTAACATAAACTAACGTTAACGTGAAGGAGGATCGTAACAGAACTGGTTATTATTCAGGGGGCCCAATATAAGTTAATGTCAAGTTAAATGAGAAAGAGTTTTGACGAGAAATAGCAATATGAGTTTATGAATAGAATGAAGTTTGTTGTAAACACCTCTAAAACTGAGTACCTTATAGTAGGCGGTGTAGGCGAAGACTTAGGTCTAGGAAGAAAAGTGGTAAAAAATATTAAAAACTTCAAGAATTTGGGTGTAACAATGACATCGGATGGTGACAGCAACCAAGAAATAAAAGTAAGAATAGGACAAGC
The DNA here is from genome assembly GCA_034769895.1 of Magicicada septendecula. NCBI lineage: Eukaryota > Metazoa > Arthropoda > Insecta > Hemiptera > Cicadidae > Magicicada > Magicicada septendecula. The sequence goes on from CM068370.1 coordinate 493,652,711, forward strand.
TAAGACAGCAACAAAACAATTAAACAGTCTGCTTTGGAGTCCACGAATAACAAAAAACAATAAAATCAGAATGTATAAAACTATAGGCGAAAGTACAGGACTATATGGAGCAGAACTGTTGGAAATTAATAAAAGAAATAAATCCATAATAAGAGCTATGCAGATGGATTACTGGCGGACGTGCTGTAGACTAAACAAGACTAGATAGAGTGAGAAATGTAGAGATAAGACAACCGATGGGAATCGACCATGACATTACAGAAACAATAGAAGGAAAGAGACTGAATTGGTTTGGACACCTAAAAAGAATGTCGGATGAGAGATGGCCCAGGATGGTATGGGAATGGACTCCACCCGCTAGAAGAAAAAATAAAAAGATGGTCTGAGATGTAGGACAAATCTGAATTTATATTCCAGTATACAGTAGTGTATACTACTATTGTCATATTTTCTTTGCATATGGCCCCAGCGCTGGATTTAAGCATAGGCTGCAGCCTAGGGGCCCGCAGCGGAAACAAAAAGGAAAAAATTTGAGAAACTACTACTAAACTAAGCATTCAAAGAATTTCGACGAAACCGAAACATCGAAGCATGATAATGTTTTTAGGCTTTTGAAACGTATAATGTGGATTACGTTTGGTGGATTACGTAAATCATTTCCAAACCACAGACGATCACAAACAGAGCATGTAAAACCAAATTTATTCTCACTAAAACGTTTGCTAAACTCAATGTCAGCAGCGATCATTTCTGCCTTGATGCGTTTACATATCAAATTTCTACACTGTGGGGAATCGAAAGTGTGGAAGCGTCACGTTTTTCGATGACGTTTTTGTGGAATGGCCCCCAGCCTAAAAACATTATCATGTTAAAAAAGGAAGACCTAAACATTCATGGAAAATGGACGTCGAATATCGACGAATCATTCATATCGAATGAATGCAAGAGGACTTACAGAACAGACTGTTTAGACCGTCGCCAGCCGTAATTAAATCGCTTAAAAAAAGTAATAAAGTTTATTGTCTTGTTATTTGTTACTGTTTTATTTCTTATTTCCTGATTCATGAATGCTTTGTTTCACCAACATTTAAATCGTTTAGGTTTGATTTCTAAATATGCAGCCTAGATGGGTTAAGTCTAATTTATCGGATACAGAACCGAACAGGCCGGCACTCTCCTACATACAACTTTCATAATGGTAATTGACTCCCATAGATGGTGACATGCCTAAACACGGAAATGCGGTCACAGCCGGAATACTTGGGCGAGACAGTTAGAAAGCTATCAGCACAAGATGCGTAGCATAGTTGAGCAACAACAACAACAACAACAACAACAACAATAGCAATAACAGCCGGTGAGAATGCGATGTCACGGTGACATTTACGTCGGACACAAAGTTCGGCCGCTGCTAACTAGATTTGCATAATCGCTTTACCGCCGGCCCCCGCGTTGTTATGTTACGTCGCGCGCTCCACCGTCATTGACAATTAATATTGCTCACGCGCGCGCGTGCGCGCACAGTTTGTTGGTCACTTGCCGGAAAGTTTGTGTCGGCGCACTCCACGCTAATGTCATTACTACCACTACCTCCACTAACACTGAGCGTTGTGTTTGTGCCGAAATTCTAACCGAGCACCGAACGGCTCTCGCTGTCAAAGTTTCCACCCTAATGACTTTCCAGAAATTATTAATAAAATATACTGGGATGTGGTAGAGCTATCAATGAAACTTTGACGTTTTTGCATTCAATTATATCAAACAGAGGGTTGGATTTAATACATGTTTCTAAAAAATCATTTTTCATACTCTCTCTCTCTCTCTCTCTCTCTCTCTCTCTCTCTCTCTCTCTCTCTCTCTCTCTCTCTGCCTCCCTGACTCCTCATGTCTCTGTCTCTTTCTTTCTCATTTCTTCTCCTCTGCAAACTCAGCCAAGAGTTATACGAGTTACATAGAAAATATCGGTATGGAGAACCATACATGACTTCCATATTCTAAGATTTATATTTAAAATCATTTTCAGCCAAACAGCCAGGGAAGGAATTTTAACAAAAAAATACTTCTTTGTTGCCAATAACGTAGTACACATATAAAAAAAAATTATCCCCTCCCCCTTCAACTATAATTTTGATTTATAGAAAATTACCCCCAGCCCGTTCAACTAGCCTCTTCATTTATAGATATTTCATCTACGTTTCTACAGTGGATTATTAAGATCTTATCAGGATACTTTATCAAAATTAAGTACTTTACTCATGTTACAACAAAAAATGTTTCAGGTAAACTGCCCTTTCCCCGTAACCGATTTTCACCAAAATCAACAGACATTGAGTTCTCTATAGCTCAGGCACATATGTAAAAAGTTATTTGATTCTGTTTGAATTTACGGCAGTTATGGTTCGTCATATAAAAAATTACCCATGTTAAAACATAAAACATGAGATTTATAAAACATATCTAAGATTTATATTTAAAATCATTTTTGAAATAAAATATTTTCATAGAACCTACTAACGCTGGGGAAATCTGAGGAGCCAATCAGAGTTGGGCCTACCTGTCACTCTGCTGAATTTGGTGGAAAGCCCTGTCACTGTCGTCAAGTCCCCACCTCAATGAAGAACCCATTGTTTTATAAAAATATATTTAAATTTTGAAAACTGAAAATTCTTTTCTTGTAAATATTTATATTTTATAATCAAAATGACTTTATTTTTGTTACCTGGCAACAAAATTATTTTATTTTCAACAATTACCATTGTTTCAAAAAGTTTAAATAAATTTTCAAGTACTTTACTCTTGTTAAAACGTAAAAGGTTGCAGGTAAACTACCCCTTCCCCTTAACCGATCTTCACCAAAATCGAAAGTCCTTGAGACCTCTACAATTCAGGGATGTATGCAAAAAATTATTTGATTCTGTTTGAATTTGCGGCTGTTATCGTTTGCCATAGAAAAAAAACGTTGCAGGTAAACTACCCCTTCCCCTTAACCGATCTTCACCAAAAACAATAGGTCTTGAGTACTCTACAAATCAGGGCTGTATGCAGAAAATTATTTGATTCTGTTTGAACTTGCGGCTGTTATCGTTTGCCATAGAAAATACCCTTGTTAAAAAAAACGTTGTAGGTAAACTACCCCTTTCCCTTAACCGATCTTCACCAAAAACAACAGGTCTTGAGAACTCTACAATTTAGGGCTGTATGCAAATAATCTTTTGATTCTGTTTGAATTTGCGGCTGTTATCGTTTGCCATAGGAAATACCCTTGTTAAAACATAAAACGTTACAGGTAAACTACCCCTTTCCCTTAACCGATCTTCACCAAAAACAATAGGTCTTGAGAACTCTACAATTCAGGGCTGTATGCGAAAAATTATTTGATTCTGTTTGAATTTGCGGCTGTTATCGTTTGCCAAAAAAAAAAATTTCCCTTGATAAAAAAAAAACCGTTGCAGGTAAACTACCCCTTTCCCTCAACCGATCTTCACCAAAAACAATAGGTCGCGAGTACTCTACAAATCAGGGCTGTATGCAAAAAATTATTTGATTCTGTTTGAATTTGCGGCAGTTATCGTTTGCCATAAAAAAAAATCTACAGACAGACACACAGACAGACACACAGACACACACACAGACACTTTTCGGAAAACGACTTTTTTTCATGTTTTGAGTGTAGTAGAATCAGAATCTGCAATAATCTCGAACACGATTTTTTTTGCCATCACCATACTTCCATTCCTTAAGGAATATGGAAGTAAAATGGAATGATAAACATAAACTGTATAAAAGACTTTATACTTACACAGTTACACGCTACACTTGAATTTATAAAAAGATGGGATTTCTGTGGGATTTTGTGCGCTGAGAACACACAACGACTGGAGTAGAGAAAACGTGGAATTAGAAATCAAACACTTTTGTAATCAGGGCCGGATTAAGGTATCTTGGCGCCATAGGCTAATTATATTTTCGCGCCCCCCTCACCACCCATAGGCTACTCTTACGTTTATTTCCAAGGGGCTGAATGAAGCTTTCAACACCCTACAATATATTTCTTAGTTAGGAATATTTCAAATATCTTACTGTTTTTGGAAATAGTCTCAAGAATTGAAAACTGAGGCTATTTTTCAGAGATTGTTTTAGAATTACACCTTCAACCATTTATAGTTTGCTACTCGAGTTTGCTTCCTACCATAACCGGCGAAAACAGTTTGGAAAGCACTTCTGTTATTTATGTACAATTTTACCATAATTTCTCGCAAACAGGCGCCTGTGTTCAAAATGAACTAAAATTTTTATCCTTGTAATTTATGACCAATTTTATATTTAGCTGTAAAATTTTATTATTTTTTAGCTAAACTTTTGCGCCTCCAAAGTGCCGCGCCCTAGGCTACAGCCTAGTCAGCCTAATGGTTAATCCGCCCCCGTTTTTGTTATTTAATGAGAAAAGAACTGAAGAAAGCTGGGATAAAGTGTGGCAATAATTGCGGAAAACAAGGAAAAACATGGGATGGTGCGATGCGTCAGGCAAACGATAGAAAAAGACAGAAAAAATCTGTGTATTCCGTGTTGCCAATTTTAATCTTTCATTTATTCCAAATCTCTTATACCTTTAAATCGCTTGAGGAGTTAAAAAGTGTTATAAACTTTATCGTATAAACCATACGAGAAGAATTACAAGTTTTTAACTTGAATTAAACGTTAAAAGGTTATAAACAACGGTGGTCAGACTCAAGACTGGCCAAACAAGACTGGAAATATACAACTAAAGGACACAAGTGTGTGGGTAGACCCAGGAAGAGACGGCTGGCGGATATTTGAAGGCCGAATAGGCATCTTCACACCTTACCTAAGCCGTGATGATGACGATGATGATGATGATGACATTGTGCATGGTTAAAGTTTAAAGTTTCATCTCTACGTCACTCGATCGGTAACAGTGACCTCGACCAGCCTATGTGTACACTTCTGATGTTTAGCTAACACTGCGGACAGCTATTGGCTGCACTGCCAAAACACGTACAGCTATACAATCTCTCATCACTCCCCTTAATAGGCCAGTCCGAAACAACCGGCGTCCTCACTTTCTCGTCAACCGCCTCCTGACTCTTGCATATGAACCCCCGCCCACGAGTCTACGACAAAGACCACGCATCAGAAGGGTCCCCGGACCCGCACCCGACTAGCGAACGCTACCGGCCTGGCTAAGCTGAACAAATAAAATAAAATGAAATAAAACAAAGATCTTTTTCATCCCGTTACTCTGAACACTTAAAGGCCCTCTCCAACAAGAATATACATTCTGCGTTTGCCACACACATACACACACAACCATAGCTACACCAACATAGATACTAATTTTGAAATATTACACCTCTTACCCAAAGGTCGAAAACTCAACACAGCTGAACAGTAAGAAATATACAAACACCACACAACACAACCAAACAACATACTAAACGACCAATTACAATATAAATCACATACACTTTTCGACACAATTATACAAAAAACAAACAATAATTTGGATCCCCGCGCCAATCCCCTTCCTCTACACACCACCCCCACTATACCTTCCAAGCAGCAACCGTTACTAAGTACTGGCAGTCTGTTTCTAAGCTGACGAAGGCGAATACGACGCCGAAACGCGTTCGACGAAAAAGACAAGTAAGTTTTCACAAGAGAAAGTTTCAATATTATATAAAGTGTAGTGCTGTGAAAGAAGATAATGAACAAACAAGACAACTAAAAAAAATAAATATAAAACCAGACCCAACTCTTCCTCTCCTTCCAACTACAGTGTCAATTCCTACCACGAAGGAAGATAATAAAATTAAAATTAAAATAACTATCTCCCAATAATGTAATCACCTATTTAAAACCTAAAAACCTGTCCCCCGCCGATCCCTTGACGCCATTACGACGCTTCCCACCACTTTTAGCGTCATAAGCTGCTCGACTCTGGCCGCATTAGTCTATAAGTTTGGCACTAAACAGTCCCCCTCCCACAGCCTCTCCTAAAGGCTGCTCACACTTTAATACAGACACTCTCTCTACGCTGGTACCACCACCTTCTCATCGGCCGGTCTGCGTTGGCATGCGAACCAAACCCAATCCACACGGCTGAAGGGGGCTTGCCCCAGAACAGCCCGAGAGGTCCTAAATTGGGCTTCTCAAATATCACAAAAAAAAAACTCTTGGATCTGACGGTTGTGATTCCTTATCGTGGTTATCGTGATTTGTAAATTTGCAAACTCGTATTTTTAAATAACATGCTTTCAGCATCCAAGCCACGTATATGTACATGAATAGAATAAAATTTACCTGTTTTGTCCGTCTAGTGGCCTTTCCCCTTTTTTTATATTTCACTGCGCGTTTCCGGACATATACATCTTCAGATGTAAAGTTCCCTCAGTAATGTTCGTCAGATAATTAAACCAAATTACGTATAATTTACTACACAAATGTCGTAAATAAATATAAAATATATGAAGTCTGTTATGTTTACGTTGTCATGCGAAGGTTGCCAGCAAATCTGAAACGCGGCAGGAGTTTTCAAGCGTGTGAGATGCTTCCGTTCTAGGCTAATAGATCTATATTAAAAACATTGGGCAGGGGAGCACTTTAAACATTTAAATGAACTGTTCTGTGGCGAAACTCTTTTTATCCATTTCTGCCCTTGATAAATAGGATTAGATCCTACTGATGTTACGCATTTCTATTTATTCTAATGCGGTTGGCTGTTTTATGCCATAACTCATCAATTGAGATAATTGCATTTTATTATGGGCGCAAGCGTGGGCTAACGAGAAGTAAGACACGGACAAGCAGTAAACACTGAATTCAGTGACAAGCAGTACAGTCATAACATTTTAATTACTGTAAAGCGTATTGACGCAGTAACTGTATCCTGAAAACATAAAAACGACATTAAAAAAAGAAAAACTGAAAACGGGATTGAAACAGGATTATGGAAGCTGTATTGTCGTATCCGTATCCATCCCTCCGTCGACAGTAGTACCAACATTACATTTCATTAGAAAAAGTGGTGTTTACTGCATGCGTTAACTGCAGAAAAGTTAAATAAAACGAGTAAAACAAAACAAAACCAACGCTACAACAAAATATATTTTATCGCAACATTTCTCATAATAAAAATATACAACAGTATATTACAGTAATAAACAGCTATGGACTCAACGGATTTTTTTTAATTTCAATACTTCAGTGTAATACGAAACGCTATATACATTTTTTTAAACTGCACTTTTTTATTTGACATTTTGCACTTTACAATCTACGTCTATTACAGAGTCTTTATCATTATATCTGTCCTGGTTTCTGAGGCTACTGTTTACTTATTCTGAGTTATTGATTGAGACCACCGTACAGGGCAACCAACCCTATGCCGGCTACATTTCGTATCGACCTTCTCTGGACTAGATCCGCCGTGTTCTGTTATAGGACCACCTCGTACATATGCTCTTCACCACGCACGACGGTCTTGAGAGTTGGTAGAGGCTCTGGTCCAAACGGCTCTGTATTCCGCATATCCTACTCCTGGATGTGAAAACATCCTAAAAACAATAGAATGGAAGAAAGTAGAATACCGAAGATAGCAAAAGATTACAACCCTAGAGGCAGAAAAAACGTTGGTATATCTAAGAGAACATGGACTGTGGAATAGGAACAGGCCGGTAAAGCCTAAAACCGTTACGGAGAACATGATGATGATGATCTATTACAGAGTATTAAGTAAATCAGATGAAAGAGTTAGATTTGTAAGAGAAATATCCAGTGACGTTTCTCCTTATTGAACAGTGTTTTTAAGGATCTAGCAAATCTTGAGGCCAATTTCTTCGGAATCTTCTGTCTTCGGTAACTGCACTTGACGACTTAACAGTTATCAATACTCGTATAGTTTTATAAATGACCTTATATCTTACGTAATGCGTGCCTCTACTGTTCTTAAAACTCCTCTATGCAACAACCCCCTTTACACAGACCCTCCTTATTTTTCTGATGTCATCATCATCATCATCTATCTGTCCAGGATTAGGCAGGTTGCCTGTTCCGGCTTCACCATCTCCGTCTCGGTCTGCCAACATTTCTTCTTCCGGTTGGCTTATAATTCAGGATTTGTCTTGGAGTTCTTTCTGGAGACATGCGCATAACATGCTCTTTTCATCTTTTTTTATAGTTTTTCGCTAGTTCCGTTACTGGTTGTATTTTTAATTCCTGTCTTATATCATCGTTCTTTATGTGATCTAATCTTATACAACCTTTCACAGATCTAAGATATTTCATTTCAGACGTTTCCATCTGTCTATAATCTTTCTTTCTTGGTGCCCATGATTCGGACCTGTATAATAGCATGGGGACTGCCATCACCTTATAGAATTTTATTTGTGTTTCTTTCGTGGTCTTTCCTTTCAGTGTTCTCCGTAATGTCCCACATATTCTTTGTAAGTTGTTTGTTTTATGAAGAATCTCTTTGTCTTCTTCATGTGTAATATCACATCCTAGGTAATTGAAATGTGATACTTGTCCTAAAATTTTATTTTCAATTACAATTTTTGTCCGAATCGAATCTTTTCGTAGGAATGCCATGGTCTTAATTTTTCTATTGAAATGTTCAAATTATAACCTTTTGATAACAGATTTAGTTTGTAGATAGCCAGTTGTAATTTATCCTCACTATTTTGGATTAACAAATTGATCGTCGGCAAACAGCATAGTGTTTAGGAACTCATGTCGGCTAATTTTTCTGATGTATTGATCTAATTTATGCCAGGCCAGTCGTATTCATGCGGTCGAAATTATTTTTCTCAGCCACGTGACAGGACACCTCTTCAAGGTCACAAAAGAAATGTGTAGATGTACGGCAGGAACCGAATATTATAAGCATAGAGCTGCCCAATGTCGGCTAAAATGGGTAGGACATCTTAACTGTATGGACCTCCATACAGTGCGCACTGTGCAATGTGAAAAGGGCTAAGTTTGTAGTGTAAATTATGTGTATGTGTGTCATTAATTTTTAACGTTTGACGACGGAAGAATGATTATCCTCTGAAGATGAAACCTTAGGTTTTGAAACGCGTCAGGACAAATTAAGGAGAAGTCGCAAGACGTTTATTAAGGTAATTTTTAATTACTGACAATTTTTTGTTTAACCCTTTCTAAAGGTGATGATCGAAAATTACTTTTACTACTAATATGGAGTCGCAGTCAGGATTTCCTTCTTCTTTTTTGTGGCTGTACCCACGTTGAGTCGCCACCTGAACTGATCTCTTCTAGGTGTCCCTTCTAAGCCCCCCCCCCTCTCTCTCTCTCACACACACACACACACACACACACACACACACACACACACACACACACACACACACACACACACACACACACACACACACACACACACACACAACCTCCAACACGAAACATACACGTAGAACGATCTTTTAGGCTGTTTCTCTGTCACATTCTTGGCTTTTCCACTCCTTTCTTACGACAATATTCTCCAGCATTCGCAATGTCGCCTACGAACTGCCTAACTTCAATTACATGCGCTCTAAGAGTTTGGGTTCTATGGTATTAAGATGATTCTACAAATCGTAGCGTTCAAGCAATATGGAAAACTGATATAAAAATTAATAACGTAATCACAAATGTTTCTTATCATTTATGTCTTACACTAATTGTTAGATATGAATTAAATCGTTACCTATTAAAGTTGTCGGTGTTAGCGGCGTTGATTAGACACTATAAGTGATGTTATTTCTAATATTATCAAGTCTCAACAGTTTATTATTTTTTCTTTCAAAACATGCCAAACACAGTGAAACATTTCATGCCACGGCTAGCACTGTCGCCTGGTTTAATTGTTTAATCTCTTTTTAAAATTAAAAACGCTGATGACCTGTTCTTCTTCTTCTTCTTCTTCTTCTTCTTCTTCTTCTTCTTCTTCTTCTTCTTCTTCTTCTTCTTCTTCTTCTTCTTCTTCTTCCTGTTGTTATTATTATTATCGACCCAGTTGCTCAGTGCCCACGGCAATTTTAATGCCTACCTCCATAGAATGGGAAAGGTGCAAAGCCCAGCATACCAATACGGAGATTCTCCCCATGAAGATGCACCGCACACGTTTTTCAAGTGCTGCAGATTCGCAAGACAGAGGATGGTACTGGAAATGGAGCTCGGGGAGTTCACGCCCGAGAGCGTAGTTGCGCTTATGCTTCGTGGTAAGGTGGAATGGGACCGCATCAATGCATTTATTCAGTGGGTCCTACTAGAAATAAAGACAGTCCCAACTTCACCCAACGGGCAGTGGAAGATGAGGAACATCTAGAAGGAGCCCGATAAGGGCACATTAGACTCCATCCTGAAGTAATACGCTAAGTGGTTCCAGTGGGTTTTTTAGTGGGTGAGAGTCCCACCTCTGACGGTGAAGCACGACCTCTTCTGACGGTGCATAAAGCATTTTCCCCCTCTATAAAAATAAATATATTATTATTATTACTATATTTATTATTATTGTTGTTCCCTGATTAGGGGGATATATTAGGAACGACACCAATCAGAAGACTGAGCCAGTCCAAAACGACTTTTTCTTATCTACAATATCGTGGCGTCAGTCAGCATTTTTCGTCAGAGGAGGTAAAATGTGAACATGGGGCATTGTGATCTTTAAAAACAGAAGAGCACTACAAGATGTGTTAATGGTGTATACGAGTAATCACGGCTTTATTGAGACGACTAGGTTTCGGTTACAGTGTGTTGCGTTAAGACACAGAAGATTTGTCTTGTACAAATGTGTGTTGTGTAAAATTCTGTTTACTCGTTCTGTTTTATACATGTGTAGTGTATTTCCCTTTCTTCTATGATACATCGACATTTCCCCTTAAATCTCTCAGTTAGGTGGAGTGCATACACCACGGTATTCATACTGTTGTATGAACTCTCTTCATATCAGAACACAGACATTCTGCTTTTCCTTCAAGGAGGGAAGTCATTACTGTCGTTCTTCAAGGAGGCTGGGATGCCTATAAGGGGAGATGTGGAGGCCATACAAAAGATCACTATAATACTGTTTTGCTAGTCACAACATTGTAGTTGGTTCACGATATTTAAGTAAACACGCATTCACCAACCGATTTTAAGAAAACTAAACAGTAAATAGTTTATAAAACGAAATCAGAATATTTAATTAAGAAAGTTGTCTTAGTGGCAATAATCACAAACAGAATAACACTGTTGCACACTAGTATAGAAAAACTATTCCGATTGGCGCTTTCAAGACTCAGGGCGTCTCTAGTGTAAGTAGTATGTTGGAAAGGATTGGCGTGACAATATTCAGCAGTGGAGATCCACGTTCAGTGTGTAAGATATATACGTATATTGTAATTTTTAAGGCGGTTTGTATTTACATGTGTGGTGGTCGTTGCTAGGGAAACTTAAACCAATAGCGTCTACGGGCGAGCGTGTGGTCGACGAGACGTGACTGATTTACAAAACATATTGTTTTCTCTCTTGCATAGACAAACTGAATGCAAATAACGAAACGAATCACTAAGAAAGAGTACTGTACATATTGACTATAAACGTCTTTTTCTTCTTCTGCACCACAAGGAGTAGGCACTTTGCCTGTTCCGTATTCACAGGGTATTGTTACGACGGTCTCACTGATCGTCGTATGGTACAGAGGAAAACAAAATACAACACACCAATGAAGTCACTAATAACCAGCTTTAATTATCACAATTAACAGTTTGTAATCAACAAGTTATTCAACAAGATTATACTCGTACAATAATTCAAATAAAAATTTGTCCAGACGCAATAATAATGTCGACTAATAGAGTCCCGCACAGTTATAACACAAGAACGCTTCGTCCCAATACTTGGAACCTCGCTTGAATAAATCGCCGCTTAAACGCACTGAGTAATCGCCCGACGTAAACTGAACTGACCGTCGCTGGATGCTTATGTTTATTCTCCGCTGAAATGCCAGAATAATCTGTCACTTTTGGATGACGTGTTAAACGATTGCCTCTTACGGACGCTCACGAATCCGCTAGAAACAGTCTCACTGTCTGGCCTTGACCACAGTGCGCCGACCGGTACAGTCTGGAATAGCCTCGATTGTTGACGCATGATAAGTGTCACGTAATTGTCTTTCATCTCAAAGTAGCAGCAATATGTACGCACACGCTCAATAAACGCACCCACATTACATCTGGGCTCTGCTGGGATAGCCGAGAACGTCTGCTGGGATACTTGCAGAACGTTCCGTATTACGTAACAGTATCTTTAAAAAGCCACCTTTAACAGTATCTTTACGTAACAGTATCTCACACTCGGTCTTCCTATGTCTCTTGTACCAAAGGGTCTGTATCCCAATGCAACTTTATTCGTCCATCCTTCATTCTCTCCAGATGCTGTAGCCATTCCCTGCGATATGTCTGGACTTTATCGTTTATGGAGAATACCTGTAGCTCTTCTCTAATATCCTCATTGCCCAAACGATTCTGTTCCGTGCAACCTTTTGTTCTTCTCAGAAACTTCATTTCCCAAGTTTGAATCTGGTTTTTAATCTTCTGTGTAGGAACCCATGTTTGACATCCATATACTAAAACAGGCACTGCCATTGTCTTATAAAATTTAAGCCTTGTCTCTTTCTTCAATGTTCTGTGTATGACGCCACACATCATACGAAACCTCCATGTTTTTGTAGTGATATCTCGGCCTGTGTCATTCCCAATACTGATAGTGCAACCCAGGTAATTGAAGTCGGAGACTTGTTCCAAATCTGTTCCTGGAACAACTCTTGATCTGACTGGAAACTTCCCCGCAAAAGCCACACTACAAACTTACTACAGTATACAGAATATGCTTCCAGAAAATGAAATAACAGGACCATTTATCCATTTCCACAGCAAGAATGAAAAGGAAGCCACGCCACAGGATACGCTTCACATTTATACGCTGTGATTTTTACAAAACGCGCTCGCGCGTGTGTACTCGAAGGATTTTTAACCTTGTGTATCCAGGTTCCCTTCCTTTCACCTTCATTTTTTATATTTTATACACAACGCGTTTCGAGACTTATAGTTCCATCATCAGGTGATAAAACATGTTCACTCATATGGAGTACGTCAATTAATAAAAGTCACACACATCCCGTTATTTAAGGGACTCCCAACCCGCGTTATCTCATGATGAGCATCGCTACGGATCTCGCGAGTGACTAACGGTTCCACAACATCATGTGCCCGCACTTATCTGTCATATTTATCTATCATATGCTCCGAGATCTCTAACTCTAATCAAATTTCACTGGAATTCCATAAACACTTAACGTAGGACCTGTTAAAATACGGCTTAAAAATAACTGTATGGAAAGAAACTAAAATGTCACATTTCTCCTGAAGAAAATGAGGAGTTCAAAGTTTCAATTCAAGTTAGTCTCATTTGCCATTTGTGTTATATGTATTAGAATTATGCGAGGAAAGGGAATGTTATCTATAACCAACCTAATAGTTAGTGATACTGAACAGTTAGTTCTCACGCTGTCTGAATATATTGCATGTAACGTAAAAGAAGTAATTATAGTAAGCAACAGAAATTCAACGTTCCCAAACAACTATGGAACTTTCATGTTACGTATGGTATCCAAGTCACTTTTATGTAATATTAAGTGATTACCTGTATGCGGTCCGCCGTGTGACTTCTCAAACTTATTACGTTACGCGTTTCAAGGCGTATGCCTCATCATCAGACGTTTAAAACCAAAAACACATATCACACAAAACTGCGTTTGTCAAAAAATAAATAAAATTGCAGAAACAAGCATATTATGTGCACGTGATGTAGGGTGCGCACCCGTTCAAGCGTTGTCTGCTACTGATTGGAATTCGTTGAGCAGTCTCAGAGCAGTATCATACAGGCGGTTAGATACAAAGTTCAATTGTTCATTCAGAACAGAATCACGACTGCTATCATTATTATATGCACTACAAATTTCCAGCTCCTCCAAGGCATTCATAAAACGGCCCTTGTTGCATATATGCAAAGGCATTAGATTGGACTTAAAATCTGTACAATTGTGATTGTGTTGGGTCAGATGACGAGTGTAATTAGATTTTATATCATTGTAATTGTGTGTCTTTTTTGGTAAGTGTTCACGGAAGCGTTTGTAAAAACCTCTTCCGGTCTGACCTATATAGAAGCTGTTACAATCATTGCAAACCAGTTTATAAATGCCTGTTTTTTCTTCAATAGGTAAGGGCAGTTTAGGTCTAAGTATGTTAATTAGTTTATTATTGGTTCTAAAAGACATAGTATAACCAATATTGTTCATCACTGAGGATAACATTTTTGGCATGATGTATGTGTATTTTGCAGATATAAATTTTTTCGGTGTTTTATTAAGTGGACGGGGCTTAAGTTGAATGTTATTATGCTTCTTTAGCAATTTGTCAATAATGTGACTACTGTAACCATTGGAAACTGCAATAAATCTTATCGTGTTTAGCTCAGTCTGGAAATCATTATTGTCAAGTGGGACTGTCAACAATCTATGGATTAGACTATTATATGCTGCCATTTTTTGAGAGTATGGATGGTGGGAATCTGCATGTATTGTATGGTTAGTGGCAGTAGGCTTCCTAAAAATATTGAATTTCAATGTGTCCATTCGTTTAGTGAGGGTCAGGTCTAGAAAGTTAATTGAGTTATTACACTCGGTCTCTAAAGTAAATTGAATATTATTGTTGATTTCATTTAAAAGATTTTTAAAGGAGTCAACTTGTCTCAAAGTTCCGTCAAAAATAATAAACGTGTCATCTACGTAACGTGAATAAAATTTTATCTTATTAGCGTATATGTTATTATTTAATAAATAAGTGTTTTCGTAGAAATTTAAGTATATGTCAGCCAACAGGCCTGAGAGGGGTGAGCCCATAGCTAGACCATCATCTTGGCAATAGAATAAACCATTGAATGTGAAATAATTTTGATTTAAAATGACTTTAAGCAAGTCAATCAACTCATTTATCGCCTGTGCACTCATGGAAGCGTTAATTCGTAAATTGTCCTTCAATAATTTTAAAGTTACCTCAGTTGGAATATTTGTATATAAATCCACTATGTCAAATGAAACCAATTTGTAATTGGGTTTTAATTTAACGGTATTTATCTTATTAATGAAGTCAGTATTATTTGTTAAGCTGTAATTATTTAACAATACTGACTTCATTAATAAGATAAATACCGTTAAATTAAAACCCAATTACAAATTGGTTTCATTCGGACAACGTGGCCGTGCTCTGAAACATCGCATTTCTGAACATAAGAAGGCGATTTTAACCAATACAGCCAATACAGGTTTTGCAGATCATTGCGTCCAACACAATCACTTCATAGATACAAAAAGCATAATACTACTGCACGACATACAAAAAGGTAAAAAATGGATTTATTAGAAATTCTAGAAATTAGAAAAGCAATAAAAAGTATAACAAAAATTTGACAA
This sequence comes from Magicicada septendecula, assembly GCA_034769895.1. Taxonomy (NCBI): domain Eukaryota; kingdom Metazoa; phylum Arthropoda; class Insecta; order Hemiptera; family Cicadidae; genus Magicicada; species Magicicada septendecula. The sequence continues at coordinate 493,668,237 of CM068370.1, forward strand.
ATGAACAGACTGAATTCTGTGTATCCCTTTTATTAAAAGCTGTTCTTGAGTTTAGTTAATTTTCAAATTTTGCATTCAGATTATATTTAGTTTTTACAGACACTTGACCTTCCCTTAGCTTCTCCAACTCCTCCCCCCCCCGCCAGCACCGTAACACCCACACATGTCCAGATACATGCCCTAAACAGATGTTCACCGCCCTAACATCCTTGTTTAGTTGATCACTGATCTCTTTGACAACAGCTTGATAAGCTGAAACAACTGTCACAGTTAAATGAAAACTGTGAAACGTACCAAGTATTTATATATATATTTAAAAACCTTTGTATTAAAGAATTAAACCCATCACCATTATTAATAATCAGAATACAACTAACAATACGCGAATACAGAATATTACAAACTATTACAAATAATATCTAGTTGCAGAATCATTACTGCGCCAAGTAGTTGGCATTCAATTAATTCGGTTTTGACGAGAATCGTTTTCGGTTCAACGTTTAATCCGAAAGCGGATTACCAAATACTATCGACGCACGAAATACAATTCGGGTCTAATACACACATATTGAACAGTTATACATAGTTGACAATATTGTGTGACCTGAAAACTGTGGCCTATATTTGTTTACCCACACAGCAGAACATTACTGTTATTTAAATTTAATTATATTTCATTTCACTGCTTGTACAATGAAAATAACGAATTAATTAATGAACAACTAATGTTGTGTTTGTTAATAAAATGAAATTAATACATTCGGTAAATCCGTAAACGCAATTGGACTGTACGGTACTAACATTTAGCGCATTAACTTTGTGGTGCAGAAAAATACTCGTTAACGGTCATGCGGAATTATTCATTTGATTTCGTTTAATTACAGTTTTAACTGAATTAATTTTGTAAAATATATTTATTTCCAAATAGTTATTTTAATTCGTTAACGTATTATAATATAAATTAGCGTTAATCCTGTTTAGTCGTGTCCCTCATAAAAGATACATCTGAGTAATTCATCATAATCAAGCGTTAGGCGGCCGTGACACCGCGTTCCGAGCTTCACAACAGCTCCCCCCCCCCCCCGCCGCGGGTACAACGATGTTCGCCTGTGTGGCCTGCTATCGGACGGTTCCTAGGTGTGGCCTGCTACCGGACGGTTCCTAGGTGTGGCCTGCTATCGGACGGTTCCTAGGTGTGGCCTGCTATCGGACGGTTCCTAGGTGTGCCCTGCTACCGGACGGTTCGGACGGTTCCTAGCTGTGGCCTGCTACCGGACGGTTCGGACGGTTCCTAGGTGTGGCCTGCTATCGGACGGTTCCTAGGTGTGGCCTCCTATCGGACGGTTCCTAGGTGTGGCCTGCTACCCGACGGTTCCTAGGTGTGGCCTGCTGTCGGATTTAATCGAAGGTGACCGTTTGCCGTAGTCAGGTAGAAAATTCACATGACACTGATAGGTGTTGACCGAAGAAAGTGTCCGTACAGTGGCGTTCAGGGTAAGTATTTATATTTCTTTGACGCTGACGGCGAAAATTTCTGGGAGGAGGTGCATCGGCTATGGTAAGGAGGCGGTATACGAGGAAGGAAGGTATGAAGGTGTTCCGGGTAGTTCTGTTGACGGAGGTGGCTATGGATTGGAGGGAAGTGCGTTGTTTTAAAGTTTGTGTGTACTTCCGGTTGATCTTGTACAGGAAGGAGTCTAGGTTAGGGAGGAGTTTATTGAGGGCATGCAGAGCACTATCGGAGGTTTTGGTTACGGGAAGTCTGCGATAGACAAGTCGTAGGGCTCGCCGATTCGGTGATTCTGTAGGGTGTGAGGCGGGCGGGATCGGAAGTTAGAAGGATGGGATGGACGTAGGTCACGCTCGGGCGGATACAAGCTGTGTAGATGCGGCTCAGTAATACGCAAGAGCAACGATCGTTTCTATAAGACCCTTATACATCGCAATCTATCTATCTAACTGCCCATCTATCTCTCTGTCTATGTATCTACACACACATACACACAGACACACACAGTGAACCTTTTCACACATCCCAGTATACAGCACTGTTGCTAGTGACAACTTACGTCCCACGTGCCGGTAATATTGAAGAAATAAGATTTCCCCCCCCCCAACCACAAGCTGGTCTTATCCGGTTTGAAACGGCTGTTGTACATCTTGTAAAACTCGGAAAACAATTGACCTAACAATTATTGATCCAGAAATGTTATAGGCCTACATAACGTTAACATTAAGTATGATAGAATTTTCTTAAGAAAAGAAAAAAGAAACACCGTTGAGAAACATTTTCGTTGAACTATTGTACTGTGCATGGCAATAATAGCTACTCCAGTTACCTTACCGTGCGTATATTGCAGTAAAGTAAAAAGCTATTAGGATTACAGAGCTTTGAGCTGTTTTTTAAAATTCTCTCTCCTCTCTCTCGCTCTCTCTCTCTCTCTGACTGTTGCTTCACTCGTCTGGTATCGATCGCAGGCGGCAGAATGGAACACTGTGACATAAATACCGCCTTGAAGAAGGTAATATGAAGCTATGGCAACACGAAGGAATGCTGTTCTCAACGCCAGTACTACCCCCAAATGTAACACTTGTAAATATTACACAACAACACACTCGGAATGCAGATTTAATATGAAACTCGTTATAAAGACAGAACAAAACAAATACCTCAAATTTATTCCCCCTCCCCCCACTTATTTTGACGAATTCCATGATTATCGTGGCTTACAGGCTTTCTGCTGACAAACCTAAGCAAGGGCCTCGGAAAACATGGAAGTGGATTTTATCGTCATCGTCATCATCATCATCATTATTATTAAAAACTTTCTACTGCTGACAAACCTAAGCAAAGGCCTCGGAAAACATGGAAGTGGATTTTATGGTCATCATCAGTATTATTATTTCGTTGTCTCTGAGATATCACTATCAGTAGTTCTATGTTATGTTATACACTAAAGTCTATCATATGTTTATTTGTTTTATTTGCTGTATTTTTATTACATCGCAAATCACCTGACATATGCTCTAAATAAGAACTGTATAATATAATGTACGTATGGTTTATCCCCAATTCTTTTCAACTGTGAACTGAAAGTAGTAAGAATTTGGAATGAAAAATTAAAGGAATGCAAAATATCACCAATCATGTTGGGAAGAAGGAAGAAACATATTGAAATAAACTGTTTGGCATTCGCAGATAACTTTGCTATACTTTCTGAACATCTGACATCTGCAGTAACACAAGTTAATTTTTTAGAGGACAGACCCAGTAGAACAGGCTTAAGAATTTCTGCATAAAAAAAAACAAATTTCTCACGAACATTAAAAATTCGCAAAACTCCTGCTGTTGGTCGAATAGAGAGGTTTAGGAAACTTAAGTATCTAGGGGAAATAATTCAAGAGAATGGTTTAGAAAAATCGGCTATAGAAGAAAGGATTCATAAAATGAAAAGAGCATATGGTAGGCCTATAACTAACGGTATAACTAAAGATAATTACAATAAAAAGTGCATATCTACAAACGCGAAAATAAGGCATTAGAGTACAGTAGTGAGGCCAGAATGCCTATATGCAAGTGAATGTCTAGCACTGAATTATAATTTAGACAGACTAGAAATATTGGAAAGTCGAATTATTAGGAAAATATTAGACCCACGAGAAACTTCAGAAGGTTGGAAATTAAGAAGTAATTATGAAGTGTATCAAAGTATAGAAAATATAACAGAAACAGTGAGAAAAATAAGACTAGAATTTTTTGGACATTTATATAGAATGTACGACAATAGGTTAACAAAACAGATCTTCAAATATCTGTGGGGAAAGAAATCAACATCAAGTTGGATTAAAGAAGTCAATAAGGATTTAGAAAAAAATAATACAAACGCAGAAGAAGCAATTGAAAGAGAAGTTTTTTGGTCAAAAGTGTTAAAAATGGAAGGAGTCCAGGGTAGGAGAGAGAAAAACACAGGTTCAAAGTGGACTGAAGACAAGAAGAAGAGACACCGTGAAAAGATAAAAGAATATTGGAGAAAAAGAAAAGAACAAGGAATAAAGAACTGAAATTGGCATGTGGTCCTCAGATGGCCGATACAAATAGAAAAAAAAGTATTATCGAAGGATGTGTTTAACCCGTAACTGCCACACATAAAATTGCCAAATAACTTAATATTCCAAATCTGGAGGCCCCCTACTAAGTGGGAACCGGGGCGGTCCGCCCCCCGACCTCTATTTAGTCCGCTACTGTTTACAAAGTTCACTTTTCTCCCGTTATTTCTAGAGCCGCCAAATAACAAGAAACTTATTACTACACACTTTGTTCTTCAACTTTATTTTGTAACATTGTCGTATAGAATCTCAGTATTCTATTGCTCGTAACGTCAGCTTTCCTTAGCTTGCTTCCAGTTTTGACATCCCCATAAAGCGACACACGACTTACAGAATTCTTCCTAATTCCTAATCAGTGTTTGAAAATTAAACGTTTTCTTCCCAAAAATGGCCTTTTAGTTGGCGCTATTTTGCCTTTCAGCTCTGTCCATTTCTTGTGATACTGCTACTCAAGTAGAAGCGTTCATTAACACCAGCTGTGTTTACAAAAATTAATACTCAAAGAATCCATAGTTTCGACTGCAGAGTTTTTCAAAAATAATATTAACAAACTCATGTAAGCCAACTGCAGTGGTTCCATAACTATAACTTCAAAGCATACAGGGTTAAATTTTATTTGATATATGCAATATACACATATAATTTAATACACTTTATTACAATAAAGATCAGTCGAATTGTGCGTGGTTATCAACGAAAATTAAATAACATTGGCAAAATACTAATTTCTAAAGCCAAAATGAGCATGAAATTATACTTAGTTGTACATCTAATATATACCTATATCACAACCGCGTCTCGTGTTTGGTGTAATTTTCTTTAAAATTTGTTGGAGATTACAAATATGCTAAACTCGTTTGTTAAAAAATTCATATTATAAAAGTTGCAGTTACGTAGTGGACGCCCCAGTAGATGATTCATACCCCTGGCGTGCGGGCCAGCCGCGTTTGTGTGTGTGTTAGTAAGGGTCTCCTAATCCCTCAGGTGCCATGCGACTTGGAACACCGTATAATGTTAATCTGTAATTGTATCTGTAAACACGAACTTGACATGGCAATACGCCACATCAACAGCTGCAAATAGCGTCTCTATAAGTATTTTGAGGTTGAGTTTTGTCTGAAGCTTTCTACTGCATCCGAGCGTCACACAATCGATTTGAAAGCATATTTTGTGTTAGTGAACAAACAATTTACACTTGGCGCGCACACACAACGATAAGTCAGCGTAATGTCAACAGCGCTGCCGATAAAATAAAAAAAGATCTGTTCGGAATACAATTCGAGTAGAAACACTGTTGTCTCTGAAATGATTATTGAAGTTTTGAAAGCGGGCGGAAAGCTGTGTATGTAGGCGAATTCGATCGTCAAAATTTTTAATGGTGTGGAAGAAAACAGACGCATGAGAAACTGGGAAAGGACTTTTCACTGTTTCCATTTAAACGTAGGCTACACAAAGCTATACTGTCATGGGGGCGGTGTTTCATACTCACAGTGTCTTCATCTCGTCCGCACTATGAGGTCACTTCTTTCCCTCTAACTACACTGTTTCCGTTCTTAGGTTAATCCTGATGTAAACAAACAGGCGTGGCACATCTGAAACGCTATTTGCTACTTGAATTAGGAGGCGTGTCACTCTGACAGAAGAAGTACAGGCAGAGTACATATAATATTGATACTGTATAAAGACATGTACAATTGTACATGTAAATTGTGATAAATTGTCCTGACCAAAGTAAAATTTGTGTGACAGTGTCAGACCAACAGTGAAACATTTTATAACACGAGTTAATGGCTTTTTTTTATTAATCGTTTAAATATCGCAACAAACAAAAAATTAAAGTTTTTTAAAACGAAAATAGAAGCTATGATAATTACCAGTGTACTGAATACTATCAGCTGTTGTCAGAGAGTAAATTCAATGCCTTCCATATCTGTGTCTGAACTTGTATCATCGCACTTGAGTCAGCGTTATTATTGATAAGATTGTTCATTGTCCACAACGACGTCTGTAATGTGAGCCAGTTGCCATAGCATATCATCTTCCTTGATTATATGCCACCATTGTTTCATTTACCCGTTGTAAATGCCGCCATTGTTATTTCTCAATAAATTGTTTTATGTCAAACACCTAATGTTGTGTTGTGGCGGGCAACATATCCTTTCAACTGGCTCCGTATTAATTCAATACAATTCAGAATGCAGTGATAAGGAGGAAGTCTTGATACGACGTGCCCCTATTTAAGTGGCAAGATAACTGTCACATGACTATACAGACGATCTGCACATGCGCGTAATACATTACTGTGTGAACAGTGTGTCAACGCCCCTGACCAATAGCGTTTCAGATTTGCCACGTGGGTTTGTTTAAATCAGGATTAAGCTAAGAACGGAAACAGTATACAAGAACATCGCTCAATAAAGGACTTTTGATTTCAATCTGCACTGATCTGAAGAAAATGACGTGTCCTACGTGGGGGGATTAGTTGAGTACGACATATATATATATATATATATATATATATATATATATGTATATCATTTTCTATATAAGTAACTCGATGTTTCTTGCAGTAATTATATAATTTGTGATGTTTTCAATTTGTTTCTTCTGCAAGTAGATAATATTGTGTATTCTTTTGTAAATATTCTTGTGTAGTAAATATTGTGTATTGTGTACCCAAAAAGAATACACAATATTATCTACTTGCAGAAGAAACAAATTGAAAATATCACAAAATATATATATATATATATATATGTTGTAGCAGGTTTTTGGGTACATCCGTTGTTAAACTTTGTACTTATAATATCTGCAATGCGGCGTGCGTGCAGTGACGTCATTCTCCCCCGCCAAACTGCTGCCAGCGTGTCTTGCAAGCTCGCAACAGTTAGTTAGTTAGTTAATTGCTAAACTCCGAACGGGCAACAACCCTTCGGTTCGCCAGCCTCGGCTATATAATTACTTTCAATTCGGAATATTACACTCCAAATTTTTAGCATGATCTTCTGTGCTTAATGCACTAATACTTAGGCGATCTCGGCCTCAATTCATCATCATGACTTCAATATTTAATACAACTTTACTTCTCAGTCAAGGTATGCCGCGATACACTGCACGCGCCATGCAATCATTTTCTTGCAACATCCAATAAACAATTAACTCAAAGAATATATACAGTCCACTACTTTATTTCATTTCTTACCAGCCAACTCATCACCTAACGTTGTAAGACCAACTCAAGATTATTCGAGAGCGTCGAAGACGTGACATCCGTGTATATGATGTTTATATTGCCGACGTTTCGTTTCGTAATCCCGGAACATTTTCAAGGCATACTGATGTTGATTTAACTACGCTGCGCGTTTTATATCTTGCTTCCCTTGTGATTTTTGCCGTGGGAGGGTTACGGCGTGGGAGTGAGTGTGTTGTGCCCATATGTTGTTTGTTAATTTGTGAACTGTCATTTAGGAATTTCCAAGTTCTCGCTAGTTTTGTATATTCAATTCTGTCGTTGACCTCTCTCTCTCTCTCTCTCTCTCTCTCTCTCTCTCTCTCTCTCTCTCTCTCTCTCTCTCTCTCTCTCTCTCTCTCTCTCATCCGGTAAATCTCGATGGCCTCCCTGTACTGTTTGACTTTCTTATAGTCAGTTCGTGCCAAGATTTTTGTGCTTTTGAAATCGAAACTGTGTCCTGTCTCTTTGGCGTGTTGCGTTAGGGATGTGTTTTCTTCTTGTTTTGCTACTCCAAATTCGTGTTCGCGGGCGCGTTGAAGTATATTTCTCCCAGAGTGGCCAATATAAGATCTCTTATCTACGTGATTGCGTGCCTTGCACGGCCCTGGGTCTGAGATATAATATAGGCCTACATTGGGATTTTCGAACAACAACATTGAAAGTCGTTTTTCGCATCCTAGCCTTCAAATTTTTACAATATTTCCAACCAATCTCTTTCATATTTCTCTGTGCCATTGCATTTCATATACCCCTTCTATCTAAGCATTTCGCGGTCTCCATCTTTTTCTTCTTTCCGGAGGGGTCCGTTCTAGTAATTGCTTTGGTCATCTGTCATTGCCCATACGGCACACGTGCTCACACCATTTTAATCATGTTACACCATCTATACTATTTGTACTGGTGCACGTGTTCATTATTTCTCTTAGTTTTTAACCATATTCTGCGGTGTAAGTCTACAGCACGTTCTCCAGTATACCATTTCCATGGCTCGAAAACGTTTTCATCACATTTTCAGCAAAATGCGTCACAATACGTTTTACTATTCCTTTTTTTTTGCGTATGATTCACTGTGAACTACTTTCCGTTCAACTGGTTTCTCTCTATTCCTCCTCTCCCACATCTCCTTGATTCTTGATTCTCCTCCTCTCCCGCCTTCCGTCATCCAGATGGCACCTATCCTCTTCTCGGTGTTTTCCTGAAAAGCTTGGGCATTTTTTAATTTCTTTTTGACTGGCAAGCATTCTTCAATGTCTTCTTGAGTAATCTGGAGTTCTTCTATGTATTTTACTGTTTCCTTGAACCACGTATTGGACGTTTTGAGGTTTCTGAAAACTCGATTTAAGAATGAGTTGTTGAACTGTAAATATTGTTACCGCGATTGACCAATTGCGAGTATTTTGCTTGCACCGGGATTCAATAACGGGTTGGAAACGGTTTGTCTCTGTACAGATTTAAAGTCAACAGTAGGACGACGATTCGCTGAAGAGCCGTTTAAGTTCACATATTACGTAAGGAAAGTGTGGACAGCTAACACATTACCATAAAGCCGTCAGCCAATTGACTGTCTTCTTGACCTACAAATGGCGAGGTTCCACATAAATGGCTCGCAGCGAGTAAAGTGTATCATGAATATCATTATCATCTTGATACGTCAACATCTCGCCCCACACTTTTACGAGTGCGGAAGTAACTATTCCAAGTCTTTGTACACCACTACCTATTCGCTGTTTTCCATTTTTAAACGGGAATTTTAAAGTATTAATGGTGCTGTAGAAGAACGGTGCGGATTAACTGAAAAGACAAAGTGACAACCGAAGAAGTTATTAGAAAAGCAGAACATGCTCCCTGCCTGACGGAAGGGAGGGACGGACTAGTAGGACATATTCTGAGACACGAGAGTTTACTGGAGACAACAGTAGAAGGAAAGTGTTACAGAGGAATAACCCCTTTACAATATTTTTAAATCGTTTAAATAAATGGATTAAATGGTTTAATTAATTCTAAGGTGAAATTTGATAATGAAGATATATTTTACCACATATTAAGGAAGAGAGAAATGTATAATATAAAGGATGGTAGAAGTCTGATACTTAGTTGCCAGGCACCAATGGAAAAGTACTGGGACAAGGAGTGGTGACTCGGCTGATTGTTTTCTGGCTAAGGCGTAACAAGGGTGTTTACCTGATGTGTTTGTTTACGTCAAGTTGACGCTTCCGGGTTGTAGATAAGATATATAAAGGGGTGAAGGTTCCTAGGTAGGTTGTTGTGTTCCATCTGAAAATGAGCCGAGAGGCTTTAAAGTGCTTATGGAAAGTATAATTGCGTGTTAGTGGTGGTTGCAATACAAGTTTAGTAAAAATTAGGTTTACACTAAGTTGTGTTGAAATTTTAATATATAGGTAGAAATAGTATTGGTGGCGCACAAGAAGAAGCAATTAATTGTAGGACAAAAGTTACAGAGAGGATTACTCTGATCGAGTGCGGACCAGCTGCATTGAAGTGCAGCGTAATGTCCGGAGTACGCCAACTATAGCCTAACAATGGTCGCTTGTTTCATACGTTGAATAATTGTGTGTGGGAAAACGTCAGCTCAGTTTGCGCCCGTTATAAACTGCACTGCATACTACAACTACTGTTGTGAGGGATTACTGGTAACTGAGTGCATAATTTATTGGGTAAACAGTTCAAGTCCGATTGTATGTATCGGGTCAACAATTTGCTTGACAAAGCGCTTCCGCGTGTCTGTATGTAAAGCCCCGCCGCGTACCACACTGCTAAACAGTGTCAGAGGGGGGGAAGAGAGAGAGAGAGAGAGAGAGAGAGAGAGAGAGAGAGAGAGAGAGAGAGATCCACTGTCACAAAAATGCTGGTGCAACGTGGTGGTTGTTTGCAAGACTAATGTGTCACGGAGCGAATATAAATGTCACTATCGTGGGTGGCATACGAAATACATTAAAACCGGAAATGCTGTCTTTCTTCAGAAGTTGGTCGTTCTTCGTGAACCCGTCTTTTCTTACTGTTGCAACAGGCACACTTACACACGCGCAGGAGAAAACAAACTGTAGTAGAAACTTTATCCTCAGTAGTTGTTTCCCGCTAGACAGGACATGGCCAGTCACTAACCTTTCTTAATGGATGGCGCCTTCTTTTTCAACGCTTTTAGGTATTATACACCTCGCCTGTGTCGACATCAAAAGTCTGTCTATCTAGTCGTGTCAGGTCTTCCAACAGTTCTTTTTTCTATAAGCTTGTATTTGGATACTGCTCTCCCAGTTAGCTCCAATGCTATTCTCTCCCCCCCCCCACATATGCGGGGGCCAACCGTACCACTAGCAGGTCGCAAACGTGATGACATAAATTTCTTCTTCTTCTTCTTCTTCTGGCAACACAGTCCGTGTAGAACCCTGCCCTGCTCAACGATTCTCCTCCACTCTTGTCTGTCCAGAGCCTTACTCCTCCAACCTGCCACTCGCATCTCCCTCAAATCCCCTTCCACGTCTTCATGCCATCTTCTCGTCGGACGTTCTCTCCTCCTTACTCCCTCCGGCTTGCTTTTCAATGCCATTTTAGGGCCTCGGTCACTTCTCATTCTCATCACGTGCCCCGACCATCTCAACCTTTGCCCCTTCACTGCCGCAACTATGTCCGCTTCTCCATAAAGGTCTCTCAGCTCACGATTCTTTCATATCCTCCACATCTCTCCGACCCACACTGGTCCATAAATTCTTCTCAGAATATTCCTGTCAAAAACACCAACGTTTTTCAAATCTTCTAACTGCAGTACCCATGTCTCGCTTGAATGTGTTACTATAGGTTTGATTACTGTGGTGTATATTTTCTTTTTGACATTTTTTGATACACTCCTGGATTGGAATATATTTTTTAATGCATAGTAGCTTATGTTTCCTGCTGCTATTCTTGCTTTTATTTCATTATTCTCGGTAATTGTGCTTCCGAGATATTTGAATTCTTGGACCTCCTCAAGACTGTGGTTGCCTATTCTTATTTTTCCTTTCTCTCATTCCTTTTCATCAAAATATACATTGTTTCTTCTCATTTATTTTTTAATCCGGCCTTTTGCACCTCCCTTTCCAATCCCTGATTTTCTGCCACCAGCGCTTTTCTTGTTCTTGCCATAATTACCACTCGTCTGCGTATGCTAGGTAACTAGCATGTGACTAAAACTGTCCATGTCTTGTAATAAACTATGTTAAATAGAATTCAATCTTCCCATTGTTTTCTAGTTATCCAGGTGTCCAAATTATTTAGGAGAAACATTGTTTATCTGCCTTTGATACACTGTGACTATCGTTCTTGCCATTCCTGTATTATAATTTTTACTTTTCTTCTTATCGTAGCCTTGCCAGCGCCATTCTTTATCTCCTGTATTTTTCATATCTTTTGCAAAGAGATCAATGAGAATAATGGCTATTAGTATCGCAGTATGTGAGCCTGTGCGGTAAACACACTCAAAACGCAATATTTTTTAATAAATTAGCTCGTACACACACATCTCTGCAGCGTCGTTTACTTGATTTTGGTCCTCCAATATTGGCAAACAATCTGGAAATGTGGCGGTGATATTTGCTGCTTTCAGTGCAGCCGTTTTGATGTGTTCCAGTATACGCCGTACCTATCATTTATCACTCCCAGGTATCTCCTACCCTAACAGCCTGTTTCACCTGGACTTTATTATTTGCCACAGTTTTCTATGGGTTAATAGGAATATGTTTTCTTGCGATACGAACAATTTCAATCTTCTTCTTTGCCAACTGTAGCTCGTGGAACTGCATCCATTGAGTCGCGATTCACATTACTCCGATCAGCACAATTTTTGCCACTTTTTGGTCTCGTGCCGCAACATCATTTGCATCGGCGTCAAGAAAGTAGATCTACTCGTCAAGAAAGGGATAAGTCTACTTGTTGATCTAGCCAAATATCGATTGACTGCGAGAGTGTCTAGGAATCTTATTTAAACAGACTCAGCCGTGCTGATAGGAAGTCAGACTCTATTAACCTAAAAGAACATATTTAGTTTTCTTGATATTTTACTTACCAAGTTACACTTATTATTTCAACGTCATCCATCAACTAAATAAACTTTATTTTATTTTTAGAAAGGTTTTTTTTTCAACTAACGCTTATTCAACGTTATTCTAAGTTCAATTAATAAAGTGGTGTTAGTGGTTATAATCACAAACAGAATTATCACTGTTGCCCACCGCTATAGAAAAATTATTCCGATGAGCTGAGAAGCTTGAAAGCGCTAATCGGAATAATTGTTGGAATTATTGTTGTGTGCAACAGTGACAATTCTGTTTGTCAACGTTATTCATTTTGTAATTTTGTAGTAATACCACAAAAAACAAGATTACAACATTTTGTTATTTTCTTGTAATTTTGTTTTGTGTAACCACTTCAACAGCCTGTTAGCCTAAATCGGAAGGACCAACGAGAACGAGGACGAGGTTCTTCTTGTGTCGCAAATTCGATAACTAATTTGTCTGTATTACAGATTCTTGGTAGCATTTGGGTCTTATTTGTCTGTTCACAAAACAAAAGATCGCGCAAGTAACGGGAGAACTCGTCGTCGTCGTCATCCTTTACGGCTTAGGCTAGCAGCCTGTTCCAGTCTCAATGGAAGTCATCCAACCATCGCTTACGGGGTCTTTCCACACTTCTCTTCCCAATTGGATGATGGGCAAGGGCTCTTCTTGAAAATCTAGTTGGATCCATTCTGTCTACGTGTAACCGCCACTTCGTTTTGTACCGGGAGATTTTCTCATTTAAGCTTTCAGCTATGCCTATCTCCATTTTAATAAGATCATTCTGATAAGATCTCTCATGGTACAACCCTTTACACCCCTCAAGAACCTCATTTCCGCTCCATGTATTCTAGATATATCTTTCTAATCAAAGTCCCACTACCACACAGTAGTTGAGGTATGGCCAGTACAATATATAATATTTCAATTGTGTCTGTTTCCTTGTTTTCTTTTTTAAGTGTTTAATGATACAACCACAAAGCGATTGGAAGAGATTAATTTTGCTTTCAACCTCCTCACCGTCTTGGTACGTGATGCTGCACCCTAAATACCTGAAATCTAGCACCTTTCCTATTTTGTCGACTCCTGTATGACAATCTTTGTCCTAATACGATTTGCCCCGGAAAAAGCCAAAACTTTTGTTTCGGATAAGGAAATGGTTTCATTGTAATCTGTTGAAATGTTAGTAAGATAAAAGAACGACCTTTTATCTTGGGTAAAGTCGTCTCAACCAATAATACATTAAACTCTGTAGCTGTTAAATTTCTCACATAACTGTGGGAGCATATTCAGGGGCATTAAGTCTTTCACAGAAAAAAAGGATATGAAAATGCAGAAACACAATTATGGAATATTCTTCTACTTAGGGGCGGATTAGAAGCGCGTAGTGCCTATGCTGCCATTAGACTGGTGCACCTCGTTGAAAATGCTACAATTTGTCCATTATTTATACTGATAATTGGCATACATAATTTCAAAAGTTAACAATTATTCTATTAAACTCTCAAATTACAACAAATATTTAGCTAAATAGTAATTACAACGAACATAGTAGTACTGAAGCTTAGAAAACACTAATCGATCCATTTTTTCTTGATTTTACCTTAACGAAGTCGTGAATGGGGATCCCACAGCTACTGCCGCATCCCGCGTCTCAGTTTCCATATTAACTTATTCTGTGTATCTTAATTCTTCAGATTCTTTTCTTCCATAGTCCTTTCGATCCCTTCTATCCATTTTAATCTAGGTCTGCCTCTTTTTCTATATTTGAACACACTCACAGGTATTCTTTCTTCACTCATTCTCATTAGGTCTCCATACTAGGAAAGCTGTTTACGTTTTATATCTTCTATTACAGTTTCTTTTTTATTTGTTCTTTCCCTTATTACGTTTATTCCCTTATTTCTACAGCTTCAATCTTCCTGCGGTTCTTTTCGTTGATTGTCCAACATTCTGACTCATAGGTAGTAATTGGCTCAACAATGGCTCTATAAATATTGATCTTTGTCGGTAGCCCGATTTTGGTGGACCATAAAAGTGGGTTTAATTGGCGTATGGTGCTTTTTCCTAAAACTAATCGATGTCTTATATCTTCATCACATATTCCATCATCGCTAATTATACTTCCTAAATATTTATACTTTTCACATTTCTTGATGGAAGTATTATCTGATAACTGAAGATCTGATGTTCGACATCCTGTGGCTAAGTACTCTGTTTTTTTTTAAGTTTATGTTTAATCCCCATCGATCGTATTTTTCTACTAGTTTTCTCATCATATAAGTGATATCTTCTTCATCATTGGCTATCACCACTTGAACATCTGCGAATAAAAGAGTGTATAAACACTTCTCTTCTAATTCTATTCCCATTCTGCTGCACTTGTTTTTCCATGTCTTCAGTGCTCCTTGTATATATACTTTGAATAAAGTGGGATACAAACAACATCCTTGTTTCAGTCCCTTACTAATATTAAACGACTCGGACACTTCTCGTCCTATTTTCACTCTGGCTTGAACGTTTTTGTAGATGTTCTACATCTACACTTCCTACGTATATGGGGTTAATTCCACTATTTTATAAAGTTTCAAATAATTTGACTAGTGGGACATTGTCATAAGCCTTTTCGAGGTCTATAAATACCAAATCCGTTTCTAAATTCCTTTCCGTTCGTTTCTCAATTATTTGTCGCAACGAAAATATTTTGTCGACACAGGATCTTCCCGCTCTAAATCCACTCTGTTCTTCCACTTACAATCAAATATACTGCAACTCACCGTCTGCGGCTTTTTGAAACAACGTCTTCACTATAAAGTTGACATGTTTCAGGACACTTGTCCCATCCTCAGAACTTAAAATATTCGTGTATCATTTAACGTTGATACAGTTGTCAAATAATTAAAATATTAAAATCCAATATAAATGTTTAAAAACGAGCGCTACGGTTAAACGATGCACATCGTACGGTGACTGACCGCGCACTGAATTACGTCTGGCTCCCACCACGACAATAACGCATGCCAGTGTCGTACAATACATTCGACTTGAAAAGCAGTTGATCATTTAAAACACGCGGCTTGGTATCAGTATTATTATACGCTTTGTAAATTTCGTACTCTTCAAGGGCGTTCATATATCGCCCTTTCTTACATATGTGAATAGGAATCAAGTTAGTTTTAAAATTAGTGTAATTAAAATTTCTCGGAAATGAGGTGTTCTGCAAATTTTGACTTGATATTGTCCAAGCTGTTTTAAATGATCAACATACCCTAGCGTTATGGGGTAATCCACCACTGCTCCTACCCCCCTCTCTCTCACATGCTCAAACAGAAACACCTTACAAAAGTAATACGAACCAACAATCAAGTCCGTTTACAAAAGTACTGCACCAGTACTGTGGCCTGTGTGCTGTACACATTAATTACAATAATGAAACAAGTAAAGCGCATTACAATCAACAGAGTTTCAGCACTAACGCGTAGTTTTGCTTAGCCTTAAGAACAACCGTAAATAGTGTATAACTGTATGCAACGGTTTTTTCTGCATAATTAAAAACGTTATTGTTTGTTTATGTTGATGCACGCGTTTGCAAAAGTTGTTGCTGGTTACAGCTAAAATAACTGGACACGAAAAGGCTCTCACTTTGATGCGCTGCGTCAAAAGATCTCATTGCGCATGGGTAGATTTGACGAGTTGATTTTGTGTTCATAATTAGCTGCATGACTGATGTGTCACATGGTTGTATGGCATGACCTCACAGCCCACTCCCTGTACTGCCTTCTCTGACACCACTACGATGTGCGCGAACCGTATGATGTCTTACCATCATTTGGAGCATGTTACGGTACAGCTGTGAGTACCAACCTGTTTTATTAATTTCTCTAAATGTTCATTCCTTCGTTGTCGATTGCGTTGAATGTATTCATAAAACCTGAATATATTAAAGTTTACATTATAGTTTCATTGAAGAATAAAAAGTACTCGGTATTGCCTTATAAACTTTGACTTTGACAATCATATCTGTCAAAAAAGAAATAATAATTTAATTCCTTTCAAATCGTGACAATTATGGACTCCACAATACATGTTAGGGCTACAGTTCGTCTGCGTAAGTTCTACATTATGTGCGGGACCATCAGGCGAACTCTTCAGTCACCAAATAGGGAAACACCCCTAAAATTCTACAATGTGATAACCTTTCCCACACTTCTTTATGGGTATGAGAATTGGACTTTAACGAAAGGCCAGGCCAATCGCATTCACGCGGCTGAAATGAGATTTCTCAGGCACGTGGCAGGGTATACTCTCCATGATCACAGAAGAAACACAGATATACGGCAGGAACTTAACATTATGAGTATACTCGACAGGATTGCCTAGTGTCGGCTAAATTGGTGGGAATATCTTTGCCGAATGGATGACTGCCGCATCCCCAAACAACTATGGAACTATAAGCCGAAGGAGCGGAAAGGTGTGGGACGTCCGAGGAAAGGCTGGAGTGATCAGCTCTAGGCTCTTTGACTGTTTGAGACCGTAACAAACCATCCTTGGTTTAATCCTTGCACGTGTTAAGGACAGAAGACATACTAGTCCAAAGCAGGCACTTCTGACCAAATTCCACGTAGGCCTACTTTAACCTTCAACGCGTGAACAAAGAATGTTTGTGCTATGTACCGTTAACTCTGCAGTGGGGGGGGGGGTCAACGTCGCCCCTAGAGGCATTACAAATTTTATTGAAATTCCATGATCACATACTGTAAGCCTATATCTAAGCAAGTTGCGTACAAGGCTCATAAATAATTGGATAAATATAGGTCTATATATGGGAAGAAACTTGAATATCTCATTTGTCCTGAGGGAAATGCGGAGGCCGACCTTTGAGCTAGTCTCAATCCCCAACCCCCACCTTATAAGCTAATCTTATCCCACCCGAATGTAGTCTCGTCTCCTCCACCCCCCGGACCAGCTCCCACCCAGGTACGTCACTGAGTTTTGTTTTTTTTTACAAAGCATTACTGAGGAAACATAAAATCTCATTGTAAGAAACCACTACTACAGCATGTAGCACTTATGAAGAATGCAGCAGTTAACCTGTACGCCTTGCTTTCGTACACTGCGGGGCGCCATTACCACTACTCTCAGTGATTTCACACACACACAAAGCGGTCAGAGCAGTGATGTAAATCCCGCCCTGAAGCAGTCCGCAGCACAAAGGGATGCCGTTAACAGTTTTTTCCGCTATGTGTCAGATATATAACCTTGTTCCTTCCTCCGCTTAAAGCTAAACCTACAGCGTAACTCGGTACATGGAAAATTGTTACTGGAAAATTCTTTCATAAACATGACTTTCATAAAGATACCCAATTGTCAGCCGACAGTCTAAGATATATAAAGACGATAAAACTAATGTGTTGGAGATAAAGTTTCGTCCACCTTTACAGTAGAATCGACCAACCAGAAATGTCGTTAAACCGCGGTAGCACCGTCACTTTTTATGAAACCTACGTTTGGTTTGCCAAGAAAGTAGATGGACGATCAGCAGACATGAGATTTCTGAAGCCGGTGAAAGACTATACCCGAAACGATTGATCAGAAATGAAGGTATTCACTGTGGGAGAGAAGATTACAGAATGCAGAGTTGGCTGAACATATTCACTAATGTAGACAGTAACAGAATACGAAAAATGGGTGTCCAGTACGACATGCCAGGAAAAAGTCATTTTGGACATCCAAGAAAAGTCGGTTATATATAGTTACTGGATATATATCGACGACGGATACAAAAAGTGTAAGTTTTATTATTTTGTTTGCTGGAATTTTATACGATTGATGTTGCTGCGACGTGGACGGGATTTCAAAAGAATATTTAACCATGTCAAAAGCTCCTCTCACAGTCGAGAGCAGTGGTGCTCAACCTTTTTAAGTTTGGGACCCACCTTGGAAGATATTATACTTCATGGGGCCCATAAGGATAGGCGCCGGTAGAATTACTTATAGGGGTGTGCGTCCACTTTACAGTCACATTTTGTTTGCTAATGTCGACTACTTTAAGCTCTCTTTTACGCTAAAACAAATTATACTTGCTTAATTCTGCTGAACACTAAATGCAATAGATTTTTAATACGCAGTAAAGAAATTATCGAGCCCGACTTCGCGACCCACCAAACGTCCCCTTGGGTCCCGGAAGTGGGTCGCGCCCCATAGGTCTGGAGTATCAGCCAAATATAATTATAATTGTACGACCTCGGCTGCTTCCACCAACTATTAAATCCAATGAAGTCCAACAGTAATTTCTTACCTGTGTGTCCGCACGGAGAGGTTCAGTTACTTTGACTTCTGACGTGAGAATAACCACATCAGTTGGGTTCTGATAGAACAGACGTTGCGCGGAGCGTCTTGCGCTCTGGCGTGTGTACGCCTTGTAGAGACTTCGGCCCGATGACGGTTCACTTGATTCTAAGCGGCTGAAGAATCACTTCTTCCGTAAATGTATTATGATAGGATGCTTTATATGTTCCTACTTTACTCTAGAAAGTTCTCTTATTTGAAGGTCCTTCATACAATATCAAAAGCAACTTCTCTACTTTGAGAGAAGACGCGTCTCGATTACAAACACGCGCGCCCGCGCTTTCACACGCACGATAACTCTTAAGTTTTTAGCGGGTGTGGTATGATGTGTCCTTTTCCCGCGGTGTGTTTTGTTCATTCCTGCAATATTTCGGCAGATCCGATATATAAGGCCTATAGGTAATACGAGACGTAATTACGAGAGTCGAGACTTGCAGAATTTGTACAGAGATCTCAAGGTATTAGACTGAGTGACACACAGCGATGAAGTAATCCCAGAAAGGGTCAAACAAGACGAACGTAAGGAAGCAGAGAAATATGGTGCCGAAGACGCGTGTGGACTGGAGGAGAACCATAACTGGTGGACGTCTGCTGACCGTTGAGGGTAATGGCGGAAGATTAGTCTCAGATATGACTGTAAACCACTGAATGAAATCTGCAAGGATTTCGGATTACAGGTCTCCACATTGAAGACCATGGTGATGGATTTTCTAAGAGCTGACCCTATACGACTAAAAATTATTGAAAAATGGTATTGTACTGAAGAAGGTCAGTAATTTTGAGTATCTGGGCTGTAACGTGTCTTACATTACAAAAAATGATGTGGTGAAGAAGTTGCGCAAGTTCAACCGTATGTGTGCGACCGTCAGGAGACCGGTAAAATCAATGAGGAAAGAAACACGCCTGATGTTCTACCTCCTCACATTTCTCTATGGGTCTGAGAATTGGACTTTAACGAAGTCTCAGGCCACTTGCATTCAAGCGGCAGAATTGAGATTTCTCAGGCACGTGCTGGGTACACCCTTCAAGATCAAAAAGAAATGTCGACGTACGGCAGAAGCTGAATACTGTATGAGTACATTTTATAGAATTGCCGAATATCGGCTAAAATGGTTGAAACATCTTAAGCTAAGAGATTACTGCCACATCCACAAACGACTATGGAATTATAAACCGAAAGGACGCAGGGGCGTGGCGGAAAAAGCATTGGAGTGACCAGCTCTAGTCAATCTGCTTGGGACCGGAACAAACTATTTTTGGTTTAATCCTTACTGAAGATGACGACGATGACTCTGAACGGAAACACCCGCATCTCTCGTCCTCTTCCCGGCTTCTCGAACGTGGTGAGACCCTTAACTGCGAGCCCAGCAGTGCATGGTGCACGGTGGTTCCGATTACCGTCCACTATCATTATCGTTCATAATTGTAACGAATTACGCATCAGTACACTCCCAGATTCCCCCGAGAAGGTTCTTCGTCTCTGACGCAAACAGTACAGCACTGTGGAAAAAAACGCACAGATTCAAACCGAGTAACAGATTTTGATAAGACACAAAAGTCAGTTTTAATCTAGGACAAATATTACTGATAACACATGTGGATAATTATGGCCACCGTATATTCAGCGACGGAACCTTGTGGAATCACAATTATCTAACCATGGATATATAACCAATAAGGTATTACTTCATGTATGCTGTCAACAAACTAACCATTAAACCCAACCCTTAAAACCACGAAAGGGGTACAAAAAATATACAGGCAGTAAAAGAGTTCATATATCTTGGCTCCCAGATAAACAGCACTGACGAAACGAACACTGAAATAAGAAGAAGAATATATCTCGCAAATAAAACATATTATGGGTTAAAAAAAAGCACCTGGCATCTAGCTTCGTCTCAAGAAGGACGATATGCAAAATTTACAAAACACTTATCAGACCAATGTTGACACAGCCTATGCTTCAGAAACCTGGACAATGACAAAATTAGCGAGAGATTTCTAGGTTGGTGTGAAAGACGGATTCTAAGAACAGTGTTCAGTGGAGTACAAGAAAATGGAATGTGGCGCAGGCGCTATAATTATGAACTATAGCAAAGAGCCGGATATTGTCAGGATAATCAAAATATACAGGCTAAGGTGGGTTGGGCACGTACAGAGAATGGAGGAAGAACAGCCTACGAAACACAGTTTCTACCAGAAACCAATGGGTAGTAGAAAAAGGGGAATACCTCGAAATAGATTCAAAGACAGATAGGGGAGGACCTCAGAAAGCTGAGCATAAGAAACTGGAAAGCCAGGACACGCAATAGGGAAGAATTGAATCGATTCTTGGAGCAGGCCAAGACCCACCAAGCGTTGTAGAGCCACAGCTGATGATGATGAAGCTATTACTTCATGTTCAGAATATTAATAGGCCGCTTACAAAGTTAATTTTCAATATTAATTACTGTATTTTGTAAATATTTTAAACTGTAATACGCGGAACTGATTTAAATAACGCACTGGTAGGCATTACAAATCATATAAAAACTCGTCTACGACCGTTTTAATTGACGAAGCACGCTAACGAGATGTTTGTATTCGCTTTTAATTAAACAATTCCCCCTCCCAGTAACCCCCGTCACGCGCTCACTCCCTCTCCAGTTACACTATACCATACACTAATTAGGTCTCCACCTAAATCACTGGTACTACAAGGTGAAAAATTACAGCGTTTCGGATGCGATTTGTTAAAGCGTTAATTGCTCTAAAATAAGTTTTCAATAGTCATTTTTATTTCCATGTTCCATAAGGAAATGGAAGTATGGTGATGGCGAAAAACGTCGTGTTCGAGTTAAGGGCTGATTCTGATTGTACTACACGTTAAAACATGAAGATAATTCATTTACCGAAAAGTGTGTGTGTGTGTGTGTGTGTGTGTGTGTGTGTGTCTGTGTGTAGAACTGTTTTTATGGCAAACAATAACCGCCGCAAATTCACACGTAATCAAATAATTTTTTGCATATGTGCCTCAGTTGTAGAGGACTCAAGGCGTATTGATTTTGGTCAAGATCGGTTAAGAGGAATGGGTAGTTTACCGGCAACATTTTATGTTTTAAGAAAAGTAAAGTACTTAATTTTGATAAATAAAGTATCCTGAAAGGAAGGTCATAATAATCCACTGTAGAAAGGTAGATGAAATATCTATAAATGAAAAGGGTAGTTGAAGGGTGAGGGGACAGTTTTTTTATATGTACTACGTTATCGGCAACAAAGAAGTAGTTTGTTGTTAAAATTTCTTCCCGGGCTGTTTAGCTGTGGTCCAATGTTTTATGCAAAACCAGACATTTCAGCAGTGCCATCGACTGCCATCATCAGTGAAAATCGAGTCCGCTAACGTGATATTCGAAATGGAATATTTCCATAGAAACTACTTCTTTCTACTTCTATCTTCAGCCTTAACTACAGTACTGTGGTCACTAACGTATACCACCTCACGTTAGCGCACTCAATTTTCACTGACGATGGCAGTCGACAGCACTGCCGAAATGTCTGTTTTGCAGAAAACATTGGACCACGGCCAAACTGTCCGGGAAGGAATTTTAACAACAAACTACTTCTTTGTTGGCGATAACGTAGTACACATATAAAAAATTATCATTTAACTCTCATTTACATTTACAGAAAATTACCCCCTCCCCTTCAACTACCCTTTTCATTTATAGATATTTCATCTACATTTCTTCAGTGAATTATTATTACCTTCTTTTCCGGATACTTTATTTATCAAAATTAAGTACCTACTTTAGTCTTGTTAAAACATAAAACGTTGCAGGTAAACTACTCCTTGCCCTTAACCGATCTTCACCAAAATCAATAGGCCTTGAGTCCTCTACAATTCAGCCAAAAATGCAAAAAATTGTTTGATTCTATTTTAATTTACAGGCAGTTATCGTTCGCCAAAAAAAAATCTACACACAGACACAGACACTTTTCGAAAAATGACTTTTCTTCATGTTTTGTGAGTAGTACAATCAGAATCAGCCATTATCTCGAACATGATTTTTCGGGATCACCATACTTCCATTTCCTTATGGAACATGGAAGTAATACATAACTGAAGAAAGGATAATTAATTTTGTCCCACTTTTGATATTAGGCTATATGATTGCATAAAACTTCAACATTTGAACTGAGATACTGCGGCTCGTGTTTCTGCTTAATAGTTGGCTTGTGTGGTTGGTCCCAATTTGTCCCATAATATATCACTCAGCGTAAAAGCTACCGGTATTTGAGATGACATACAAACGTTCTCTTTTTGCGACATTCAGAGTTCCTTGTGACACAGTGGATTGCAATGTGTCATACGTGCCCTGAATATTTGGTTGATGCAAGCAGCGTGGTACAGCTGGACACACACGCGGGCGCGCGCTCACGATTTAACTCTATGCACAGCATGTCGCGGTGAGATGTGTGTTGGTTATCGGTATTTTGTATAGACATACGGGGAAGCGCTCCGGCAAGTAACCCCCCACCCTAACACACACACACACACACACACACACACACACACACACACACACAGGTTTGAGCTATTCACACCATACTCGTAAATAACGTACGGATAATGATGTCTCTACACCGTAGGCCTACAAACCCAGTGGTCTTTATAGGTTAATGCTCGTGCCATTTTCCACTCGCTTATTAAAATTACCAAACATAGGCCTACGATCAGATAACGTAAGAAGATAACTCAGATAGGTTACGTAATCACACTGAGTATCTGGTGGTATTCGAATAGGCTGTAGTAGATTAGAGTAATTTACGGTAAACTCCAGAGGGAAACGTGAATGAGGGGAAACGACAGTGCTGGCCGAGTGGAGGAGAGAGAGAGAGAGAGAGAGAGAGAGAGAGAGGGGGTGAGACAGAGAAGACTGACAGACAAACAGAAAGAGAGACAGAGAGTGTTATATGTGGAGATGCATGGAGTGGTGGGGTTACCGTTTCATTTTAGTGAAATCGACGAGGCACCTGATGATGTGTGGTTCCCATCTTAAATAGTAAGTCTTATAATTATTTTTATTTATTTATTTTTTTTTTTTTGTAAAGGGTTTGTGAGGATCGGTCAAAAATATAACAGAAATTTAACTTATTTGTGTCGACGTTTCGACAATGTGTATTGTCGTCATCAGGACAATTATTGGTCACGCCAAACACACAACTGTGAGAGAGAGAGAGAGAGAGAGAGAGAGAGAGAGAGAGAGAGAGAGAGAGAGAGAGAGAGTTGTCTGTTTGGCGTCAGCAACAATTGTCCTGACGATGACAATAAACAATGTCGAAACGTCGACACAAATAAGTTGAAATTTGTGTTATATTTTTGACCGATCCTCACAAACCCTTTACCAAAAAATTCATTTATTGACGGTCACTATGAATTTAAGGATTATTATTATTCTGGCATCAGAACCCAGCGGTGATTAATAACAATTTCAATGAAATTCCATAAGCGATTAATGTAGGCATATTTTTAAGCCAGTTGTATGTACTAAAATTAGGCGTAAACTTATAGATAATAATAATATGGGACGAATCTTAAATATCTCGTTTGTCCTTAGGAAAATGGGGACTCCAATCTCCAAGCTGATTTCATCGCCCCCTCCCACAGAAGCCAGTCTCATCGTTCCCAGAAACTAATCTTATCCCCCTCCTCTCCCAGAAGCGGCTCCTGGTTACGCCACCACAACTCGACGTGGATCTCAAGGTAGCCTGCTCAAGGTTTCTCTTCCGTTCCGTCCTCTCACCACGTAACCTTCTCCAGCCTACCACATTCACACCCCTCACATCGGTCTTACCTCATACATCCATCTTTTCCTAGGTCTTCCTCTAATTCTTCTACCTATTGGTTTCCAGTTTCCGATTCTTTTACTTGTTCTATTATCAACCATTCGTCTTACGTGACCGGGCCATCCTATTTTCTGCTCTTGCTGAACCGTTCCACGTCATCACCGTAGAGATCCGATTCACAAATCGTTCGTAGCCTCTGGTAACCGTCCTTAGTTTAGTCAGGCTATTTATATTTAAATACTTTATTTATCGGTGAAGGGTTTGTGAGGATCGGTCAATAGTATAACACAAATTTTATTTTAACTTATTTGTGTCGACTTTTGACAATGTTTATTGTCATCACCAGGACCTGTGTATGAATACAAAAGAAATGTCAAACACAGCAGAACAATTATTTGAGTGAACGTGTTTGTGTATGTAAGTGTGTGTGTGTGTGTGTGTGTGTGTGTGTGTGCGTGTGCGTGCGCGTGCGTATGTATGTATTACATATTACATAATACAAGTTTATGGTAATGTGTTTGTAACATTATGTAAACTATCTGACGCAAGTTCGTAAAGTTCTAAAGTTATTGTGTAAATTTAGAATTTTCTAAATTAATGATTATTTTTAGGCCTAATACCATTAGTGAGTGAAACATGTTAAAAATAACATAATTACATAATTTAATAATGTTAAATAATAACATATTTAATAATTACATAATTTAACATCCCTTAATCTGTATTTAGCTACAATATATTTTACTATCCTATATGTTGACAGGTATATGTATAAACGTTTTCTGTACCAATTCTAATATCTAATTGTTGATTATTGCTTTTATAATTAATTTAAAAATACCATTACATTATCAGTAATTTATATTGTGATAGTGTATAAATTAAGTTGTGTGATATAATAATTATCTCGTTGTCTTAAAGACAACATTTGAAGATGTAAACAAACTATCTCATCTCCTTCACATATACAGTGATACATACATACGCACGCACACCCACACTCACTCACTCACGCATATACACAAACACGTTCACTCAAATAATATTGTTCTGTTGTGTTTGATATTTCTTTTGTATTGATACACTGGTCCTGGTGACAATAAACACTGTCGAAACCTCGATACAAATAAGTTAAAGTTTGTAGTATATTACTGACCGATCCTCACAAACCCTTCACCGAAAAAGTCATTGATTGACGGTCACTATGAATTTAAGGATATACATTATTTATTTATTCTTTAGCGGGCTGTAGGCCTACTACCTTGTTCCCCCTCCACTGAAGGTGGTTCGCCCGAAACGTCTCGCGTTGCAAGAAACACGGCCTAACATCCCGGTCAACATGTGCGACAAATATGATAACTCCAACCGTGAGAATTTGCCAACATTTTGAGGCGACATTATTATTACAAATTATATCGCATATAGTTTCCACACATAAACGACAGCCTTATTTTTCTCGTTTACGCGGCGTATTATTTTAACTAAACGACGATTTTCAAAAAAGTTAGTTTAGCATTTGTGCAAACTATGCGTGTCAAACTTTTCAAACAAATACATGAACACAACGAGTAGTAAACACAATATATTCAAGTTATTATGTATATTCTTTCACACAAAAAAAAGTGAACAGGAAAAAGCTTTCCATTTGTGCTTTCCTTTATTCGTTTGTCGTTTGTGCTGCTCAATATGTTTTCTTCTAAAAGCCGTATCAGTCTTTCTCTCTCACAACATACGACTTTCGGTCACAAGTTTATCCTTTTGTTGTTCAACCGGATCCCTTATACACGGAATAACGAATATACTGTACTCTGTCTTGCGTCGTTGACGGATTAGCCCCGAGGACTGTTTGCCCTCTCGACTCCACTGTGTGACGATTTCATTAATAAAAATATGTTAATTAATTAAGTTGATAATATATAAGCGGAGAAATTTTAAATTCTTAATAAAATCTCACATTGTAAACTAAATCTTATGGCAATCATTTAATAATAATAATATTTAATATAAGTCTAATAATAAAATTTAATGGGAATGGAATTGTACAGAAAGGGTAAAGCTTATTAATTTATCCTGCATAAACAAGAACTGACCAGAATTAACTTGTTTTCTGACCCCTAAATAAACTAAGTATTATTGTAAATTTGTTATTATTTAAATAATTAATTAAGACCATTGTTACGTACTTTGATAACTTCTGCAACTAAGAATATCACGATTTAATTATTTAATCAACCGTAGTCCTTTAATTAAAATTAGAAACACGGAACTACTTTTATGTTGCCTAGTAATTGTCTTGAGATTACTACGCTCCCCTTAACTATTTTCTTCGACTTGTAATGGAGCGCTCACGCCGTAAGCAGCGTAAAGCGTTGTTTCGCTACGTATATATATAAAAATGTGAAAGGGTTGATACCATGACTATTTAAATAAGTAATTTGTGTGGTGATGACATCTCTCTATATTATAAAATAACGGACTATGTAATTTATACAGTATTACAACCTAGAAGGTGATAGTCAACTAATCTATCATCATGTGAAGTGTATAACAGTGAAACAAACTTTCTATCTATGTATTCTAACTACAAGAATTACTAAGAATAACTACAGTCGCCGGAGATGAATGTACCACACCATGAATGATTTCACATACTTCTAGAACTTCACCATCACAGTATGATAAGGTAACGACTGAACTTCAAGAAACATCAGGAGGACCGAAGAACTAATTCTGCAGCAACTTCAGGAAACACACAGGTGACATGGAGGCTTGTCTTCCATGGTTAAGAGTTACAAAATTATAAACCCAAAAAGACAATTTAAATTATCATATTAAAGACTTTAAAACTTATGTTTAAATGTAATAACATTAAAGACTTTAGAAACCTGACTTTTTAGGTAACATGTAGTATAAAATCTAATAACGCTAGTTATAGCAAAAAGGTAAAGTTTAAACTAAAAGTTTTGTTGTTTTAGAAGATTAGTAAAAACCATTCTTCAAATGGTTAGAGTTTCAATATTGTACATGGCAAGGTGACCATAATTCATTTAATATATTCAATCCCGGATCCGTGGAATTAATCAATAAGATGTACATCATATTTTGAAGCCCCTTTGTAAAGTAGTAATTTATATATTTAACAATATAGTAAACTATATTGTTTGAGATGAGAACTTTCAATAGAGAACTTAATCACCAAATGTAATAAAGAGATGTCATCTAAGTACCAAGTAAAATGAGTGCATATATCAACAGTCTCCCCTTCCAAATATCCTGCTATATAAATTGTTTATTTGTTGTGATTATTTTCAGTGCTTCACAACGAAGGCAGCCTGTATAATTGGCACATCCAATTATTACTGGTTCCCTACGTTATAACTCAAGAGAAGAGGTTATAACTGTACGAATGTTTACATCGGGCCAGATATTTATATATATTTCGCAGTATTTGTTTTGTCTCGTTTGTTTGACTTTTTGGCCGGATTATTGCGTTTCACTGTTGTCAATGCAACGAGGTCGAAAACCTCGGTGAAAAAAAAAAAATACCATGTTATGTGGGGGTTGTTGGCATGTGCGATTCGCCCGGAACGTCGAAACTCAGCGTAAGTTAGTCTTCTTCTTCTTCTTCTTCTTCTTCTTCTTCTTCTTCTTCTTCTTCTTCTTCTTCTTCTTCTTCTTCTTCTTCTTCTTCTTCTTTTCACCTCCTTCTCCTTCTCCTCCTCCTCCTCCTTCTTCTTCTTCATCTTGTGCTGTTTCCTCTGAGAAGGTTGGCAACCATCTCGGCAATCTGGATTCTAGTTTCAGCTGTCCTAAATAAATCGATTGAGGTACACTAGACCCAGTCTCTTAGCGTTATTCCACAAGAAAATATGGTTTCTGCCCCGTATTTTATTACTTTCGTGTTCTATAAGTAAATGGAAGTATGGTGATCGTGTTCGAGATAAGGGCTGATTCTGATTGTACTACCTTCAAAACATGAAGAAAAGTCATTTTCCGAAAAGTGTCTGTGTTTTGTCTGTGTGTAGATTTTTTTCTATGGCAAACGATAACAGCCGCAAATTCAATCAGAATCAAATAATTTTTTCCATACAGCTCTGAATTGTAGAGGTATCAAGGCCTATTGTTTTTGGTGAAGATCTGTTAAGGGAAGGGGTAGTTTACCTGCAACGTTTTTTGTTTTAACAAGGGTTAAATATAACTGCTTGTACGATAATTCCAATTATTACTGGTTCCCTACGTTATAACTCAAGAGAAGAGGTTATAATTTGCGCCACTCTGCTCTGCTGCTATTTTTGCTAATCTGCTGCTATATTTTGCGAATTTGCTAATTTTGCGTAAGAGAAAAGAAAGAAGTAATTGCGTCCCGATATCCCACGCACAAAAGCTGTTGATCTATACACTCATGTATTTCAATATGTGTCAGAGTTTGAAATAAGATAAAAATAATAATTAATATTATAGTAATATAGTATAAATAACTTTATTAGTAAATATAATATGTGTAACGTAATATTAGCATATAATCCCATGTAAACAAACCATGTCGGTACTTGTTAAGAGTCCCATTCATAAACGTGCCACATTCTCGACAATCTCGGACGGGTAGTTTCCTGCTGCCGTTTGTTTAAAATTGTCATTGTTTAGTTGAGTTGAAAATAAGTCACCCTCCCTGTGTGGTCTATTGTTATAAGAAGCGTGTCTGTTCATGTGTTAGTAACCGAAGGGGGAATCTTTTGTCGTACGCATATTCATGCATGTGTGAAATTTTTCTCTCTCTCTCTCAAAGTAAAACGATAAAGGTTGTCATAACATTTTAAGTGTTTATTTGTAAAAAAGAAAAAGGAGTAAGAACACGATTGATTTATATTTTTATATTTGTGTGTAAAAAAAAAAAGAGATAGCGTTGTATCGTAACTAATGCAAATGTTTAATAATAACCGTTAATAAATGTTTACCATGTACTAAAGTGTATAGGCGATAATTGTGTATAGGATAGTAGAGCAAATAATATTATGACTTAAAGTTCAAATGAATAAATGACTTAGTTAACCCTCCCTTGTTAGATAAAGTATTAAACCCCAGGTCCAAAAACAGTAAACTTGTAAACTGAGCCAAATAAATTAATAATAATAAATAAAGTGTGCTAAATAATTATGGTAAGTCGATAGGAAATAATTCTAGGTAAGTTTTTTTAAACCCCCCAAAGTAATAGTAAGTGAATAATAAAGGCTGAATAAATCTTAAGTTAAACTAAATTTGTGTAACGTGTAGCAGTAAATAAGAGATAGGTAAATAATAATAAAAGTATAGTTGAATAGTCAACAACCAGTTGTGGCCAGTAAGAGAACAATAAAGCGTGTTAAGGAATTGTAGTAAGCAGCCACACACTCTCCCTATTGTGATAAACCGTTGCCTCCCTAAACAATGAATACCACCGCGCGTGAAATACAATGAATTGTGTAAAGTCTCTCCCCTTCCGCAAAGTTGTCTAGTTATGGTTAAAGAGATAATAAGAATTACCATCGTGAGATTCCGCTTCTCTCAAGTAACTATAATCTAGAGTGGAGTATGGGATCTTCTTTAGATTATTTTAGAAGTAAGTCTATGGTATATAATCAAGATAGAATTATATACATGTAAAGTAACTAGTCACAACGGCGCCGGCTGAAAAGGATAATGATGAGGCAAAAAGGTGCCAAGAGTTCATTTATGAATGCTGAAAGCTAACGTGTAGAGCTAGAGTAAGCTGATGTCAGTCGGGCCACGATATTGTGAGTTACTGTAATTAGGGAAATTAGTATTATAAGTTAGTACTGTAAGAAGTGAGATAAAGGGAATTTCACGAAGGCGAACATTTAAATGAGAACTAGATAATTTAAAAAAAGAATTAGAAAAAACAAACCGTGTACTACTAATAATAAATAATAATAATAGAGAAATTACACACGGTACTCCCCAAACATACTCTCGGTATATTAAAAAAAAAATTATACCGGCGTCTGTGGCTTAAGCGGCGGAGTTTGTGACGATTTCATTAATAAAAATATGTTAATTAATTAAGTTGATAATATATAAGCGGAGAAATTTTAAATTCTTAATAAAATCTCACATTGTAAACTAAATCTTATGGCAATCATTTAATAATAATAATATTTAATATAAGTCTAATAATAAAATTTAATGGGAATGGAATTGTACAGAAAGGGTAAAGCTTATTAATTTATCCTGCATAAACAAGAACTGACCAGAATTAACTTGTTTTCTGACCCCTAAATAAACTAAGTATTATTGTAAATTTGTTATTATTTAAATAATTAATTAAGACCATTGTTACGTACTTTGATAACTTCTGCAACTAAGAATATCACGATTTAATTATTTAATCAACCGTAGTCCTTTAATTAAAATTAGAAACACGGAACTACTTTTATGTTGCCTAGTAATTGTCTTGAGATTACTACGCTCCCCTTAACTATTTTCTTCGACTTGTAATGGAGCGCTCACGCCGTAAGCAGCGTAAAGCGTTGTTTCGCTACGTATATATATAAAAATGTGAAAGGGTTGATACCATGACTATTTAAATAAGTAATTTGTGTGGTGATGACATCTCTCTATATTATAAAATAACGGACTATGTAATTTATACAGTATTACAACCTAGAAGGTGATAGTCAACTAATCTATCATCATGTGAAGTGTATAACAGTGAAACAAACTTTCTATCTATGTATTCTAACTACAAGAATTACTAAGAATAACTACAGTCGCCGGAGATGAATGTACCACACCATGAATGATTTCACATACTTCTAGAACTTCACCATCACAGTATGATAAGGTAACGACTGAACTTCAAGAAACATCAGGAGGACCGAAGAACTAATTCTGCAGCAACTTCAGGAAACACACAGGTGACATGGAGGCTTGTCTTCCATGGTTAAGAGTTACAAAATTATAAACCCAAAAAGACAATTTAAATTATCATATTAAAGACTTTAAAACTTATGTTTAAATGTAATAACATTAAAGACTTTAGAAACCTGACTTTTTAGGTAACATGTAGTATAAAATCTAATAACGCTAGTTATAGCAAAAAGGTAAAGTTTAAACTAAAAGTTTTGTTGTTTTAGAAGATTAGTAAAAACCATTCTTCAAATGGTTAGAGTTTCAATATTGTACATGGCAAGGTGACCATAATTCATTTAATATATTCAATCCCGGATCCGTGGAATTAATCAATAAGATGTACATCATATTTTGAAGCCCCTTTGTAAAGTAGTAATTTATATATTTAACAATATAGTAAACTATATTGTTTGAGATGAGAACTTTCAATAGAGAACTTAATCACCAAATGTAATAAAGAGATGTCATCTAAGTACCAAGTAAAATGAGTGCATATATCAACAGCCTCCCCTTCCAAATATCCTGCTATATAAATTGTTTATTTGTTGTGATTATTTTCAGTGCTTCACAACGAAGGCAGCCTGTATAATTGGCACATCCAATTATTACTGGTTCCCTACGTTATAACTCAAGAGAAGAGGTTATAACTGTACGAATGTTTACATCGGGCCAGATATTTATATATATTTCGCAGTATTTGTTTTGTCTCGTTTGTTTGACTTTTTGGCCGGATTATTGCGTTTCACTGTTGTCAATGCAAACGAGGTCGAAAACCTCGGTGAAAAAAAAAAAAATACCATGTTATGTGGGGGTTGTTGGCATGTGCGATTCGCCCGGAACGTCGAAACTCAGCGTAAGTTAGTCTTCTTCTTCTTCTTCTTCTTCTTCTTCTTCTTCTTCTTCTTCTTCTTCTTCTTCTTCTTCTTCTTCTTCTTCTTCTTCTTCTTCTTCTTTTCACCTCCTTCTCCTTCTCCTCCTCCTCCTCCTTCTTCTTCTTCATCTTGTGCTGTTTCCTCTGAGAAGGTTGGCAACCATCTCGGCAATCTGGATTCTAGTTTCAGCTGTCCTAAATAAATCGATTGAGGTACACTAGACCCAGTCTCTTAGCGTTATTCCACAAGAAAATATGGTTTCTGCCCCGTATTTTATTACTTTCGTGTTCTATAAGTAAATGGAAGTATGGTGATCGTGTTCGAGATAAGGGCTGATTCTGATTGTACTACCTTCAAAACATGAAGAAAAGTCATTTTCCGAAAAGTGTCTGTGTTTTGTCTGTGTGTAGATTTTTTTCTATGGCAAACGATAACAGCCGCAAATTCAATCAGAATCAAATAATTTTTTCCATACAGCTCTGAATTGTAGAGGTATCAAGGCCTATTGTTTTTGGTGAAGTTCTGTTAAGGGAAGGGGTAGTTTACCTGCAACGTTTTTTGTTTTAACAAGGGTTAAATATAACTGCTTGTACGATAATTCCTGTACTACTTTTAAATTTCGATCATCATCATCTTCATCATCATCATCATCATCATCATCATCTTCATCTTCAAGGATTAAATAAAGAATGGTTTGTTCCGGTCCCAAACAGGCAAAGATTATAGCTGGTCACTCTAGCGCTTCCTCGGACGTCCCACACGTCTCCGTCACCTCGGCTTATAGATCCGTCCGGCTAGTCCTTATTTGAGACAGTTCAGTAGTGAACATGTCTCCTGGATATGTTACTAGCATATCGCAGGGTAAGGGTATTGCATGGGTATATGTTGGGGCTGCCACTTCAGGCTTAACGTTCACACCGATTTTCTGCCTGCGTGTTGTCCCATAAACTGGCTGTCTTACCAGACTGAAGAGACCAGTTTTCCCTGTTGAGTTATCAGTACGGATCTTTAATGTGGTGGTTTCTCCTTGCCTCCCACATCCTACGTCGTCGGTCAATGGGAGGTCATCCGTCTTTAGTGGCAATTTCTCACCCCAAAGGCAAGAAGAGGGTGCCCTAACCTCTACTTGACAATGACAAGTAGAGGAGGGACAGCTTATACCGGCCGTCACTCGATCATTGGTCGTACGGCAAATTCTTCTCGAATATTTAATTTCTAATTCTGTCTTCCACAATACACCCTTTGACGGATCTCAGAAATTTCATGTTCAATGTTTTTACATCGCGATCGTATAATTATTCAAAAATATTTCAGGCCAACGAACCTAACAGAAAAAGAAATTAACTCACAGCTTTTCACTTAGAGTTTTTGTTGTCGCACTGCGTTTAGTAAACGTGAACAGAAGAGAGTCTGACGATTTAAATAAAAGAAATAATCAAGAAAATAAAAATTTGTAAAAAGTAAGGTTGCGAGCTCTTAAGCCATTTAAATCTCACTGTATTAATATAAAATACCTGTAAGTTATGTACTCAGTATGAGAGGAAGCAGTAATTAATTAGTTATTTAGAAGATACTCTAATAAAAAGATAAATTGTAAAGAGTTATTAATATCGTATTTAACCCTTTGCTTGTAAGCAGGCGCTGTCCTGTTGATTCCAGACTCGACATGCTTTCCGAGTCTTGTGTGAGTTAGAATAAGATAAAAAAATTAATGTTAATAATAAAAAAATCTGAAGACATAAATAGTCGCTAAAACAACTGATTTAAATTATGTATATTTGTTTAGGGATAGTTTGTATAAATAAAAATGTTAACTTAAATATAGTTAGGAACTATATTCTCGCGCGGAAATTGTCCCACTAACTTTTGCCCAGTACCAGGCGAAGGGAGCGGAATCTCTCTCTCTTGCAATGGTGACTTCGTACAGTATAGACGTAGGAGTTGTGCGCTTAAAATATGTTAACTATATTTTGTCTCGCCTTGAGATGGTGTACCAGATGTAGCTGTTTAAAGCATCTGGATGTGTTAATTAATATAGTCATGTAAATAGACAAGAAAAGTAAAGTAAAAAAAAATCGAAACGTAAAAAAGGAGTGTAACACAAGATGACTTCGTGCTTCAACAAATAACAACAATTCCAAAGTCATACCCGGAGATGTGAACTATCAGAAGCCACAAACTCTACTGCACGTGACAGAATATCCAGATCAGGACATCCGAGAATCTACAAGATCATCGTAGATATCTACACGACATATTGTTCAACCTGCGAACTTTTGGAGCCCTTTACAGAGGAAGGCCAGACCGAGATGACACCGTAGCTGTTCCTGTTTCCCAAGACGGATACCCCAGGACGAATCTTCTGCATACCAATTAAAAGGTGACTCGATAGCCCGTCTATCGAGGGTTACTAATATTTGTTACACAACACATCTTGAAAGAGACTTTTCAGAAACTATTAACTTTGTAAAGACTTATAAATTAAATCTAAGAATTTCATGAAACTATTCTAACTTCATACGTTGTAACAGTTTATATGCTAATGTAGAGTAATATAATTCAAGCAATAATACCATTCTTCCAATGGTTGAATAAAAGAAAGTCTTGCAAGCTAATATCATGAAATGGGTATAATTAAAAGTCTTAATTACAGAAATACAGAAAGTTGACACGGATCCGAGGTATAGCTATATAAAATCAAGTTTGATCTCAAAGTTTAAAGAAACCTTTCAAATAACTTAATAATTTAATTAGTAATGTCATGGGATCTGTCAGTATATGTTTTTAAATGTTAAATAAAGAGAAGTCTTCTTGTTACACACATATGAGAAGTGCTTAAATCAGTTGTATACCTTGCCATTGTTTCCTTACACAGTTAGTAAGTAATTTGTTACATTAATTATTTGTGATCAATTCTGTTACAACGTAGGCAGCCCATCTAATTAACGGAGTTTAATTACGAGGGGTTCCCTGGATTTTTTAACGCGGCGAAAAGACGTTACAAAACTGCGCCACTCTGCTTTCGTGTAAAAAAAAATAAAAGGGTAATTGTTTACAGAGTGTCACAAAAGTGCGCCACTATGCTAAATTTTATAAAGGTGCTTTAAGCAAACAAAATTGCGTCATTCAAAAAAAATAAAGGAAACAAAGGAAAGAGTTTTAATTGTGTATATAGTGTCACAAACAAAATTACATTCACTATGCGTGGATAAATTGTAAGATCAATAACTAAATATATAATATTGATATATGCACTCAGAAAGTTACTTTAATAAATGTAATGTTCAAAACATATTTAATAGTGTATTAAGTTACGTAGATGGTAGTATGTATAAGTAAAATATCCTTAGCGTCATACAATGCATGTAGCTTTTGCATTCTATAGGCCAGTAGGAACCTGCATAATTCGATGTAAGTACTTGCATACATGAATTGTGACCAAGCATAACAATTTTGGTCAACCGAACAATCTGTAACAGGTTTGTTTACGACAATCTATGACCTGTTGTTTCCTGAATCATTCTGCACAGTGTATGTCCAACTATCTAGCTTACATACACTAGTGTGTGTTATAAAAAAAAAAAATTTGATTAAAAATAACTTTGTTAATAATAATAAAGTAATTAAGTAGAAGTTCGTGATTTAAAACTTGTGAACAAAATAAGTAATTATTTAATTGAGAAAAGTTTATGAATGAACGGAGCCAAAGTGTTGTCTAAGCGGAATAATAATAATAGAATCTAGCGTCTGCGCTCCCCTTCTCTTGTTTAAACCGGTATACAGTAGTTGTGTTATTCAGTCGCATTGTGGAGAACAATAAGAGTAAAACCCCCTTTCTCACTGACACGCTCAACCCTCCTTTGTTAACTAAATATGTAGGCCACCCTCTGACCTACATTCCAGTAAACAGCTGATCGGGTATTTAACCTTGAAAAATATGTGTGTGTGATTTCTGTCTCTCCCTTAGAAGAGAAATTCTTCTTTTCTAATTAGTGTAAATTGATTACTTATGAATTTATTATATGTATATGTAATATATGTGTAATATACTAGTATTAATTGTAAGTACGTGCTAATGTGTTAGAACAAAATGGCCCAATTTAACCCGGATTTGTTATTAAAAGACGAGCTGTCTTACGAAGCCCTTTTGCGTGGACTACCCCATGCTGATGTAACAGTCGCGGAATTACGAAGTTCAATTCGCGAATGTGGATTTGATGCGCCCGTGCAATTAAACAATCTAAGCCAACTCGATTATGAAAGCGAGAAAGAAATTTGTAATGCCAAGTATAGTGAACTATACTTATTGTCTCAAACACTCCAAGACGAGAAATCTCCGGCAAAAATTTTTCGGACTACCCAGAGAATAGAGCATTTAACCAGGCGAATAAAAAATTTGTCGATCTGGCCGAATCTCACAGAAATACCCGTTGATGTACAAAAGCTAGCAGACGAAGCTCTACGCCGCTTACCTTCAATTATCAACGATTTAAGACGAAAATCCGACTCATTCAGGATGGACGAAATAGAGAAATCATTAATGAAATTACACATCTCCCCAGTACAATCCCCCACCACTGGTTTACCTCCGCCTAACTCGGATCGGAACTCACCTATCGTATCGCAAGTGCAAGCGAACCCAGAACAAAAAACTGATACAGATGTAAATGTCCCTCCTCCCGAGCATTTTCAGTTTCGTCCCGGAAATAATGAATTGACCAACACCCCCAATGAATCTAATCGCCCTCATCGAGGAATTACCCCTATGAACTATAACGCAGATCTATACGGAAAAATGACTCACCCTGTGGAGAAGATTTTAACCGAAATCCCCTATACAGATGGTTTAAATGTTTCCAAGTTACTAACATTTATTAGTTATCTTCTTCAGATAAAGGATCTACAGCAGCTGAATGACTGGCAAATTTTACAAGTTCTGTTACCAAAGTGTAAACCCCCGTTAAAAAATCGTGTGCTAGAAGCCCTAACCTCTACTTTCCCAGTAGAAGAGCTACATAGCTCTTTAATAAAATACTTTATTCCCACCGGCATCTATGAAGAAATAAAAAGGAAGACAGTACTCCGAGCACAAGGACATCAGGAGAGATTAGCTCACTACATCTCCGATATTAGGGAGTCCTCTCGACTACTACGTGTAAGCTGGAATGAAACACAACTGGTGGACATCATTTTAGTAGGCGTGTCACCTGAAGAAAGATCTCGACTATCATTGATGAATAGACCCAATACAATTGCTGATCTAGAACAGTGCAGTATCCATTCTTCAACTGTATGGTACTCAGATCAAAATAGAGAAGCAATGAAAACCTCTGGAACTAATACACATCAATTGCGAGCACTACTGCCTGATGTAACAACCTCGTATGAAAGACAAGTTTCTAGTAGACCTCACCATGTGCGCAAAGCTGGTAAGTTAACTGTAAACCCAGATAAATCGGAAACCAAGTACCCACCTCGCAGAAAACCCACCTGTTATAATTGTGGCAAATATGGGCACATAAGAAGAGAGTGCAAAAGTAAGCCATTGGAACGGAATAACCCCAATTCAAAAAACATGTAAGGCAGGGAGACCCGAAAACCTGTGTCTTCTGCAGCTACTCAAAATTGGGTAAACTAAAAGAAACCAGTAATAATAATAAGAATGATTTATTCTGTAACCAAGTGAAAAACAAAAAAGGTGCGAAAGAAATCGACCCCTATGTGCGAGAATTTCGTGAAAAGTGTAATGCGATTAATAGATGTAAATGGAAAAAAATCTACTACCATTAATACGAGTCGACTTAGGCGTTACATCCCCCATCGCCTTAATTGATTCGGGATCTAGTAGAAGCTTAATCAGCCAAGAATTAGCGGACATGTTAGCTAAACATCATCTAGTAAAACGGAACCAACCTGTGAATATAGAGTGTGCTAAATCAATATGGTGATTAAATAGACGATAGTTCTAGGAGCGTTTCTTAAATCCCCAAAGTAGTTTAATAAATAATAAAGTGAATAATAATAATTGATTTAAATACTAGAGCTAAACAAATCCTAAGTTATACTAAAATTGTGTGAAGTGTAGAAGTAAGTAGGAAAAAGGAAAATAATAATAAAAAGTTCAGTTGCATATTGTAAACACTCCCAGTGGTGGCCAGTTAGAGAAAATAAAAGCGTGTTCAGTATTGTAGGAATTGTACTAAGCAACCCCGAACGCACCCTTCCAATTGTGATAAACCGGTGCTAGCCTGAACAATTGAAAACCACCCCTAGTGAGTATGACAATGCATTATGTAAAGTGTCTCCCCTCCCGCATAGTTTGTTTAAGTATTGTAAAAAGAGATAAAAGAGAATCATATTCGTGAGATTCCGCTTCTCTCAAACCAGTGATCTAAAGTGGAGTATGGGATCCTCTTTAGATTACATTAGAAATAAGTTTATGAGATATAATCAAGTAGTGATTATAAATGTAACGTAACAGGTCACAACGGCGCCGACTGAAAGGGTAATGATAGGGCAGAAATGTGCCAAAGATCATTAATAAATGCTGAAAGCTAACTTCCGTAGTTAGAGTAAGCTGGTGTCAGTCGGGCCGGGATGTTGTGAGTTACGGATAAGTAGGGATCATTCCAATCTAAGGTTTGGAAATTAGTATTAAGATTAAAATGTAAGTTAGTACTTAAGAAGTGAGAAAAAGGGAATTTCACGAAGGCGATCATTTAAATGAACAATGTCATTTAAAGAGGATTAGAAAAAACAAACTGTGCACTAATAATAAATAACTTAACACACTGACACTAATCGTACTCCCAGTCCCCAATAGTGAGTTAGACTCAAAAAAGCTTAACCGTAGCGTGCAATTTAAGCGGTGGAGTATGTGACGATTTAAATAAAAGAAATAATCAAGAAAATAAAAATTTTTTAAAAAGTAAGGTTGCGAGCTCTTAAGCCATTTAAATCTCACTGTATTAATATA
Source organism: Magicicada septendecula (assembly GCA_034769895.1). Taxonomy (NCBI): domain Eukaryota; kingdom Metazoa; phylum Arthropoda; class Insecta; order Hemiptera; family Cicadidae; genus Magicicada; species Magicicada septendecula. Next base: position 493,707,549 of record CM068370.1, read on the forward strand.
AAATACCTGTAAGTTATGTACTCAGTATGAGAGGAAGCAGTAATTAATTAGTTATTTAGAAGATACTCTAATAAAAAGATAAATTGTAAAGAGTTATTAATATCGTATTTAACCCTTTGCTTGTAAGCAGGCGCTGTCCTGTTGATTCCAGACTCGACATGCTTTCCGAGTCTTGTGTGAGTTAGAATAAGATAAAAAAATTAATGTTAATAATAAAAAAATCTGAAGACATAAATAGTCGCTAAAACAACTGATTTAAATTATGTATATTTGTTTAGGGATAGTTTGTATAAATAAAAATGTTAACTTAAATATAGTTAGGAACTATATTCTCGCGCGGAAATTGTCCCACTAACTTTTGCCCAGTACCAGGCGAAGGGAGCGGAATCTCTCTCTCTTGCAATGGTGACTTCGTACAGTATAGACGTAGGAGTTGTGCGCTTAAAATATGTTAACTATATTTTGTCTCGCCTTGAGATGGTGTACCAGATGTAGCTGTTTAAAGCATCTGGATGTGTTAATTAATATAGTCATGTAAATAGACAAGAAAAGTAAAGTAAAAAAAAATCGAAACGTAAAAAAGGAGTGTAACACAAGATGACTTCGTGCTTCAACAAATAACAACAATTCCAAAGTCATACCCGGAGATGTGAACTATCAGAAGCCACAAACTCTACTGCACGTGACAGAATATCCAGATCAGGACATCCGAGAATCTACAAGATCATCGTAGATATCTACACGACATATTGTTCAACCTGCGAACTTTTGGAGCCCTTTACAGAGGAAGGCCAGACCGAGATGACACCGTAGCTGTTCCTGTTTCCCAAGACGGATACCCCAGGACGAATCTTCTGCATACCAATTAAAAGGTGACTCGATAGCCCGTCTATCGAGGGTTACTAATATTTGTTACACAACACATCTTGAAAGAGACTTTTCAGAAACTATTAACTTTGTAAAGACTTATAAATTAAATCTAAGAATTTCATGAACTAACTTCTAACTTCATACGTTGTAACAGTTTATATGCTAATGTAGAGTAATATAATTCAAGCAATAATACCATTCTTCCAATGGTTGAATAAAAGAAAGTCTTGCAAGCTAATATCATGAAATGAGTATAATTAAAAGTCTTAATTACAGAAATACAGAAAGTTGACACGGATCCGAGGTATAGCTATATAAAATCAAGTTTGATCTCAAAGTTTAAAGAAACCTTTCAAATAACTTAATAATTGAATTAGTAATGTCATGGGATCTGTCAGTATATGTTTTTAAATGTTAAATAAAGAGAAGTCTTCTTGTTACACACATATGAGGAGTGCTTAAATCAGTTGTATACCTTGTCATTGTTTCCTTACACAGTTAGTAAGTAATTTGTTACATTAATTATTTGTGATCAATTCTGTTACAACGTAGGCAGCCCATCTAATTAACGGAGTTTAATTACGAGGGGTTCCCTGGATTTGTAACGCGGCGAAAAGACGTTACAAGAGTAGCCCACTGTGCACTCACAAGATCGCATTTAATTAGTGTAATTATCAGGATTTATCTGGATTACGTAAATAATCCTAGGTGTTGTACAGCCGGTTTGGTTACACGGTTGTTTAGGATCGGGCGGACTATGTGTGCATATGCACAAATCTGCGTCATTAATCCAACGTTATTGCGGATTATGGTGCTATTCATTAACGTACGGATTAAGTGGTATTATTCGTTGGTAATCGAATGTCTGAAATTCAGGATTATCTGGAGCATCTGTTCAGTAAGCGAATATCATTTACTGCGAGTGATGACCGCGAGGAACCACCGCGATATTGCAAAATTGTGAAAGCGGAAACATGTAGGCCTATCGTGCCTGAAAGTAGAGAAAATATGTGATTTTTTTCCGTATCCGTATATAAGGACCACATGCCAATTTCAATTCTTTACTCTCTGTTCTTTCCTTTTTTCCAATATTCTTTTATCTTCTCACTGTGTCTCTTCTTCCTGTCTTCAGACCACTTTGAACCTGCGTTTTTCTCTCTCCTACCCTGGACTCCCTCCATTTATAACACTTTTGCCCGAAAAACGTCTCCTTCAATTGCTTCTTCTGCATGTATATTATTTTCTTCTAAATCCTTTTGGACTTCTTTAATCCGACTTGATGTTGACTTCTTACCCCACAGATATTTGAAGATTTGCTTTGTCGTCCATTCTATATGGACGCCTATTGTCGTCCATTCTACATAAATGTCCAAAAAATAATAGTCTTCTTTTTCTCATTGTTTCTGTTATATTTTCTATACTAACGTGTGTGATTATTATTATTATTATTATTATTGGTAAAGAAGTCAATTCAGGCTTGTCTAATCAGGCAGAACTTGGTCCCATTGTGTGAAGGTTAGCACTCTGAACTCTGAATCCTCTTACCGAACAGTGCCTGAGCCAGTAGTCCTGGTGATATCAGGAGTGATTCCCTCAGACCTGTTGACTCTGCAGCGAAAGCATTTATTCGAAAGAAGATACGAACTTGGAAGGGATGCCGCAAAGCATGAAGCCAGGGAACTCACTCTCCAGCACTGGCAAGATTGTTGGGATAAAGAGGATCTCTGAATCGCAAGGCTCATATCAAACTTAAAGGAATGGATCTACCGCCAACACGTAGAGGTCAACTACCATCTGATCCAGTTGCTCAGTGGCCACGGCTAGGTAGACATTACCTCAATAGAATGGGAAAGGTGCAGAGCCCAGCATGCAAATACGGAGACTCTCCCTATGAAGTTGCCTTGCACACGTTTTTCAAGTGCTGCAGATTCGCAAGACAGAGGATAGTACTGGAAATGGAGCTCGGGGAGTTCACGAGACCGAGAGCGTAGTTGCGTGTATGCTTCGTGGTAAGGCGAAATGGGATCGCATCAATGCATTCATTCAGCGGGTCCTACTAGGAAAAAAAAGACAGGCCCAACTTGCACCCAACGGGCAGTAGAAGGTGAGGAACAGCTAAAAGGAGCCCGATAAGGGCGTACTACATACTGAAGTAATAGGCTAAGTGATTCTAAAATGAATATGAATGGCTGAATTAGAGGTGGGTTTTAGTGGATGAGAGTTCCACACACGAGAGGAAGCACGGCCTCCTCTGACGGTGCATAAAACATTTTTCCCCTCTACAACAAAAAAATCAGGCGGAAACTTCCCCTACAAGCTTTCAGTCTAGAGCTGCTGCAGCTAATTTGTTTACACAGTGGTCGACTTTGGAGATTGTAAAGCTTACGCGTGTAAATTATTTCTAATAATAATAAAATAAGTATTGGCGAACACTCAAAAATTTAAATATGGTTATTCTTCTTCTCCTCACCCAGAATTCTTCTATTCTGACGACAGTCTCTTAATCACCACATATCTTCTTTCTCGTTTTATCTCATCCACGTACTCCTGCATGGCCTTCCCCTGTCACTACGCTCCTCGATCACGGTGGTGAACCAGTCTGAATGGCGTAGCAAGGTGACCAACAATAGTACTGCTTCACCTTGTTACATTGGTCCAATCAGAATCCTTCTCTCACCCACTCTCTTCAACACCTCTTCATTATGCACTCTTTCCGTCCACGGTATACTTAAGGTCCCCCTCTCCAGCAACACGTCTCAAAGTTTCAAGGTAGCTTGTCTCCAATTTCCGCAGGGCCAGCCATTTTAGCCAAATGTTCAGTCTCTACTAAAGTCAAGTGTAAATTCGAACTACTGAGTTTAAGGTGTTATAGCTTATAGCTTTTATAAACGGGACCTTAGGATGTTCTCACATCCAGGAGTAGGATATGATGAATATAGAGCCGTTTGGATCAGAGCCTCTACCTACTCAAGAACGACGTGCGTGGTGAAGAGCGACAGTATTTTCGAGGCGGTCCTATAAAAGAACTCAACGGATCTCGACCAGATAAGATCGATAAAAAATCTAGCCGGCATAGGGTTGGTTGCCCTATACGGTGGTCTATCAAAAACTCACAATTCCAACAGTAGCCTCTCACGTCAGGACAGATTACAACCATAGAGGCAGAAGAAAAGTTGGTCGACCTAAGAAAAGGTGGACTGTGGAATAGGAACAGGCCGGTAAAGCCTAAAACCGTTAAGAAGAAGAAGATGATGATGAGCTTTTATAAATTTTTAACGTTATACTTTTATAACTTCATAACTGTAAATGTTTTTAGAGCTTTATTTGTAATACTCTTAATACTTATTTCTACTCAATCTCTGAACTCTCGTTAAAACACAAGACTATGATTGTATTATGAACAAGCCTAGGAGTAACATTTTTACTTTAAAAATGGGATTTACCGCAAATTAATCTATTAAATTTTGTATTACAATTTAACAAAAAAATATTTTGTTGATTTTCTTCTTTTGAATTCTGTGTTTTGTTCGTAACCCTGCAACTGCTTATACGATAGGCTTCCTTTTTTTCTATTTGTATCGGCCATCTGAGGACCACATGCCAATTTTAATTCTTTATTCCTCGTTCTTTTCTTTTTCTCCAATATTCTTTCATCTTTTCAATGTGTCTCTTCTTCCTGTCTTCAGTCCACTTTGAACTTGCGATTTTCTCTCTCCTACCCTGGACTCCTTCCATTTTTATCACTTTTGCCCGGAAAACGTCTCTTTAAATTGCTTCTTCTGCGTTTATATTATTTTTTATAAATCCTTTCCACTTCTTTCATCCAACTTGATATTGACTTCTTTCCCCACACATATTTGAAGATCTGTTTTGTTAACCTATTGTCGTAATTCTATATAAATATTCAAAAACTAAGTCTTCTTTTCCTCATTGTTTCTGTTATATTTTCCATACTTTGATACGTTTCATCATCACTTTTTAATTTCCAAAATTCTAAATTTTTTCGTGGGCCTAATATTTTCCTAGTAATTCGTCTTTCCAATATGTCTAGTTTGTCTAAATTATAACTCAGTGCTAGACATTCACATGCATATAGTTATGCTGGTCTTACTGCTGTACTGTAATGCCTTATTTTCGCATTTTTAGATATTTAGATATGGCACTTTTTATTGTAAATATCTTTAGTTATACCATATGCTCTTTCCATTTTATGAATTCTTTCTTCTATAGCAGATTTTCCTAAACCATTCTCTTGAATTATTTCTCCTAGATACTCAAATTTTCTAACCCTCTCTATTCGACCAATATCTGTTAGCAGGAATTTTGGCGCATTTTTAATGTTATAGGCTCCCTTTATTTATTCCGTGAGTCGAATAGGCCCCCAAATTTAAATGTATTAATTATTACTATCTGTAATATTATTATTAAGCTCCGGAACTAACTGTTCGTCGATGTTAATCACTACGGAGCAGAAAGGCGTTGTTATTCAAGTAATTTGCAAGTGTGCCTTGGGACTGACCACCCTACAAGAGTCCTGTAAACACCGGCTAGCAGTGATGCCTAGCTGACACAGCTGACAAGCGCAGGGCAGAGAATTCACCTGGTCGAATCTTCGATCCGGTACCCTTGCGTACAATCCCAGTGACCCAGTTAATACGGCTTACTGTTTTATAGAACATTTTATTTAACTTCATACTCCTACATTGTGTAATGTACATTTTTCAGAACATGAATGTGTGTGTGTGCATGTTTGTGTGCAAATACATAAAATCGTATCCATAAGGTATATTTGGCTTCAGATACGCAGAGAACAGGCCACATGTTTTTGTAAAAGCTTATGAGAACAAGCGAATTGCCTGTGACTACATTGGAAGACAGTTGACAAGAAACATTAAAAAAAAATATTAAATTTAAGTTGTGTGAAATGTTGTCTGACGAGAATAATCAACAGACCTACAAAGGGCAGTGTTTTAAAAATATTTTAAAAATTAACTTTAATTCAAATAACTATTTGAATACAAGCAATTTCGGATTGGGGCTTACACGGAATCTGCAGACACAACAGTGTCATTTTTTTTAAATGGTTACATTAAATATTACTAACAGTTTGTCATATAAACAGGTTTTATAGGAAATCGGTCAAAAGTGATTCTAGCGTACTTCGTAGGATTACACGGCAGGAGTCAATGTTGTTAAAATTCATTCCCGGGCTGTTTGGCCGCGGTCCATTGTTTTGTACAAAAACAGACGTTTCGGGAGTGCCATCGACTGCCATCATCAGTGTAAAATGATGTCAGGTGGTACACGTTAAGACTCGGTCTTAACCACAGTACTGTGGTCACTAACGTAGGTATATCACCTCCTCACGTTAGCCCACGGCCACGGCCAAACACCCTGGGAAGGAATTTTAACAACAAAAAGTGATTCTGTTTCTTTCCAGATAGGAAAAACTATGTTTAAAACTACTAATTTCATCATTTCTGTTCAAACCGTTCAAAAATGAAAAGAACTCTCAGAGATCGTATCCAGTGGAAGAGACTCAATCAGCGGACAGAAAATTCAGTAGAAATTCAGACAAAAGATTATCGACGGTAGTTCGTGTCAGGGGATTCCTAATGTTGCAGACGTGTATTCTCCAAGTACAACCTAGTAGTTTGTCAGGCCACGTTTTCAGTATTAATCCGGTATTGAGCGCCTAAGAGATATGGAAATGCGCAGTTGTTGAACCTAAGAAGCTGTTACAAACTTCACATGCCTACGCTTGAAAAGCAGATGATGATGATGATGATGATGATGATGATGGAGGTGGTGGTGGCGACGACGACGATGATGATGATGATGACGAAGTGACTACAACGACGATCACAACCATTGTATGAGTGTGTTCGATAGTATATTGTTACGACGGTCTCACTGATCGTCGTATTGTACACTGGAAACAAAACACAGACACCAATGACGTCACTAATAACTAGCTTTAAGTAGTCAAAAACAATGAATCGTATGTTATACTTGGAAGAAGAGAGGCCTCAAGCTGAGAGAAACAGAGCACGCAGGAAGAACTGGAGAAGAATCATTATCTCGATTCGGCAGACTAAGGGTATATCCTGAGTCGATTCGGTAGAATTTGTTACGTCCTGCGCAGTTTAGTTTGTACAAACCAGGTAAACCAATTCGTATTGTTCTTTGTGTGCGTCTTTGACAGTGTGTGTGTTCTGTTTTGTTTGTAGTATTGTATGCGATTCTGTATCCTGCGTTTTTACATAGGCGAGACAGGACGTAGCTTCAAACAGAGATACATTGAACACACAAAGGCATTACCGAATCCGCCTTTGCAAACCACCGCATTGAAGCAAACCATACATACACAAACATAAACATCAACATGAATATTCTACACGTACACACAAAAGGCTGAAAACTAGACACTCTCGCAAAACTGGACATATAAAAACACATAAAACCGGCATCCTAAACGAACAGACACAATTCAAATCACACATACTATTCGAACATATCACACACACACACAACATCGATCTTTCGAACAACGGCGCCGTCACCAAGAACAAGACAGACAGCGCTCCTAGCGGCAGTCTCTGACGAAGCTTGTAATAAGCGAAAACTAGTTCACTCTACAAGGTAAAAGTTTTACATTTTCACCAATAAAAAATTAGTATTCCATGTCAATAGTGATATAATTATAATCCTTTATTTTCATATTGACGTGTTAACGACGTTCTGACGATTTGACCTGTAGGCCTACTTATTTACGTACATATATAATATCTCTTAGTTTATTCAGTCTGCCTTGTCGGAGTAATTTCTTCTAGGTTAACAGCCCATAGGTTGGTTGGCAGCAGCTCGCCATTATTCATGCTTCTCTGCTTTTCTTTTCAACTCACAATATGATGTGCAGTTCATATCGACCATAAGCTCTTTCATGTAGGCTAAACGGGATCGACCTGTGTGATTCTTCCCTTCAATTGTGCCTTCTATTATTCTCTTAACCAACCCATTGTGTCGTAGTATATGTCCTATAAACTTAGCTCTTCGGCCTTTTAAATTTCGCAGAAAGCTCTTGGCCTCCTGAGCTCTTCTAAAGACTTCCTCATTCGTTATCTTCTCCCTCCAGCTTATCTTGAATATTCTTCTGTAGCACCAGGTCTCAAATGGTTGTAGTCTTTTCTTGTCACTTTTCCAATTGTCCAGGATTCACTCCCGTATAGGGCAACACTTCACATGTATGTCTTTACTAGGTTCTTCCTTATTTTTAGGCTGACAGTGTTTGAAATGAAGAGTTTTTTTTTTTGTTTTTTTTTGAAAGCAAATTTAGCCTGGTTAATTCTGCTTATAATTTCCTTACTGGTACGTCCATCACTTGTGATTTTACTTCCTAGATAGTTATATTCGTTAACTGCCTGGAGACCATTATTTCCAAGAGTTATTCTGACTGGATCTTGTCGGAGTAATGAGTCGGAAAAATTTATAGTTAAAACAGTAGGGTAGTAAAATGCCTGCCTTACTTTGGAATCACATATTTTGTGGGTGAATTGTATCAGACAGCAGTTGGTACACTACTCCCAGCATCTTTTAAACTTTGCGTTCCACTGTTTACTGTTGAACTTGCTAAACGTTTATGTAAAAATTCCATTCTTCTTTCCTTTTTAGCAACAAATTTTGTCAATAACAGTTTCTTGGTGAACAAATTGTTTCTCCATTGACAGCATAGCACTATTTTATTTTATTTTAAGACTCCACTGCATACATTTTCATTGCAAATGTATGGGATAGTGAAATCTGACAAAAAACATAACGTAAACGGACAAATCAAATGACAAAAATCATAATCATAATCATATTGTATGAAAATGTTTATGTTCCCGTTCGGGGCGGTTCGATCCTCGTCGGAACTATTCGTCTCTGTCGCTAAGTTGGAATGTTAGCGACAGTTCAATGTAATTTTACGTAGGCCTATAGTGTTCCGCGTCAATAGTGATATAATTATAATTATTTAATCAATGGACACGTCATGGACAACAAAATCCAGAAAAACAGAGGAGTTCTAGGAAATATAACAGGTGTTCAAACATTTGTCATCGAATATGAAGCGCGGTAATCCTCTGCACGCAAACTCTACGGTGGATGTAACATAATTATATGCACACTGCGCGTTATAATTACACAGTAAACATACACAATACAATGCCCAGCGGTCTGGCATATGCGCTGCTCTGCACACACACACAATGGCGAGTTTATATACTGTAATACACACTGTACCGTGACAGGTAGGCTAACGGTATACAAGCAACAGTACACGTGTAGTATAGTTAGTTGCTCAGATTGAAACGTCATCGTGATTTTTTTTCACAATGAAAAATCAATTGCGTATTCAATACACGGATACCATCTGGGCGTCACATTCGCGGTTACACGTCAGCAAATGACTAGTCCCTGTTACAGAACCATTTACGAGTACATAGGCCGTATATAAATGTAGCCTATGTGTATGTACTTTTTTGTCTAAACAGAGGCCACAAACGAACGTTGCCAGTTCTTATCGGCAGACAAACATTCCTTTGTTTGTATAAAGGAATCCGTTTTGTATGTCGGAGTCAGCGGCAGTGGCGGCCGGTGAGTCCTGAGGAAGGGGAGGCTACGAGACAGTCGTCTGAGCCGCACTCGGTCATAGCAACCCTCCCCTCTCCGACACTCGTTTATATTTCACTCTTCAGTACGGTAGAGCTTCTGATCTTTACAGCATAGGCCTACACGTGTTATTAGAAATATACGCGTATCTTTAACAAGGTAAAGAGAAGATTAATTGACTTTTGTTCTAGCAAAAAAATAATCTGGTGGGCAAAAATATACGTATTTTGTAAGCTGCGATAAATTTACTAGTAGGCCTTACAGCAAATTCAGTCAGCGTCCCTTCTTCTTTGCAAAATTGTCGATAACATCATCGTGCCATGTCGTGTAGACTTTTCACTGTGCAGAGAATCCCTTTTCAATTGAAACTAAAGCAATAGCGCTGGGACGGTCTTGATAATGCCGAAGAAGAGATAGATAACAATAACACACACACACACAAGGGGCACACTGCGTAAAAGTAACACAAACTACATTAAACCGTGCCGAGAGGCAAATCCACTCGTTGCCTCGCAGGCACGGTTAGAGGGGCCGCACGCTGCAACAAAACTGTTCCGCAACTGTTTCGTCTCTGTTTCTCGCCCACGCACAAAACTGTTTTGTTTCTATAGCCTACCTGCGCACACTGCAACGAAACAGTTGCTCGTCTACTTAAATTTTTTTAATATATGAGAATGAATATCAGAAGTTTCGATGAACTATTAAGTCTTCTGAAACCTAGTTCAGAAGACTGATGAGAACCTACTCATCAGAATACGAGTTTTAGGAATTCGATATCACCAGAAGAAAGGCTGACTATAACTCTGAGGTAAGTACGTTATTAATTAATTGAGTATTAATTGTTATTACTTGATTAGTGATTAATTAGTTAAGCAGTCTCTATAAATATTCAATTAATAACGTTGTGTTAGTTGTTATAATCACAAACAGAAATAACTCTGTTCCACACCACTATAGAAACATTATTCCGAATAGCGCTTTCAAGCCTCACAGCTCATCATCAGATCGAAAATATACAATAATGGAACTTTAATTAAGACTTTAATAACAATAATAGGACTAAAAAATTTCTACAGATGCACTAGCGTGCTCCCACTACCTGCCGGGAACAGTTCTCACGTAGCCGCATGAGTACTACGGCGGCTACTCAGATCCCTGCCTCAGTCTTATGTCATTCTGCGCTATTATTGGTAACGCACGATCATAACGTTTTGGTAATTAATCAGATAATTTAAAATGCCAAATTGTGATTACAGGTTCAGTTATAATAAAAAATAGAGCCTATTACTATCTGTTTAATTTTTAATATTTTTCAAAATTTTATTGGGACAGCTTAGCCTACCTTGCCTCCCCTGATGAGCCGCCGCTGGTCAGTGGTTTGATTTAATGTGCGGCTGTGTATTTTAATTTTTTTAAAAATCTTTTAGTTCTACCACAGTACATGAATTGTTATTTGTTAATACCGAGTTTATACATTAAACACATAAGTTACATTGATAAGTATTCAAGCGGCCAGTTGCGGTAGCTCCACACGAATTCACAGAGGTAACAATTTAGTTAGTTCCGGCTAGTTGCTCATTCACATCTCTTTCGATGTTTAACGGCCGCCTATTACGACTCAATCGACTGCGTATGCCTCCACTACAAAATGTTGACTTTCGTCAGACGGTGAAAATTCATCTCCCTATAATGGATATTCCATTGTAAGCCCTCCACAAATTTGAAATTATAGTTGTGCTACAGGCCTTGTTCTGCTTTTAGATCCTCGTTCCTTCTTCTATCTTGCAATGTATAGTTTAAATAATTTCGAAGAGATTACAATTCAACACTCTGAATTTGTCACATTCCTTTTTGTCATGACTCACGCCTCACTTGTGTGTCAACTTGGGTATTACAATTGTCTTATAAAATTTAATTCTTGTGCTGTGTCTCGTTTTATTTCTAACATTGCTATGATTCGTTCCACAAATATTCTGAATTTTCTTTATCTTGCCTTTTATACCAGATTCAGACTCGTAGTTAACTTCATACCCGAGATATTTAAAACGGGTCGCTTCATCTAAAGTAATGTTGTTTATACCTATCTTAGTTCTAACTGGATACTTACCTTTAAAAGGTAAGAAGTCGTTTTCTCTGGAACTGTCAGTGAGTATTCTTGCTACTTTTTGTAACTGAAACATGGATCTTTGTAAATCATCCTCACTTCCTTGAACAATAACTATGTTGTCTAGCAGGGATAGCAGGGATCCCACACAAACGGTTTTATGAAGGTTAACGGGATATTTTTTTTCGTATCGGCCATCTGAGGACCACATGCCAATTTCAATTCTTACTCTTTGTTCTTTTCTTTTTTTCCAATATTCTTTCATCTTCTCAATGTGTCTCTTCTTCCTGTCTTCAGTCCACTTTGAACTTGCGATTTTCTCTCTCCTACTCTGGACTCCCTCCATTTTTAACACTTTTGCCAGAAAACTTCTCTTTCAGTTGCTTCTTCTGAGTGTATATTATTTTTTTCTAAATCTTTTTGGACTTCTTTAATCCAACTTGATGTTGACTTCTTCCCCCACAGATATTTGAAGATTTGCTTCGTCAACCTATTGTCGTTCATTCTATATAAATGTCCAAAAAATAATAGTCTTCTTTTTCTCATTGATTCTGTTATATTTTCTATACTCTTTCTCCAGGATATTTTATTTTTAACCATTCTTGAGGTCACTATGGATTTCCACGATCTCGACATTTTGGTCTTTACATTTTAGAGCTAAAATAAAATTTCACCTGTTATGTTCTGTTAACTGAGAAGAGAAATTGTACAATCGATGCACTGTTTTTGGATGATCCTATATGTAAGTTCGATGACAGTATGTCTTTCCATTAAAGAGATCATCCATCGTTTATTTACAGTAATTAAATCTTCAACGTGTATCTACTGACGTTCTGTACACTTTACTACGCCAGAGTAATCCCACTTTACTTTTTACTACCTTTAAGAAGATTTAAACGTGCAAATTTGTTTATTATAAAATTGCTTTACGACAACAGGTTGAAAGGTCGGAAAATTAAATTAACGTCAATCAGTGCGTCCGCTTTATGTGTTTTGCGCCGTCAACACGGCACCATAAAACCCTAGTAACTCAGAATTAATTATACGCGTTTATTATATTACAATTCCTGTTGACAGCAAACATTACAACAGCAGTATAAAGAGTTGTTAAATGGTAATTATCCAACATTTATTACATTAATTACGTGGACACAAACATATTAAACGATAATAATTGACATTATATATTGTAGTGAGTCGTAACATTAAATGTTAATTATCAACAGCTTTGAATTGACTACATAATGTGGAAATGATTTTATGCTTCTTGAAATAATACGTTGGTGTACTCTGAGAACATGAACGTCAGTACAGGATGTAACGTACGAGATCTGATTAAAACGTTCGTCATGCATGTCTTGTTTACTTTTAAAAATTAAACCTTCAAAGCCCCCTTCAAAGTAGTCTCACTGATTATTAGTTGTTATACTTGTTACTACTATTCTGCGCTAAATTTACGTCTTTTGAAATTTCGTGATTACTTTACTTACTGTGAAAGGAAACTCAAGAAATGTTTTCTCGATTTTTAATCCAGCAATATAGACGACTTTAGCGGGAAATTACAGGATAAGGTGAAGATGATGGAAGGGGGCGGACTCTTATAATTCCGCGAAGCGCGTGTAAAAAGCCACAGGTGTACTAAGCAGATGGTGATTTGTTATAAGCGTTTTGTGTCAGCCGGCATTAGAACAGGCCCGCGACGTCTGCTCATTGTGTGGTTCGGCGCTGTAACTCACAATCGATCGCTGCAGTGCCTTAACTGCCGTATACGAACAAAATAACTTCAATAAATTCATTACTTATGCTGCGATCATACACGTAAGTCCTACAATTTACATGCGATGTTGTTATTATCATTGATGATATTATTGTAACTACAGTGGAACCTCATTAATTCGTCACTCACTAATTCGTCTCCCTCTGTAATTCGTCACCCACTCAAGCTTTTTTCCTTTTTCTTTATTAACAAGCGAGGAACATATACGCTCCAATTATAGCTGGGGTAAACCAGAAACGAGCTGATTTTGGTCGGGGTTCTAATAATAGTCAGGAGAACGGACTGTCGAAGGTATTATTTCCGAGAATGGGTATTTCCTACTTGTGTACACGGCACATTAAGTGTTGTGTTGTGACTTTACAGCAAATAATATTAGTCAACACTGGGTGGTAGACAGCTCGCTTTGCGTAGTGTTCAACCGTCGAGTGTGTGTGTGTGTGTGTGTGTGTGTGTGTGTGTGTGTGTGTGTGTGTGTGTGTGTGTGTGTGTGTGTGTGTGTGTGTGTGTGTGTGTGTGTGTGTGTGTGTGTGTGTGTGTGTGTGTGTGTGTGTGTGTGTGTGTGTGTGTGTGTGTGTGTGTGTGTGTGTGTGTGTGTGTGTGTGTGTGTGTGTGTGTGTTAAGTAGGTTTCTACGGATTCAGTAGCAGAGAAGCAGTAAAAGTGACAGTAGGGGTCTGTTACACTTAATCCCGACATTTTGTTCATCTTTCATTTAACTGTCTACATAACAATAAGTACATTTGTTCATTACTTTCGAGAACTAGCAAATGATATAAGTGTAATCATATCACCATATAGGAAACAATGATGTGGTCATTGAGAAGGATGACGAAGAATCGATTGCCGGAAGCGGCGCTGAAATATAAAACCATGCTAGAAGAGACATGGCTCGTCCGAGGATGAGGCAGATGTCGGAACAGGTTTATGTAACCTAGTCCTTGTAGTGAAGAAGAAGTAGAGGAAATATGAAGACAAGTTGTAACTTTCTTTCCGTAGAAGAAGTGTGAGCGTGTAAAATACTCAAAAACTCGTGTTGTGTGGTACTTAGAACTTAGAGTAATCGTTCCGTACACGGTTATTTCCGCCAGACCTATCCTGGACGGGCAGGCCTGAGACAAAACTTCTCCTCGTCGGTGATTTGATCAGGAAATCCAGACAGATAAAGCTCTCCAGGCCGACCATAACATCAGTTAGGGAAGCCGAAATCACTCTACTATCTTATCTTAGAACCCTCAAAATATCAACCGCTCGTCGGAGTTTAGAGTAAAAAATTCCAAAGGCTTCAAAACGTCGTCCATATGAGTTTGAATATTTACACCTACAAAATTCAACTGAACAAGAACCCAAATCCGGGAAATTCGGAAAACGTATTGATTTTCCGTGATTTGTAGTGAAATACAATTGTAGAAAATTTATAACGCCGTTCATTCACAGACGAAGGCATTTTAGTATAGGCCTAAATGGTTGTTTTTTAGCCGTCTCAACTGTAAGACTGTGGATGCATTGTTTGTATTAAGACAAATAATAAAGAAAAGGCAGAGTATAACCAGAAAACTCATATAGCGCTTTTCTTGATCTGGAAAAAGCATTTGATAATGTAGACGGTCAAAAGTTATGGAATATTATGCATAGAAGAGGATATCACAGTATTTAATAAATTCAGTTAAGATCGTTTATAAAAGTACATCTGTAGTCCTGGATCTCAATGCTAGGCTCTCAGGTGATATTCCAATAAATAAGGGAGTTAGGCAGGGATGCTGTGTTTCCCCAACCTTATTTAACATATACATTGACGACATGTTGAATGCATGTAAATCCAGAGTGACTTCGAGAATACAGCTTAACAAATCAATTTATATGGGTTCCCTGCTATATGCGGATGACATAGTTCTTAATCAAGAAATGATTTACAAAGAGCTATATGTTTCAATTACAATACGTGGCAAGAGAGTACCGGTACTCATTGACAATTTCAGTAAGAAAGACCAAAACCATGGCCTTTGAAGGTAAATATCCAGTGAGGACTAAGACAGCTATAGACAACAGGACTTTAGAACAAGTGAGCCGTTTCAAATGTCTCGGCTGTGCAGTAAGCTATGAATCTGAATATGATATAAGAGAAAAGATAAATAAATTTAGGGATATTTGTGGTACGCTTCATATAATTCTAAGAAATAAAACAAGACACAACACAAGGATTAAATTTTATAAGACAATTCCAATACCCACGTTGATTTATGCGAGTAAAGCGTGGGTCATGACAAAAAATGAAAGCGGCAAGATTCAGAGTGCTGAAATGAAGTTTACTCGAAATACTTTAAATTATACATTGCAAGATAGAATAAGGAATGAGGATATCAGAGCAGAACTCGAAGTAGAGGACATAAATTAAATTATTTCAATTTACAGAAGACAATGGTGGGATCATGTGCAAAGGATGACAGAGGATCGATTGCAGAAAGCGGCACTGAACTATAAAGACAATGGTACAAGAGCCGTGGGTCGACCGAGGATGAGATGGGTGCCGGAACAGGTTTATATAATTGAATCCTTGAAGAAGAGAAGAAGAAGAAGAACTGTAAGATTTTGGGAAGGAAACATCCAAATAAGTTATAATCCAAGATTGGATTCGTGATTCCGCAAAAGTACGTACTACTAAACATGAGAATCTTCAGTTTATTGTCAAACGGGCCTTCACTAAATCCACTTGCAACCTATATCTCATCCTACAATATTTTGTTAACTATTTGTACAATTTGCACTTCTGTGCCCTCATATGAAATATGTTTCTCAGATTAATAAAAACTTATTAATAAAAACTTATCACCGATCAATAACGAGTGGGAGAGCTCCGAGAATCGTGCCCATTTTGTTTAGAGCAAGTTTGCCGTACTTAAAAGATAAACTTAAAAATAAAAAATTCTTACCAAACTTAAAAATAGAAAATAAAACAGACAAAAGTAAAGATATTTCAAAGAGGAAAGACAAAGGTTCAATATTGGGGACCGAAACGCTGAAATAGTGGTCAGAAAAACGTGAAGAAAGAGATACATAGACAGATAATTAGAGAGAGAGAGAGATTAAATTTTAATATGTTTAATAAGAAATCCTGTTGAATAAGTCATACCAACTGCGCCATTAACATTTGCGGTGAATTACATTACTTTCTTACTCTTCGTCACAGTAAAAACAAATTAAAATCTCAAGAGAATAGAAACTGAGTGTTTTACAATCTGAAGACGTTCGACTGCGTACATTTGACATTTCAGATATCACTTTTCATAATTCACTTTAAATTACATCATTCTTTAAACTACTTGCTTCCTCGTCTTATTATTTCAATATCGTCTTCTTGAAATACAAACATGAAACGACATATTAAAATTTATACTAAAATATTAAATTTCACAAGACCATTTTCGTCATAGTCGGTAAGAAAAGTTTGTTCTTCACTTCCAGTACCTCTTTTCTTATTCCTACAGGCTAATTTTAAGTGGAAAGAGAAAATGCTGGGCTGGCATCGTGCCGACTTGATACCTACCTGTTCTCATTAACTACAGAAATTAAAGTCGAACGTGCTTTACTAAGGCTTAATATATGAACTAAGGCACACCATTTTTCCTTTTAATTGCTTTTGTGACTAATAAAGAAAGTTAATGTAGCTTTGAGTTAACCGATTCTCAGTTTAACCGTTGGCTAACAGCCATTACTCGGTCTCAGAGATTACTGATAATGATCAAGCCAAACGGAATTATAGGCGATAAACACGCCTGCTTCCGTGTGCACGATGATTTTAAAGATGCCAATAATTTAAAATTGTTTTCAAATATATTTTCTATGTCATTTGCTAATTCGCTCCAACTACGGAAGTGTGGCTGCTCCTGGCATTCGGCCGTCCGATTAGAACTTACTGCAGGCTTGAGTTATTTTCTGTTATAGACACAACATCAACCCATCTCAGCTTTTTTTGGGAGGGTAACAATATCTGCGTCGCTGTAGAGTTTTCTCATTTGATTGTTTACTCTTATTCGCCAATTCCCTCTTTCTTGTAGTGGTCTGCCATGCACTGCTAAGGAAGACTCAAAGATATTTAACGAAGTGGTGTCCTGTCGCCTTCTCCATCTTCATGCCGTTTACCACTTTTGTTCGTCCGTTTTTAGGAACAGCTTCACCTTCCAAGAGTCTCTACAGGTATCTTGGACCTCTACCCGCTTTTCCTCACCAGAGACCGTTGGCATTTCCTTAAGTCGGTCCCACCTACGTTGTCCGCTCTTCACCACGAGGAAGTGTGGGTCGGGATATTCCCTTCATTGACGATGAGACCATATGGCATTTCTCATAATTCTCCGATTCTTTAGGAAGCCGGTGGAGAGTGACAAACGAGGAGGAAGATTATGAGAGAAAAGGAGAGTGTTGGATACCATCAAGGGCAGGGAGAGAAATTGGTTGGCACGCTGTATGCAGCAAAGACGAGGTAATGTGATGGTAGTAACATTGGAAGGGGGTAGTAAATGGAAGGCGGGATAGAGGGCGAAGGAGAGACCAGATGATGGGCGATATACGGACGCGACACCAGGAAATGAAGAAATTGCCCAGAATGGGAAAGCATGGAGGGACCTTGTCCTGTAAGACCTGTCATTAGGCCTAAAACACATGATGATTCCAAAATTTTTCTTTGAAATTTTGATATCAAAGGAAATCAGTTTATTTTCAGACCTGTTGCTCAATACGAATATTTCTGATCCACTCAATGCCACCCACCGTTGTACGACGCTTTTATAGAATATTATTTTGGATTTCCTGGTTAAAGTGGTATTATTTGGCGAGCCAATCTCCTCTATTAGCATACTTTTAACCTGCATAACGTTCCTGTAGAATATCCTGATGTACAGCCGAATGGGAATTGAAACGGACTGAAGGTATAGATATTACCGCAAAAACAGCAAGTGAAATTTCATCCGTATTTCTTGAATTTTTACTAAAGTTTCACGGTGGAGAGAAAACTTCATTACGGGGAGTATGTCGTTACTTGGATGCATATAACGGGTACGCGTTTAAATATGCCTTACAATATGCATACTGAACGCACACCAGTTTTGCTGCCGAGACGCCTGACGAACGGGGGGGGGGGTCTACTGAATGATAGTTCGTGGTTGTGTTGGTGGGGTACTACTGGTTATGAAAACATTGTTCAGACATTCAGAACACGTATTTAGTTGTAATTTTGTGTGCATATTACATTGAGCTTTTGTACATTAAGTTTTATGTCAGTATAATTTATTGAATATTTTGATAAAGTGTGTTTTCTTATTCGCTACAAGAAATACCGTGTGAGAGACAGTCAAGTCACACCGAAACTGTGTTAAACGTATTTTAAATGTGTAGTATTACAGTAATGAGCGGATCACCGCGCAAAAATTGTAGGGGCTTCCTCTACTTAATACAGCATATAAGGTATTGACCAACATCATATTTTCTAGGCTGCTTCCCTACGCTGAGGAAAACATAAAAGAATATCAATGTGGATTCACTAGGAATACGTCAACAACAGACCAAATATTTACACTAAGGCAAATCCTGGAAAAAACGTTGGAATATGGAGTGGCCACTCACCATCTCTTTGTGGATTTCCAGTCGGCAATGATTCAATCAACCGGAAAATGCTATATAGAGCTATGAAGGAGTTGAATATACCATCTAAGTTGGTGCGTATGGTTGGAGTAGTTATGTCCAATTCTAAGTGCCAAATCAGAATACAATCAAATCTATCTAACTCCTTAAAAACATTGAATGGGTTGAAACAAGGAGATGCCTTAGCGTGTCTGTTGTTCAACATAGCTCTAGAAAAGGTCATCAGGGATTCAGGAATTCAAACTAGTGGACACATATTTCACAAGGAGGTACAGCTTCTGGCCTATGCCGATGACATTGACGTCATAAGTAGGTCTGAATCTGGCTTAAAGGAAGCCTTTCAGGAACTGGAGTTGTCCGCTAAGGCTATGGGCTTGGTTATAAACCAAAGCAAAACCAAATATATGGTTGTAGGTGCCAACACTCGTGCCCTGTCCCTGCGCATTAACGATTATGAATTTGTAAAGGTTCAGGGTTTTCCATATCTCGGGTCATATGTGGACTCTGGAAATGACTCCTCTAGAGACATTGAAAAACGGATATTATCTGCTAACAGGTGTTACTACGGACTGGTGAAACATTTTAAATCAAAATTAATAAGTAAAGATACAAAAGCCACCCTATACAAGACCTTGATCAGACCAGTCCTGATGTATGGCTCGGAATGCTGGGTGCTAAAAAAACTAGATGAGCAGAAACTATCCGTTTTTGAGAGGAGGGTACTGAGGAGAATCTATGGCCCTGTGAAGGAAAACGACATTTGGAGGCGACTGCATAATCGAGAGTTGTACGAAAGGTTTAAAGATCTTCCGATCGTGCAACTCATACAAATTAACAGATTGCGTTGGGCTGGTCATGTGCAGAGAATGGCGGAGGATAGAATCCCAAAAAGAGTTATGGATTATTTGCCGATGGGAAGGAGAAGGAAAGGAAGACCGCGTACAAGATGGCTGGGCCAGGTTGGTAAGGAGGCAGTGAGGCTGGGTGCAGCAAACTGGTGGACATTGGCCGGGAGTAGAGACCAGTGGGGAAGATTTCTTTTGGAGGCCAGGGCCTGGACTGGGCTGTAGCGTCGAGGATGTATGTATGTATGTAGTATTACAGTAATACGTACAGTGGAACGGCATACGTCACCACATTCCTTGCTCGGTAGCAAAGTTGCTGCTGCGAGACATTACGTTGTATTATAATATGATTCTTTAATATTTATACTAAATTTACCTCAAGATGTTTTTTCTATTTGGAACATGTTTCGAGAGTTCCTGTTCTCTCATCTTCAGCCTTTGCCATCTTGTTTCTGGTGAAGTATTTGTGTGAGACGACAGGCTGAAGATGAGAGAACAGGAACTCTCGAAACATGTTCCAAATAGAAAAAACATCTTGAGGTAAATTTAGTATAAATATTAAAGTATTATATACATCAAGAAACGGACTGTAGCAGAAAGTGATTGATATAATATGATTGTACGATTGACTTGTTGAGAAAGACTGATATGTCTTGTACGTGTGAAAAAAGAAATTAAATAAAAACTACCTGTTGAAAACCTGTGTGATAAGAATAACACAGACTAACGTAAGTGGAATGTTTTGAGAAAATATTTTTGGGAATGATTTTCCGGTACACTTTGTTAGCGCGAAGGAGAAGTGTGGGAAATGTTTTTTTTTTCTTTTCCCGTTTGACAAATCGGAACGGGTGTGAAAAGACGACGACAGTGCTCTCCAAATAAGCAGCGAGTGACAAGCTATTGAGCGGAAATGATGTGGGCCCAGTGGCTGTCAGTGTCACCGCCCGTCTGCTCTGCTCGGACGCTGGTTCACACAATAGGCTACAGAATTGTGGGAGGGGATCGCCTTATAAGCTTATATCAGGTTACAAACATTGAGGCATTTCATTTCTTTTTTTAAATGTGTAACTGTAACTTGTAATAAGCGTTTCAAAGTTTAGTCAGATATAATCTCTTCTTATTAAAACATCTTATCCTCGTGATGGTAGTAAATAGGCTACTTGTTTCATAAACATTTTAAAGATTAAAATTAAAATTTAACTTCCGAAAAACGAAACTAAAATATCCAGCTAAATTCGTTAGTAGAAGGCAGTGGCGTGGCGTGGGTACGTAACACTTATTGCCGTTTGTGATAGGCTAAAACTTAACCTAAAAATTAATTCGAATTTTTTCTTGTACCAAATGTTCTTTTTAGAGCATTTTATAACATTCACTGGGAGAAGAAGAGGGTCCCGGTTCAACGGGATCTGACTCTCATTATACTTACAAAGAATAAGTCACAACACAAATAATCAAATTAAAAATAATAAAGACAAACAGAGAAACACGTGACTAAACGAACAAAACACAAGTAGGTAGGTAGTAACTGCTGCACGTTGGTTCCGAAACGAACATAGCTGCTAACTGAGCGTTTTGCCGGTTTATACAGCTGCAAAACATTGGGTGGATGAATGTGTGTCCCCTCTCTGCAGTTTGTACAGTGGTAACTACTACGAAGTCAATGACCGTGCGCCGAAAAACATTACCGATGTCTGAGCCGGCAACACAAGACGGTGCAAGTGCCCAGCAATATCCTCTTCAAGTTTTAATACTAATATTGTTCGGACTTCAAATTATTCAATAACTAAAGTATTTATTCTGTGACATAATTAATATTATTTTCTCTTATTTCCGATACTGTTGCCGCCAGCAACAGCGGTTACATGGACGCCACGCTACTGGTAGAAGGCAAAAGATCATTCCAATTTGCTTTTGTGGATATGGTGAGTTATGGTTGTATAGCTTCGCAAGTTATTAATCTTCATTTATTATTCCGCTCAACAGAAATAAGGGAAAGGTTAGACGTAATTTCCATATTCGTACATAAACACAAAAAAATATTTAACTGACTTAGGCCTACGTCTTATTTGTTACAACTTAGTAGATGAAATAGAAAAACCTTGAACAGAATCGTACAAGGTGTTTGTAATCTGCTGATAAATTATTACACTAAAGATTTAAATCACTCATTACGATGGCTAATACGGCCGGAGGCAGGATTACTAAAACTGTTATATACCAAGCTGTTGAGCCATGGTCGACTGCTGTAATTTTCGTCTCTAAACGTTTCTGGCACACTTTCGGGAAACAGAAACAAATTCAATTTACAGTTTATTACCGCGCAAACTAAAAAGTGGACGTTCATTCGTATCTATTTCGTTACTGAAGTGGATACGAAGAAATTTGACGTGAGGATAAAATTCTTGAATTTTTACAAAAATTTCACGGTGGAGAGAAAAATTCATTAAGTAGAAGATTTCGTTTATATCTGTTTTCGGAAAACGATAAAATAAATGTTAGGCTGTAGTAATTCAACAAAGATAATTCTTTGAAATTTAAGATTCAACAGAAACGTACTTACACAACTGTTGATAATTTCTGGTATCATAGATCTAGTTATTGTCCTTTTGTTCCAACAATCCAAAAGTCAATTCTAAAAACGTTTATACACCAGACACCTGCTTTAGCAATTTTAATAATGTAGAGTAGACATAAACACTACTGTGGGTCTGAGTTTTTGTTAATAATTTACGATAACGAATACGTTAGTCGTATATTTATAATTTAGGACTCGAGGAATACAGATGAAATAATAAGACATGAAAAAGTTCCTTCAGATCGCAGCGGTGGCAGGTAAGTAGGATGTGAGGTGACCAACCACGACTCACACCAACCATGCAGATGTTCGTAATGTTGTAATTGTCAATTCTAAGTAATGTTATTATATATAATTGTCATTTAGAAATGAGGCTTTATATATATAGTTTTAGGAGCTAACCCACGATTGGTAAAGATTTCAAACTTTTTCTCAATAAGCGTGACTGAACGAAGTAATAATCATAGGAAATCTGGCGAGACACATCAAATAAGAATTAATGGTGACAAGGTCGAGACAGAACACATACATGTCACCATAAAGTTGATATCCTTTTAGTGTAAGTCAAGTAATGGTCACAAGTGTGAAAGCATGTGTACACTGGCAGGTGGCAGGTACACTGAGCACACTGGCAGGTGTTATACACCGTGAGAACTTTGTAAAACCCCACCAAATCATGACGTAGGGTCACACGATGCAGTCTTTGACGAATAATAGGAAGTCTTATACAAATTGTAAGAACCTACCCTCACTTCAACTAGTTTTAGCCAATCATACTTGCTAATCATAGAATTATTTGAATTAAGTTGATTTCAAGAATTACTAGTACAGTATAAAAAAAAACTGTAAAAATTTTTGTATTTTCGAATCATCAATAAATTGTCTTCAGAGAAGAAAGTTTCATATCAACGATTTAAATTCACCTCCGAAGCCACAACTATCGGTGGCTCCGAGAGCCTCCGTGCCGGTGGCAAAACTGGCAGCAGCAAGCAGCGTCTTCAACATGCTAGGAGGGAAGTCTCTTGGGAAATCATGAACTCGGGCTTAGGAAGGCCAAAGTCTGGGCTGCTAAAAAGAAGTTAGACACGAGGACGGCTTTATGGAGGTTCGTCTAGAATCGCTCGAGGGCGTTTGACCCGGATCGGGGGGTGGCCAGTCTGGTGTTGAACAGCATCTCTTTGAATAACCGCGATTGAAACTACTAATGTGAGTTTATAAAACTGTTAACATTGCTTTATAGCCGAGGCACACTTAATTCTTTTTATGTTTCTGTAAACTTGTGCAAATTATTACTTGATTGTGTTCGTTATTATGAGCAGGAGCTGTGTCGCGTCGTTTGGACTAGTACGTAGTTTAGTGGCTGGTTGTAATAGCAGTAAATCCATTGAACAGAACAGATGTTGAGTTTCAATAACGCGGCAGGTGGGGCCGCGGCAATAACACCCAACTTCGTGTGTTCAACGGCGTCAACTTTAGTACTTTCAAACTTGACAAATAAATTTTAACCTTACAGCGGAACACATGTCGTTTAATGCGGACGCTGTTGTTCACTGTTTATGCATACCCTAGTTGTACTCGGTGCAGTCACAATGTCTATACAATTTCTAAGACATTAATCTTCATTGTTGAAAATAACTTCACAGTTATGTTAATTAAACTGTAAGAAATAACTCTCGTAAGGAAATAATGGCAACGGTTGTATAATAAGTAACAAGCAAGTTCTTCTTCATCATCATCATCATCTTCTTCTTCTTCTTTTTTTCAATGTTATGCCAACGGCCTGTGGCGCCTCCTCGCCGTGCTACAGCTCACGTTCCACGTGAGAAATTAGCCGCCTAGTAACCACAGGCTGTGGCGAAACGCACGGTTGAGAGGGAGTTGTGTGTGTGTGCGTGCGTGTGTGTGAGTCTTTGTTACTTTTCTAGCCCAGACGAGACAGTTATGCCAGACAAGACCCCTGTATTACTTGTCCCCAGCGATATGAGTGGGTAGGCAGACGGAATCATGTCCTTGACTCTATGCCACGACCGCATAGCCGTTGAGATTGTGAGCCTCGAACGTTATCACTGTTCCGGCGAGCGCCACTAGACTCTGGAGCACGAAGCAAGGCGACGAGGGTCAGCTGCGCGCCAGCAACACAGTATCACGTGATCGTGTGAACCAGTAGGAGTCAGTCATTCGTTTCTGCTGTGTGAGTGCACTTCGTGTCGCGTTAGCGATATTTGTTTACGATTTTTTTTAGTGTTTTTGCTTTAGTGTTTTAGTGTTGTGAGTTTCATTAGTTAGTTTATTGCTAGATGTGGCTGACAAAGGGAAAACACGCCAAGTGTTGCACAAACAAGCTCGGGAAATTGTATTTAGTTTGTATCAGTTCTTCAAGCGAGGGGCGGAGTCAGAAACCGGAGCTTGTTCAAGCGTTGCTAAATGCCAGGCGAAAAGCGTCTAGCGGTAGAAGAAAATGACAGTTGACGAAAACAGTCTAGCAACATCGCAGTAAATCGCTCTGTCTCTTTCTGCGCAGTAAGATCTCTGTCTGTCGCCTTGTTCATGTTCTCGAGTCTAACAACGGTGAGTCTAATAAACAAGACTCTTAGTACATTTCAGTAGATACGTACTTTTCTCTTCTTACTCCGGCATCAAAGTCCTTTACCTTTACCGATTCCGTACTACTGACACCCAACAAGCCTCTCGCGTCCTTTCTGATGCTGTTCCGCGGTCTTCCCATATTCCTCATTCCCAGATTCGGTTCATCTGTCGTCCTGCTTGGTATCTCATCCCCTTACATCCCTTCTACGTGTTCTGCCCTTCGACTAAGTCGCTGCAAAATGACCTTGTACTTTGTCCCTGTACAGCCGCTTTCAGCTCACGATTAAAACATATCCCTCATTTATCTTTTTTCTTTCACTGGACAATGAATCCAGTGTGTCTAGTATTTCTCTACTGCAGGACATTACTGTCGAAAACTTCCTCAGCCGTTCAATGGCTACATTACTTAATAGAATATTAACACACACATCAACTGAAAACACGCCCAGTTAATTTCTTCTGTAGTTAATACTCAGAGGCTATCCGGGCTGTAAGGCCGTGGTCTACTATAACTCGAATGCTGATTTATGTTATAATCAACGTTTCGGCCTCACTTCTGGAGACCACCTTCAGTTAACGTTGCTTTTCTCTGTGTACGTCAATGACGTGCCCAACTTGCCTGGCACCAGGTTGGCCATGTTCGCCGACGACACGGCGGTGTATGCCGTCGATCGTCGAGCTGAGACGGCCGTTATCTGGCTCCAGGAACAATTGGACGAATACGTTGAGTGGGCAGAGAAATGGAGAGTTGCCATCAACGCGGCCAAGAGCACAGCAGTAGTCTTCTCCAGACGCTTTAGGCTCCCCGAGAGACTCTACCTAGGTGATACTCAGTTGCTCTGGTCTCGAGAGTTTAAGTACCTCTGGAGGAGAGGGTCCACCTCGATCGTCGTCTTACCTGGCGGACACACTCCGCACAAGTAGCCCGCAAGACCGCCAATCGCCTATACCAACTCCGTCCTGTGCTGTGCAGCAACGCCATGACCCGCCGCCTAGGGAAACTTATCGTCTCCACCTATGTGGTGCCGATGGTTACCTACGCGATCCCTGTATGGGGCTACTTGGCCAAGACCCACAAGCGAAAGGTTCAGTCTCTCCTTGACCGAGGATTGCGCTGGGCGTGCAAAGCCCATTATCTGACCTCAAACAAAACAATCCGAGACTCTATGCGTGTCCGTTCCTGGACGCCACTATACGGACACTGTCCCGTAAATTTTATCGTCGCTCCGCCCGATTCCAAGGCAACCACCTAATTAGCGCCCTCGGTCGCTACCAATCTGTGCCAGGAGAATCTTGGACCCGGCCTCGGCGTACACTCACCTCAATTAATTAATTAATTGAACACCCACGGCCGGTAGCACAGGCCACACCCAAATCCAGACCCAATCAATAGACCCTGCGGCAGGAGCTCTTTCTGAAGCTCGGAACGCAGTACATGAGCGGGCGACGGGCATGCCCTTCGCCTCGTACAGCCCACTGCTCCGCAGCCACGGGTGCAAGGACATCCCGCTCGAACAAAGTTACAGTGTACTCGAGAGGATTGCTCAATTTCGGTTAAAATGGTTGCAACATCTTAACCGAATGGATGGCTGCCGCATCCCCAAAGCACTATAATTACAAGCTGAAAGAACGGAGAGATGTGAGGTGTCCGTAGAAGCATTGGAGTGACCAACTCCAGTCTAACTGCTTGGGACGAATTTTGGTTTAGTCTTTGCTGAAGATGAGATTTAAGTCAAATATTTAATTGTCCTGCCTGCTTTGTGACCATTTTCCTCGTATCCTTAAAATTTTTCATTTCATTCGCTTTATTACAATCTGACTTTATCACATTTATTTATTATACATGTTTCATTGCAATATTTGAATTATGGAACAGACGTTATCTTATCTGAATACAATATGAGATGAATAAATTTAGGAATGTTTGTGGTACGATTCATAGAAATCTTAGAAATAAAACAAGACACAGCACAAGGATTAAATTTTATAAGACAATTGCCAGTGAGGTGCGGGTCATGACAGAAAATGAATGAGGCAAGATTCAAAGTGCTGAAATGCAGTTTCTTCGAATTTCTTTAAATATACATTGTAAGATAGAATAAGGAATTAGGATATCACAGCAGAACTCGAAGTAAAGGACATAAATGAAATTATTTCAATTTACAGAAGACAATGGTGGGATCATCTGCAAAGGATGACAAAGGATCGATTGCCGAAAGCGGCACTGAACTATAAAGGCTTTGGTAGAAGAGATGTGGATTGTCCGAG
Source organism: Magicicada septendecula (assembly GCA_034769895.1). Lineage (NCBI taxonomy): Eukaryota > Metazoa > Arthropoda > Insecta > Hemiptera > Cicadidae > Magicicada > Magicicada septendecula. The sequence goes on from CM068370.1 coordinate 493,734,856, forward strand.
GATGAGATGGGTGCCGGAACAGGTGTATATAACTTAATTGAAGAAGAAGAAGAAGAAGAAGAAGAAGAAGAAGAAGAAGAAGAAGAAGGAGGAGGAGGAGGAGGAGGAGGAGGAGGAGGAGGAGGAGGAGGAGGAGGAGGAGGAGGAGGAGGAGGAGGAGAAGAAGAAGAAGAAGAAGAAGAAGAAGAAGAAGAAGAAGAAGAAGAAGAAGAAGAAGAAGAAGAAGAAGAAGAAGAAGAAGAAGAAGAATTATCTTATAAAACTTTAATATTGTCTCTTTCGTAACTTCATTTTGTAGATAGAACTCTCCGTATGGTGTCGTTTATATAAAAGGAACATGAAGTGAACAAAAATTAATTTACACAATCATTATTCATTAGCAACGCTGCGTAAGTCATAAAACAGTTTTAACCCTGCAACTGCGCATACGATGGCTTCCTTTTTTTTCTATTTGTATCAGCCATCTGAGTACCACACGCCAATTTTAATTCTTTATTCCTTGTTCTTTTCTTTTTCTCGAATATTCTTTCATCTTTCCACTATGTCTCTACTTCCTGTCTTCAGTCCACTTTGAACCTGCGTGTTTCTCTCTCATACCCTGGACTCCTTCCATTTTTAACACTTTTGCCCGAAAAACGTCTCTTTCAATTGCTTCTTCTGCGTTTATATTATTTTTTTTTACATCCTTTTTGACTTCTTTTATCCAACTTGTATTGACTTCTTTCCCCCATTGATATTTGAACATCTGTTTTGATAACCTATTGTCGTTCATTCTATATAAATGTTCAACAAATACTAGTCTTATATTTTTTTTACTGTTTCTGTTATATTTTCTATACTTATATATATATTTCATCATTACTTCTTAATTTCCAACCTTCTGAAGTTTTTCGTGGGCCTAATATTTTCATAATTCGTCTTTCTAATGTTTCTAGTTTGTCTAAATTATAATTCAATGCTAGACATTCACTTCCATATAGGCATTCTGGCCTCACTACTGTACTGTAATGCCTTGTTTTCGCATTTTTAGATATGCACTTTTTATTGTAAATATCTTTAATTATACCATATGCTCTTTCTATTTTATGAATCCTTTTTTTTATAGCAGATTTTTCTAAACCATTCTGTTGAATTATTTCCCCAGATACGTAAATTTTCTAACCCTCTCTATTCGACCAATATCTGTTAGCAGGAATTTTGGCGAATTTTTAACGTTCGTGAGAAATTCATTTTTTTTCTGTAGAAATTCTTAAGGCTATATCCTTAAGAATTTCTACTGGCCAGAAATTCTATTGGCTATGTCCTCTAAAAAATTAACTTGTGTTACTGCAGATGTCAGATGTTCAGAAAGTATAGCAAAGCCATCTCCGAATGCCAAACAGTTTATTTCAGTATGTTTGTTCCTATAATTATGGTTAATTTTTTATTATAAAGAACATTCAAATGAAGGAATTAATGCTTTCAGGATTAAATTACTATTTGTACTACAGCACGGTTTCGTCTCGTTTAAACGTTCGTTATTCCTTTTAATGTTACGTTCGGGCTGTCATTATATTATACAACAGTATTGTAAGTAGCAGCTGGGAGCGCGCGAAATTGCAAAACTTTACCGCATCGAGATGATCACGTCTACAAGTGGCAAGTTATTGCCGGTCATTGGGGTGCCGTTATCCGCCCCCCCCCCACACCACCCCATAACTGAGTGTGCACTTATTTTTATAATGTCTGTTCGCTCAGTGGTGTTATTGAATCTCCCTCACCCCCTGTCACCCCGTCACGACGACTACCAGGAAATTTATAAATCTCACCCGCCAACCTAGTGAAGACTGGGCGTCTTACACTTATAACTGTAGTGCCTACTATACTGTAGCAGCACCAGAGCATCAGGCAGTATAGGCTACATAAAGAGAGCGTTACTGCGAATATTACAACACACACACACACACACACACACACACACACACACACACACACACACACACACACACACACACACACACACACACACACACACACACACACACACACACACACACACAAATATTGTACATCAAACGAGAGTGTCTGTTATCATAATAACGGAAACAAAAGCGAGACTCTAATTATTTCCAAAAGTTAAATTAACTGTTTTGCATACAGAGTGTTCCTGTGAAGATTCGTTCTTTGTCTAATCTCTCTTTTAATGTGATGTTAACGAACTTGTTGCGCGGAAAACGAAATTAATAACAATAAATTCATCTGTTTTATTAAGAAAATACAGAGAGGAGAAATATGTTTTAATGAAATTACAAATGAAAAGAAAGTAATTAAATTGAAATGGGTTAAATGAGGAAAAAGAGAAGTTTACAAACTGGTGGAATTGTGTAGCAAGTCCATTGGTTAATAGCGCTCTTGACGGTAGGGGGGTGATTTATCAAGTAACATCTGTAATACCGTAGAATATTTCCAACCTCAGGTTATTGATATACTCTGGCCACTTATAAATAATATGTACAGTGGCCTCTCTTTTATCCGACTTGGATGGGACCGGGTAACGGTCGGATAATGGAAAAGTCGGTTAACAGCTCATTTATGACCGTCGAGGACAAGGAATTGAATAGCCTATATATCTGAAGTACATGTACGTACAACCCACTTTGTACTGTATCTATAAATGAAATATAGGCCTAGATAATATTAGGCAACACTTTGTACTGACAATGTCAGTTCATCAAAATACACACTGATTTGTAACACAGTAAAATATTTAAACAGTGGTAATCATTAAGCATAGTTTACAGTATTTCATCGTTAATCGAATATAATGTCCGTACTGCACATACATAGTCTTTACTAAAAACGATTAATAACGTATTATTAGTGCACGTAGGCCTATGTATAGTTAACTTTCTCCACTCTCTCTAGTGAAACAGTCGGTTAATGGAGTGATCGGTTAAGAGATCGTCGGTTTAGACAGAGGCCACTGTACATATATTTATTTATCCTATTCTGAATGTTCATCACTTCTTTGTTCACTACTTAATATTTATTAGTATTGTTGGTGCTTTCACTGTGAACTTACTTGTTGTATTTCCTCATACGTCGTTTCGGAGTGGTGTGCTCCTTCGTCAGTCAGTTTGGATACGGAATGTGCAAACTGTCGGTAATTTTATGTATATCGTTTTTTGTTAACAGGTTGTGTGTGGGTGGAGGTGGAGGGGATTGGCGCTGGAGTTTGAATTGTTGTAGGTGTTGTTTATTACTATGTCAAATAGTGTGTTTGATTTGAATTTGGTCCAAAGCAATCACCAATAATAACATAAATCCACACTTGCCACACATATCCAGACAGAAAACCACAGCTACTCCAATATAAAAAACAACCTTACAATTTTACACTTCCTACCCAAAAGTCGTAAACTTAACACTACAGAACAATTTGAAATATACAGACACAACAAAACACAACCCAACAACATACTCAATGACCAATTACAACTCAAATCAAACACACTATTTGACACAGCAATAAAAAACACCTACAACAATTCAAACTCCAGCGCCAATCCCCTCCACCTCCACCCACACACAACCTGTTAACAAAAAACGATATACATAAAATTACCGACAGTTTGCACATTCCGTATCCAAACTGACTGACGAAGGAGCACACCACTCCGAAACGACGTATGAGGAAATACAACAAGTAAGTTCACAGTGAAAGCACCAACAATACTAATAAATATTTATTTATCATCATACCTTCATCTTATCATCATCATATTATCATCTTATCTTATCGTCATCGTCCTCTTATCTTTGGATTAAACCACAAATGGTTTGTTGCGGTCCCAAGCAGATAGTCCAGCGTTTCTTTGGCCGCCCCACTGCTCTCCGTCATTTCGGTTTATAATTCAGTCATTATTTACGGATGCGGCACTCATCCATTCATTAAGTTGTTCCAACCATTTTAACCGATATTGGGCAATGTTATCGAGTACACTCATAATAATAAGTTATGGCTTAAGTATGTGTCGCCAGTTTTTGCTCTATTACAAGTATAAAACATATGTAGTTACTGGCAGTGGCTGGACCAATGGACACTCTACACGTCATCAAACTAAACCAATCACAAGTCAGTAAACACGTTATAACGTTGGGCAGTTTTAACGCGACATGACAACAAAAAACACCGTATTACGAACGTTAATAATGACGTTAGTGCTGACTTTAATTGCCGATTACACAAAGTTAAAACGATGGTTTGAGTGCGGCCATCAAACCTATGATAACAAGCGAGACTACCCTGATATTACCATTAGTCGTTACTGTGCTCACTTTCTTTGTTACGATTGCATTACGGAGCGTATATTTTCGTGTTACAAGCGCGACTTTTACACGCCCGTAACACAATATGCATAATGGTACATTATTAACACAGTGTAACGAACGACAATGTGCATAACGAAGTGATATGGCGTTTTCATTTTCACACGTAACACAAACCGACACGCAGGCCTAATTACGTACATTAGTACACTGAGCAATCTAGCCACTGGGTAACGTGACAGCTTGTTACGTAATTACGTACATACGTTCCAATTACCATGAGATAATCACTAAGTTATACTGCACGAGGTCACCAATATAATAAACGTGTTTAGTTTACGATTACAGTAATAATTTACTGATTGCAGTGGGTTGGCTCTCAGTCTATGCGGCTCCCGCATGGTAGTCTCTTTTGTCCACCACCAACAGGTGTAGGCTGGAACATTATTATTATTTCCGGCTGTACAATGTTTGCACATTTTCCGGAACCAAAGATTACAGAACTGATTGAATTCTCCTCTTCCACTGCTGCTTGTCCATCCAAAGATCTTCTTCAATTTCTCGTTCCCTCAATATAGTCTGAATTTCTTCTATCCAGGTGATAGGTGGTCTTCCTCTTTTCCTTCTTCCTGGTGGGGTCCTTTCCATAACTCTCCTTGGCAATCTTTCCTGTGCCATTCTCTTCATGTGTCCATACCATTGTAATTTTTTATTTTGATAAAATCAACAATTGAATTTTTCACATTCATTCTGACCTTAATGACTTCATTTCTAATTTTCTCACGTCTGGATACTCTTGCCGAACGTCTCCAAAAATCCTTCTCTGCTGTCATTAATTTTGTTCATGTGTGTTTATTAGTAGTCCAAACTGCTGAGCCGTAAGTCATGATACTTCTAACAATTGTTTAAATATTTTGGTTTTAGTTTCTGCTGTAATTTGGTTATCTCACAGGATTCCATTCAACGTAGATATAGCCATCTTTCCCAAATTAATTCTGGATCGTATTAATTTTGCTTCGTCTTTGGCTTGCTTCCCACTGGCCGTAATTTTCACCCTAAATACTTGTATTCCTCTGTATATGAAATCTTCCCCATGTCTTCCTCCAGTATCAAGTCTTGATGAAGGTCACCTACTGCCATGTGTTTTGTTTTGTTCATATTTACCTTTAGTCCCCACTTATGATATCCCTGTATCAATTTTCTAGTCATGTACTCTATGTCTTCAAAATCTTAAGCCAAATGTAATTGGTCACCAGCAAATTGTAATGAATAAACTGTATCACCATCTAATGGAATTCTCATGTTCCCGCACATTTTTCCTGGAACGTTTCCAAGCCAAAATCCTCCGTTCCTTGCCGATGTCCCCCCCTTGGTTTGTGAGGAATGACATAATTCGAAGGGGTCTCCGTGTTCCTACCTTGTCAGCTTTTGTCCGGTCGTTGGCTGTAACTCTTTTTGCTGCAGCCTCGACCTGCTCCCTTCCCTTACCTGCGAACTATCAGCACCTCAGAACCACCACCGCCTACCGATTCGGATCAAGTGCCCTCGGGCGCTTCTTGACAACTCGCCACAGATCCATCCTCGCAATAACATCAGCCCCCGGCCAAAGAGTTCACCTTTGAAAACAATTATCTTCCTTCCCTTCTTGTCCACCTCCTAGCACGCTGAGCCAGCTGCTTGTTGCTGTTATCTTGGTCACTGGCACGGAGCCTCTTTGCCTCGCGGAGAGCGACCAACCCCTCAAGGCGTCTGCTGGGTGGGCTTGAAAGAGGCAACATCTGTTGCCTGAATCGATTCCAGCGGCAGTGTCACAAAAGTACATCAAGTTTTCTTTCTCCTCCGCCTTCCGTGTTAACGGTTTCCCTTACCAGTTTTGTGCTTCCTTGTCGACTTGAACCACACTCAGTTTATCTTCTGGCAGTCAATGGAGCATGGTCCAGATGCCACGGGTGCCAAGACGCCCCGTACACACAATTCAATGTAATCAGTCTGAGAAAGAGATTTGCAGAATTTTACGTCTGGAGCACAGTACGAGGGATATCCAGAATGTAAGTTCCGACAGGTTATTAGAAAAAAAAGAATATTTGGTAAAATTACTTCCCGGGCTATTTGGCCGTGGTCCAAAGTTTACTTCAAAACCAAGCGTTTCGGCAGTGCCATCGACTGCCATCTTCATTGAAAATCTAGTACACTAACGTGAGGTAATATACGTCAGATGCCAGGACTGTGGTCACTAACGTATACCACCTCACGTTAGCGTACTCGATTACGTGTATGCCTACGTAAAACAAAGAATAGCCTATATTTATAAAACACTTTTACTGCTATTTGAAGTACACACTTTAAACTATTTTTCTATATAGTTTCAGTTATTGTTGAAGCACTTTTCGTAGCGAAGCACCAGCCGTTTTATACTGTCGTCGTAAAATTTTCCTGCCTATGATTTGAACCACGTATTAACATCATCAGGTCCTAAAATTCTTATCATGTCATTAGGACGCCTCGGAAAAATTGAAACCAGTCATTATATAAATTATTGTACAAACACACATACCGCAAAACACATACGAAACAGTGCGCACTTATGGCCGTAAACACGTTGACTTTCGAGCCGTTCAATGCAGTAGCAGTCTTAAGGGGCCGGACCGCCCCGGGCCCCACTTAGTAGGGGGCCTCCAGATTTGGAAAATTCAGTTATTTGGTACATTTTTTAAATTGATTTGCAAGTGTTCTATTGTCACGTCCTGAATCGCAACAGGAGACTCCAGGATTTAATCGATCTATTCCAAAGATTTTTACATATTATTTTGAAATCTACCTTACAACCCTACCTCATAAAGTGTTTACAGACATTAAAGAAACTTATAAAGATAAATTTATTATTAGAAATATATTCGTACTAAAAAAGAAGCGTCAGTTGTACGCAGTCGTCAATGCCTCACCACGAAGTCGGAAGTCACAAATTGAACCCCAAACAGCACGGACGCCAACGGCAGCGCAGCGACTCAAGAAGGCTGTGCTTCGATAATGATAAATTTGTTTGCAGTATATAAGTTTATTGTATATTATAAAGTATTGTAATAAATTTAATGCAGTCTATAAAAATAATACTAGTTCTATTATTTCTTTAAACTTTGTATTTACAATATGAAAGTAGATTTTTATTTCAAACATTACTACAGCTTATTATAAAGTTTCATAACTAGATGTACCAATACAGTGATTAGACAATACATATATAACAGTATAGTGTTTTTGCTATGTATTAGCTTACTTACAGATAATTGGATTATAAACATCCGTCTTTAGGGAGGAAGGGCCTCAGAAAGAAATCCGCCCCGGGGCTCTAGTGGCCTAGGTACGCCACTGATTCAATACTCACTTATCAACGAGGATGCAAAAACCTACTGACATTATCGCTGATTTAAGTGAACATTTAATTCTGGCCAGATTGTCTAATATTCCGACTCCACAATGAGAGTGCCCTCACTGGGGTGACTTCACCCTTCGTTTTGTATTGTACTTTTTCAACTGAGTTTCGTATTCCTCCCTGAGGACAGATTGTAAATACTGAAACGAATGGAAGCACCTAGAATAGCCGAGAGCGTACTCGACCCGTCCCCCGCCTAGTGTGGCAAGTGTTGCTTCAGTCAAGGCCGCGGAAAAGTATGTTCCAGAGTATTCTAAAGAACAATTGAATACGAATAAAATGGCGTACACATGGAAGATTTCTAAAAGGCGTGCCTACCTATAAAAAGCCACAACAGCCGGCTTGTCAGTTCAGTGGTGTTGAGCGATTTCTTAAGCGGGGATCGAGTGTTTGTAGAATTATTGTAGCTAAATGTTGTAATTAGTGCGGAATTCTTTATAGTTGATATTATTATGTGGACAATTTTTACTTGAATTGTTGTAAAAGAATTTCTTGTAGATTACAAATCATTAATTGTGACAATTAAAGTTGGTTATTAGTAACTTCATCGGTGTCTTGTATTTTGTTTTCCACTGTACCAGTGAGACCGTCGTAACGGTAACAAACAAAAGGATATTTGTAGGTGTAGGTGTTACAATGTGTCTCCCCTTCAAACTCGCGCGCACTCGCGCACACATTTCTAAATACTTTCAGTTTATTTTCGAACAAAAGAAGAGAGTAAAACAGAGAGTGAAGCGAAGCGGGGGATGAATCTGTTGGCGGACAGTGGCAGTCGGTAAGCCGGGTATATCCGTCACAGCTTTGCGTGCGGTCTGCCCGTTGTTAACAGCTGGCTCTGTTTTTTAACACCTGCGGCTACGGTCGGCTCAGTACACCGTATTAGCCTGACACGTTCGTCCACTGCTAATCGCACCGGCCCCTAACCAAACAGAGGAAAAAAATTACGAGTTCCAGTCCAGTCGCAACGGATTGCCGCCTGTATCACGCCTCTTTCCCGTATTTTACATACTGGCGAGTGTGTGGTGTGTGTGTGTGTGTCTGCGTTCAAAACAAAGACGAAACTATTCCACCGTAGCGCGACGCGCGGTCACAGCAGCGTCGTCTGCTTCCCGAATGTCTGCCTAGTCTCACACTGACAAGATAATCCAACTTCGTCGTGCTTATCTGCTGAACTGCTAAGTGTCATGTTCTGGACGAGGCCTTTCAGTGTTTCCACCATTTCCAAATAGGACTTGAAAATGGTGGAAACACTGAAAGTCCTCGTCCAGAACGTGACACTTAGCAGTTTAAAGCACGACGAAATTGGAGTTACAGAGACCGCTAATTCAAATAACAAGATTAGCAATGACATGATAATCTATGTATTTACACTTACAAATAGGCTACCTCTTTCCAGAATGGTGTTGGAATTTTACTAATCCTAGTTCACATTGTAAAAGAAACTGTACGTTATTCATAAATAAACGTCATAAATTTACACTGATCGAACGGTCGCTCTGCCATTGGTAAAATATTTTCTTCTTCTTCTTCTTCTTCTTCTTCTTCTTCTTCTTCTTCTTCTTCTTCTTCTTCTTCTTCTTCTTCTTCTTCCCTCCACGGCTTGATTCCGATTTCACAGAGTCTCTGACCATATTTTACAGGGTCTCCACGATCTCTCGTCCCCACTGGCCTACCTATATTCAACCGTTTGTTTAGGAATACACGTGTCTATTATATTATATTACCCATATCGGGTCTTTTGCGTAATACGACCACAAAGCTTGGCATTGGCATTTTGTTCATCTTTCATTAAACTGAGTATAGTTCTCAGAATTTGCTATCTCTGTTTACTGATTAGTTAAAATGATATTCTCTCATTTACACATTTACACACTCAGAAGGTCGAGTCAAATGTGGTCGTCAGCCAAGCCTCGAAATAGGAAAGAGTGCGGAACTCATAGGGAAATGTTAGACTCTTACCTGTGTGAGTTTATGTGGCGGAAGCGACATGCAGGCACTGACTTATTTGAACAAATTATACAAGACATCAAGGCCTTTTGGCCTCCTGAATTATAAACAATAACTTTCCAGTTCGTGAAATTAGGTTAGGTTACGTTAAGTGTTTTTGGTGTATAAAATTTGTGTCTTTGATGAATAAAATATAAAACTACTTCAAAGTCTTCTATACAGATCTACATCATTATTTTGGTAAGTTTTCACTATTATGATATTGTTAAAAAACAGAAAAGACCCGCTGACTGCCTTTACCATTACTCGCTTTCGTTTCTATAATCAACTCGTATAAATTACACACACACACACACACACACACACACACACACACACACACACACACACACACACACACACACACACACACACACACACACACACACACACACACACACACACAGAGAGAGGCGAGACTGGACGCAGGTAATCAGTAGTAATGTTTACTAATCAGTAAACAAAGACAGCAAATTCTGAGAACTATACTCAGTTTAATGAAAGATGAACAAAATTCCAATGCCAATGATTTGTAGTCGTATAACGCAAAAGACCCTACATATCTATAACGGATACCTCACACCCCTTATTAGTCCGTTATAATTAGGGATTCATTTATTAAAATTTTCTTGTATTATAAGCTTAAAAAAAATAGTTTGTATGCTTTTGTATGAACGTAAAGTAGAAATATAGCAATTGTTCAAATTCTACGAATTATATCTTTTGCCGAACTGTTTGCGAAAACCCTAAATACACGTCGTACCGTTGTAGTCGAAACAAAGGTTTTCAGAAAACACAGGGAGTCGAAGTATGGAGTCCCGTTTCCGGAGAGGAGGAGCATTAGAAATCGCATGTTATTCGCGAAATTTTTCTAGTATTAATATACTTCTTCTTCTTCTCCACTACATGGCTTGGGCTATAGCCCGTTCGGACTTCAAACAGAGCCTCTGACCGTTTTTTCCAGGGTCTTCCACGATCACTCGTCCCCGTTGGCCTATATTCAAACGCTTGTTTAGGAATACGCGTGTCTACCACGCGTTCCACAAGGGACTTCCAATTCTGGTTGTATTCCTATATTCTCTCCAGAACTGACTGTAACTTCAGGTCTTTCCTTATGTCGTCGTTTCGTAGACGATCTCTCAAACGATATCCCTTAACTGCTCTTAAAAATTTTATTTTTACTCTATACTGTATTTTTGAAATATCTTTTTATAGGAGACTTCATGTTTCACATACATACATTAAAGTCGACACAGCCACGACCTTATAGAACTTTAGCTGTGTCTCCCTCTGCGTTTTATTCTTCAGTTATCGTCTTACATTTGATACTTTTAGTTTAACTCTCAGTTTCTGTAGGCATAATATGAGTGTTTGAAAATCGTTGCTTCATTCTGAAAATAGTTATGATTTACATTAAATACAAAGAACATGTACACATAAACGTGAGGACGCAAATGACGAAACATAACGCGCTTCAAGTTCCGCTGTGATTCACATACTGTCACTGACATTCACATACTGTCGTAAACATTATATTAGTTTACAGCGGTGGACACTTTATAGCCAACCGCCCGCTGTGGGGACTTTATAGTCTCCATCGGAAACAGGAACGCACCGTGTTCGGTACGGAATTGTACTGTCTGTCGGCCGTTCTATTTTGAGTTCATAATATAGAAAACAGCTATTAGTAGTTGGTAATACATAACAAATGACCCGTATTAAATATCTCGGCTGTGCAGTAAGCTACAAATCTGAATATGATATAAGAGAGAAGATAAATAAATTTAGGAATATTTGTGGTACGATTCATAAAAATCTTAGAAATAAAACAAGACACAGCACAAGGATTAAATTTTATAAGACAATTGCAGTACCCACGTTGATTTATGCGAGTGAGGCGTGTGTCATGACAAAAAACGAATGCGGCAAGATCCAGAGCACTGAAATGCAGTTTCTTCGAAATACTTTAAATTATACATTGCTAGATAGAATAAGGAATGAGGATATCACAGCAGAACTCAAAGTAAAGATATAAATAAAATTATTTCAATTCACAGAAGACAATGGTGGGATCATTTGCAAAGGATGACAGAGGCAATGAACTGTAAAGCCACTGGTAGAAGAGACGTGGGTCGTCCGAGGGTGATATGGGTGCCGGAACAGGTTTATATAACCTATCCTTGAAGAGGAGGAGAAGAAAAAGAAGACCATTGTGTGCACTTCCTCATTCACTCATCACGACGCATTTTAGTAAATTTGTTGGCACTATTTTAAGAAAGATTTGTTTTTCATACTTTTGTAGAAATTCCAAACTCGTGTTTCAACAGATTTTCATCCGCATTCCATGCGTTCGCGTATCCTCCCGTCTCCCCCCTCCTCCACGAAAACCGTAGGTGATGGAATTCTATCGGATGGCAGTAAATTTTACACGGATAAAAAAAATATTAAAAGCACACGACACGTTGAGTCTGTAAAATAAATTCCATACGCCGAAGAGGGGGGGCACAGAGGGTAGAGGGTGTGTCCGGGACATAGCGGTGGCCGGGGGTAACTTATTGATCATAGCTAAACTGTGACAAAGAATTTCTTGCCTGCAGCCACGCACTGCCAAGCCTCTCACTTGCGCGCTTTGTGTGTGTGTGTGTGTGTGTGTGTGTGTGTGTGTGTGTGTGTGTGTGTGTGTGTGTGTGGTACGGCTATGTGGAATACTTTTACCAAAGGTGCACAGGATATAATACCGACTTCACTTCTCGTTACTTTGCTACGGAGGACATAACAATCGCTGGTTGGCAAGTTTTAAATCAACACTAATGTTTTTCAACTTTTACTTTATTTTCGACGCAGTTGGAACGCTGAACGCTATTAAATCAGTTGGCTGGCCGAATAACAATTTTAAATCATCGACTCCAGACAACCATATCCTATTATCTGGATAAGAAGTTTCTCTACAAAAAGCGTTGTATCTCTTGAAAAAAAATGCTTGATGGTCATCATCATCAACATCACCACTCCAAGAACTAGGCCTTAGACCTATTCCGGAACCCATTTCCTCCTCGGTCTACCGACATCTCTCTCTTCTCAGGAGGTGATAACCCAAGGCAGCCACAGGTAGACCGATATCGGGCATGCGATACAAGTGTTCACACCATCTCCTTCTGTGGTCTTCAAGCATCTGATGCAATGGTACAATGTTTAAATTGCGTCTAATATACTCGTTCTTTCTCCGATCTAAGAGAGAACAACCTTGCGTCCCTCTTAGAAATTTCATTTCGCCTGCCTGAATCCTCTGCACGTCCCTTTTACCAACAGTCCATGTGTCACTAGCATACAGGAATGCGGGGACAGACACAGTTTTATAAAATTTCATTCGGGTATCCTTCCGTGTTTTATTTTTCAAGTAGGCCTACCTAGAAATCGTTCCACAGATGCTTGATGCTTATAATTATAACAAATCTATTGAATAATGAAAAAAGAAGAGCTGGAATAATATATAACACACAAACTAAAGGAAAAGTATGAAAAATGGGGATTACTGTTGAGCATTGAAAAACTCAGTATCTTTATGTCGGAGAAGAAATAACATATTTAATCTTAGAAAACAACGAACGTATAAAACAAATGCAACAGCTACAGATACTTAGGAATAAACTTTAATGAAGGAGGAACACATGATGTTGAAATAAAATCAAGAATAAACAAAGCAAAACAAATAATTCGATCATTGAATGTAATTCTATGGAGCACAGAAATTGGGAAAGAAAGTAAGAAAAGAATAAACGATAGTATGTTTAAAAGCACGTTGATGTACGGATCCGAAACAAGGAGAATAAAAGAACAAGTAAAACGAAAGTTAGAAGCTACAGAATGGGTGCTTTAAGACGAGCTGCTACAACTTAAAGGCTGAGCGAATACGAAATGAAACGGTCGAAGAAGAAATGGGCGTACAAAAGACAATCATAAAAAAAACCTGCATTGAAGATAAACAACCAAACTGGTACGGACACGTACAAAGAACGGGACAAGACCGACTACCAAAGAGAACAATGAGATGGATACCTAGAGACCACAGAAAGAAGGGAAGACCCAAGAAAACATGGATGGAGGGCATAACAAGATCAATGAGCGACAGAGGACTAAACGACGAAAACTGCAACGACAAACAGCAATGGAGGTTGGCATCGGACAACGTCGTAGGACGTTTTGACCCCGAATAAAATAAAAATTTATTGAATAAACTAAATTAGTTGATTTCTGATGTAAACAACCAATAAGAGTAAAACTTGTTTTTTTTTTTAGTAATTGTCTGATGAAAGAATTAAAAGTGTTTGACTGTTTACGATGTAAGGTGAGATACATAGCCATTTAATATTAAAGTACAACACACTTCAACAAGTAATCCGAAGTCCATTAAACATAGCATCATTCCATTCCTCCAAAAAACCAACTAGGTTCCAGTCCTGCAAAGCGCGAAATCGCTGATCATGGTCACAACCAGGCATCAGGGAGTCATCGGGTTCCCCCGGACACTGGATTTGAGGCGATCTCCATTATCCGCAGACGAACCGAATGCCAGCCGCTAACCCTAGATGGGAAACCTATCGCTTGGAAAAAGTCTGTGAAATACTTGGGAGTGACTATTGATAGTCGCCTATGCTTCACAGACCATGTCCAAACCAAACTCCGTGGCGTCAGAGCCAAAATCTTCTCCCTCATCTCGCGCAGAAGTTCCCTCTCCGTGCGCACTAAACTAACTCTGTACCTCCTCCTACTCCGATCAGTACTCACATACGCAGCTCCAGCATGGTGGCCACTCCTCTCTGACAGTACCAAACGTAAGCTGGAACAGTTCCAGAACAGTTTCCACATCCACATCCTTTCCAACTCGTCCTGGTTTGTTTGCAACAAAGCCATCAGGACGGGTCTCCGTCTGCCAACGGTGGACGAGTTCGTTTTCGGACTTTCTGTGGCCCTCTTCTTCCGAGCGGCAGATTCTCATCACACCCACCTACGTGAACCTGGATAGGGACGAAGGTCGCCCATGCCAAATCGTTAAGCGAACCCGGACTCTGCTGGACGATCCCCCATAGTCTCCTACGTAGCGCCCTTCTCCAGAGGGAGCCAATACCCTTACGTATACCAAACCAAACCTATCAAGCCCACAAACCACTAAACTCCACACCGCCCTGAATGGTCTGCCCTGGTCGTTCGTGCCCTCGGCGGCGCTGTCTCATGTCAGTTGTGACCGCCCTGGATACACGAGCCGGCTTGTGCAGATCACCGCTGAGCGGACAGGAGGGGCGCGTCGGAGGCAACACCGCTGGATAACCGGTCCTCAATGTAGGCCTACCAGGAGGTATCTCCGCTGTTACTCGGACGCGTCGCCGCTGGTTCAGGGCACAAGACAAACCAAACTTTAACTGGGCTGAGCACCTCACTCACTTGCTGAGATGCTCTCTCCCTACCCAACAAAACACGAGCATGCCATCCCAACCTATACCCCTTAAAACCTTGTAAACCTAGAGCCCTAGAGAGAGCATGATTCTTGCAGCCATCGGAGGAGTGACTCCGGGCGCTGCTACCACGGAGGGGCCTTGAGCCCCGTCCCCCCCCCCATTAGCTACACAGCCGGACACTGCGACCACCGGAGCACGTCAAGCTTCTGCTCCGCACACTTGGACTTGGACTTCAATAATTAAAAACCGTGTTCACGTGCCCACTATTCGAACGGTGTTTGGACGGACACTTCGCGTCTATATGTCGACAGTGTACGTCCACTTTTCGAATAACGTTCAGGTAAACACGGGTTTTATTTGTTGAAATGTGTTTGTAATCTGTGAAATTGTAATCTGTAACGACCTCGCATGAGTGTCATATATATGTCTGAAGATGGAACGATCGTTCCGAAACGTGTAACAAATTGACTAGAAGTCACAAGACGGGGTCGAGGTAGTACCGTTGTACCGGGTTGACTGGACTCAACGCGTCCTCACGCATTTCCAGGGTTGGATGAAATGATGTTAGCTGCCAAAGGAGCCGTTAGCCTCTCTCCAGACACGACCGTACTGCGTGTGGTGAAGTGCCACATCCTGCAGGAGGTGACCCTGTTGATCCAGAACAGTACACGGATCTAGACCGAAAGGTTGATTAATATTCCTGATGGAGGGCAGCAGTAGCCACCAGTACCAAGTTAGGTCGTAAGGAAATTGATCCTGGATCGGCTTATCTTTGGAATATTACAGGCGGGTGTAATATTTGGATTTACTCGGCTGTAATACCGAGTCCTATTGTTATAGGATTGCATTTTGCTGCTGCCTTGCAGTTGGGTGTTAGGACATGAAAGTCTAGGGGAAGACAACCCTGAGTAAAAATTAACGGGAGTCAAGGTCCATAAGGAGGCAGTCCCTCCACATAATTTATCCATTTATAGACTGGTACGGTACCCTATAATGGGGAAATTAATTTAATTTACTCGCAACTTCCAAAGAACACAACGGATTACAAAGAACGGCGGAAAAAACACTTAAAAGGAATGTCAGATCCCAGGTTGGCCAAACAAGTCTGGAAATACAAACCTATAGGACACAGGTGTATCAAACAGCACCTTCCCTACGCCGTGCTGTGAAGATAATGATGATGACGAAGTCACAACACGAAATTGAAGAAAGGTAATATATTGATTACAACTAAACTAAGCAAACGTAGCCGAACGATCTAAAGGCTACACGGAATAAAGCGTATCCTTTAAATGCTCTGAAGACGTTGTTATATCCGATGTAGATTACTTTGGAGGGAACAGCGTAGGGCCTACATCTATATATACAAACCTCAAAGTTTGAGGATTTCTTTGTACTGAATACAAATCTACACCGATACACCGATTGCCACCAAATTTTGCACAGGTAACACTTGAGACACGGCAAAAAACACCGTCTAACTTGGAATTTGATATTCTGCCCCGTTCACACGATTTAGGCCCTTTTAATTATACCCTTTTGTTGACACGTGTAAAGATGTCAACAACACCACGCAGACCAGAATTAATTACTATAGTAGCAAATAAATAAACAAAATCTGTTTAGCGGCATCGGAACTGTACCTTACATTTTTGATGTTTTTTTGTAATATGCGATTCTATCGACATATTACGATGTGGAAAAGAAGAAGTGTACTAATTGTAATTTGTAATATTTCTTGATGCAAAGATGAAATACATAAAAGCTGTGGTTGAGGAAAACATAACGTTTAGCGTGATGTACAATGCTTATAACACTGTAATACTTAAAATAAAGAGCCTAACGTTTTTGAGTTACCGGGTAGTTTATAAATATCTCAAAAGTCTTTATAAACGGGTACTTTTATAAGCCTGTTGCACCAACATATTAATTTAGTACAAGTCTTCAAAACAGCTTTGGAGAGAATTTGACTAATGAGTACAAAATTATTATACGAGCTGACAGAACGCCATATAGACATAGACAATAAAAATTATATTAAAATACTTATTAAAAGTGAAATATTCGAGTGGGAAGCCGCGGGTAACAGCTAGTTTATAAAAATTAAAATATAATTTTTCTGATACAAACAAATACTACACGAATGTTGTTACCAATTGTGACACAAAAGTATGACTCAAGGTAGTGCTGTAATACGGGGCACAACTGTTCCGTATGACTTATAAATATGATTCCCAATATACACACTATGCGCGTGGTAAGAAGACAAAAACTCTGCATGAACAGTGTAAGTGCTGAAATATTAAATACCGGTTACCAGACCCAGCCAATAAATACTCGGCGACCCTGGTAACTATTCACCGACTGTACCGGCGTTCATACGTCTCCTTTCGGTTATAAATTCAGGATGTTTTATAGAACTCTGTCGGCCGTTCTCACATCCAAACTATGTGTCGTTATTATACATTTATGCGTCTGTACAATCCGTTGCTCTCCCTTCACATTTCACGTCTCTCACTTTTGTTTTGTGCTTACAGTGTTTAATGGAACAGAGAGCTACTGTGAAATGTCTTGGGACCAGTGGCGATTTCACAATAAGAAGGCCAACACAGCCAAGGTGCAGTCATATCGCAATAATCAAATAGTATAATAAGCTAATATTATTCACGAATTTCAATGCTTTACCGAAGATGGCGAAAGATTACAACTCTAAAGGCAGAAGAAAAGTTGGTGGACCTAAGAAAAATGTGGACTGTGGAATAGGAACAGGCAGCTAAAGCCTAAAACCGTTAAGAACATGATGACGATGATGATGAATTACAATGCTTTTGAGTGGACTGTAGGAGACTAAATGTCTGTTCTTCTTCTTCTCCACATCAAGGTATAGACTTAGAGCATGTTCCGCCTTCACTGAAGACATCTCTTCCGTGGTCTACCTATGTCACGTCTTCCCTGAGGTCTGTATCTTATTACTGCTTTAGGTAGTCCCATATCTTCCATTCCCTCGGAATGCTACCTCTATTTTATTTGTTCTTCCTTTGTTCTGTTCTCCATAGAATACACATTTCAGTCGGTTCTTATATCTTCATTTCGTATTTGATCACTAAGATGGCAACCTTTAATTTTTCTTACAAGAACTTCATTTCACTTGTTTGTATTCTTCGTTCATCATTTCTCGTCATCGTCAAAGTTTCACTTCCATAAGTTAAAACAGGTGTTGCCATTGTTTTATAGAATTTGATCTTGGTGTCTTTCCTTGTCTTAATAACAAGTGTTCTGCGTATAGTACCACATATCATCTGAAATCTATTTATTATTATATCGATGTCGCTGACATACTCATAAGTTACATCGCACCCTAGAAAATTGAAATGAGATAGGCCTACCTGTTCTATAGCCTGATTGTTTATAATTATCTTGGAAAGTATCGGATTCTTTCCTCTAAAGGACTAATGTAAGTTCTTTAGAGGACTAATGTTTATTATAATAAACGAGATTTCTGTAAAAAACATTTTACTGTCTGTAAAATCCAACATGTTAACAATAGCGCCCGTGCCGACCTTTGAACGAGCCTTCTTTACTTCTGCTACAGTGTCGTAATACTGCCTCGGCCAAAACGATGACAGTCGGAAGAATTTAATAAAATAACGTGTTCTTAAAAGCGTGGCACTTATGACACCGTCTTTCTGTAATGCGGTTTTTCGAATAAAATTAAGCAAACAAAAGCTTAGATTTCAAAATTAAGGTTGTAAACGTGAAAATATGAAATAGTATTGTTTTATTAGAGGGGTGGGATGAACAGGGGGGGTCTCGGAAAACCACCTTGCCCAGGTAAAAATTTTATACTGAGTCGCTGTTGCTGAGACTCATCGCTTGCCAACTTAAAAGCTAATCCTGCAAAATAACAAAATATTGTAACGAGACGCCTACCAACAACCCAGAACATTCTCCACGTCCCCCCCCCCCAGTGTGGCAGCTGTTGCCTCAGTCAAGGCCGCTCACAAGTAGGTGTTCTAGTGTGTTCAAGAACACTTGAGATACCCATTAAGCCGGCGTGCAGTAACGACGGAAAGCTATACTTGACCTCTACGCTGCCTATAAAAAGCCATAGCAGCCGGGTTGCCAGTTCAGTTACGTGAGCGATTTTCCTTAGCGCGGATATAAGTATTGTAGCGAAGTGTTGTTACGAAGTGTTGCTATTAGTGCAGAATTCTTTATAGTTGACACTATTATTGCGTGTGGACAATTTTTACTTCAACTGTTGTAAGAGACTATCTTGTTGATTACAAATTGTTAATTGTGATAATTAAAACTAGTTATTAGTGGTTTCATTGGTGTCTTGTATTTTCTTTTCCACTGTACCATCCGACTATCAAAGAGACCGTCTTCACAATATTTAATAGAATCTGTCTCGCTAAATTATGATGCAATTTTCATTATTACAATAAATAAATATAGTTGCTTTGTTTTAATACTTATTTGTTTCTCCCGTTGCGTCCATATGTTGCTGGAGTTACGCGCAGACAAGCACATGCGCGAGCACAATACGAAAAGTTCCTCCCCCGCAGAAACTTTGTGAAGAACAACACAGCGACAAGTACAAAGTAATCTTTGAGGATGAGAAGACAGATATTAATTACTTGCGCAGCACGACACACTCCGATCCGCCTTCCTGACTCACTGTTTCAGTTTCACTACAAACTTTTTAAAAATTATGTGTACAGAATCATGACAAAAAGAACACTGGAACATTGTCTCTCCACAGTAGGCTTGTATCCGGCCGTATATTCAAAAATTGTTCAATTACGTGTTTCTAATTATTAGGCTGTTTTCTAATATCCACCGTCAGACCAAGGTCACATTATAAAAGTTATGATTAGACCGGTGATAACATACATGGCAGGTGATAACGAGACTTGGACACTGAATAAACAAGCCGCTAACTTAGTCAATACCTTTGAAAAGAGAATTTTGAGGAGAATATTCAGCGACGAATTTTTCAGCGGCATTCTGAGTTTCATTCTTCTTCTTCTTCTTCTTCTTCTTCTTCTTCTTCTTCTTCTTCTTCTTCTTCTTCTTCTCCATGTCAAGTTATAGGCTTACAACCTGTTCCGCCTTCTCTTCCTTGGTCTACCTATATCTCGTCTTCCCTGAGGTATGTATCTTATTACTTGTTTAGATAGTCTCATATCTTCCATTCTCTCGATACGCTGCCTCCATTTTATTTGGCCTTCCCTTATTCTGCTGGCCATAGAATATACATTTAACTCGGTCCTTATATCTTCATTTCGTATTTGATCTCTAAGCGTGCAACCTTTGGTTTTTCTCAAGGACTTCATTTCACTCGTTTGTATTCTTCGTTTATCATTTCTCGTCATCGTGGAGGAAGTCTCATTGTATAACCTATTTCTCCTGACACTACGGAAACACACACACGCGCGCGCGCGCGCGCGCACACACACACACACACTGTAACGCTTCAAATAACGTAGTAACAAATGCAAAAGCTAAATTAATGTTGCAGTAGCGTCATAAAACGCTGCACCGATTACGTACAGTAGCACTCGCTATAAAACGACGCGCGATCCACAACCGACACATCAACTTGTTTTTGTAGAACGTGTATTGAGCGTAAAAACAATAATATTCCGACGTAATGCAACTCATTTGATGCGAGCACCAGACGCTTTTTGTTATCGTAAATACAACACTACTACTACTACTACTACGGGTACGGCCGTTTATAATTACACGCAGGAGCGCGGTTGCTCGTTGTGGTGACTTGTTTTTACGGCCGCAGTAAGTACTCTTTACTCTTCACATTTGATGAGCTGCCTCTCGATCTTCTGTTATACCGTATATCGGTTACGTCATATACGAGTGGCTTTCCATCCAACACAGTACTCCCAATATTATTATTATTATTATTATTATTATTACTAGTTTAGTAGTGACCGTCAATCTATGAATTTTAACGATGAAGGGTTTGCGAGGATCGGTCAAAAAATTATTACACAAATTTTAAATTACTGTATTTATTGTCACCATCAGGACAATATCGTTGCTGAGTTATTACGGCGACAAACACACAACCGTCTTTTTTTAAATAGGTCGGTTGTTTTGGGGCAACATACAGTCGAGCGTTTGGCGTCGCAACAACTCAGCAACAGTTGTCCTGATGATGAGAATAAGTATTGTCGAAACGTCGTCGACACAAATAATTTAAAATTTGTTTAATATACTTTCTTTGACCGATACTCGCAAACCCTTCATCGTTAAAATTATTCTTATTATTGTTGTTGTTGTTATTGGTACAATGGTTCAGCCACTATAAGCTACCAATCGTAGTGCTGTTATAGATTACTGTGGCCGTCTGGAATACCGCACACATCGAAACAGCATCGTGGGCTGTTTATATATAGCCTATAGGGCCTATATAGTAACAGCATAGTATACGCGGTACAGTCAAAAAGTTAGTTGCACTTGTCCGCTTTCTTTCCTTTTTTTTTTTTAAATGTAAGTCTGTTGAAAGTTGTTGGAAACATTGCTATACTGCCGTTTCATCAGCAGTAGTAACGTTTCCTCCGCGGTAGGAACGGTCAGTCTGTTGTTAGTTACCACGAAACACGTGTCAAATCTTCTGCAAAAAGCGTCCAAAATAAAACTCGTGCAGTGATTCGTTTTCTGCGGGCAAGGAGTGAGTAGCCTCGGTGAAATTTATCACCAGTTGAGGGAAGTTGAATAAGCAATAACGATGAACTACAGGATGTCTCTCATGCATAGAAAGACATCGTGAAATTCATCAAATCACAGAGGTTGCGTTGGCTGGAACATACTGTTACGACGGTCTACTAGGTACAGTGGAAACAAAAATAAGTACAAGACACCAATTAAGTCACTAATCACCAGCTTTAATTTTTACAGTTAAACAGTTCGTAATTAACAACACAGTCTCTACAACAAATCAAGTGAAAATTGTTCACACGCAATAAGATGTCCACTAATATTAAAACTCAATTGTATTACAATATAACGTCCGATTATAAAACACAACACTTAACTAATGACCACTTGAACGCGCACAGTAATATCGCCGAGAATAACTCTCGAACCGCACAGTCAATAATTCGCTCTAATACTGAAAACTACAGTGCTATTAAAACAATCTGAGTCTTCTGACAGCTAAGAAGCACGTGGTGTTCGGCACAGTTGCGGGAGCGCTGATTGGTCAGTGTGGGACTGTTGACTGAGGAGAAAGGGGGTGGGAAAGCGCACGCCTGCCGGTGATTGGCTCACCTCGCAGTCTCGTCCGAGTTACCATAGCAACTACTTCTTGTAAACACGCAAGGAGAACTGTCAGAAGACGCAGATTGTTTTAATAGCACTGCAAGGCCGCTACCGCCATGTATTTATAGTCCCGCTCACACACCAGAAGCTTCCAAACTGCGTCTTATCTCTCGTGTGAACTACGTAATTAACTGCGGCCTTGACACAGTCCGAGCGCCCGAGCGAAGCCCGGCACAGTCGAGAAGATTCTCGCAAAATGCGTCTACAAGCACGTACGCCACACGCTTACATACTGAATCTCTCTGGAACGTTCCAGAAACACGTAGATTGTTCTGTGACGTCGTAACAATGTAGAAAGAATGCCTAAAAGAATGCTGAAGGGAAGATTATATACTACTAGAGGTAGAGGCAGGCCAAGGATGAGATGGTTGGATGGCGTAATAGAAGATCTTGATAGCATGGGAATCAGACGGTGGAAAGGAAGAGAGGAGAACAGGGAAGCATGAAGTAGTATTGTTGAGGAGGCTAAAGCCCACCAAAGACTGTAACGCAGATAAGAAGTTCAGGGAAGTGTATGGGGAGTCGTCTTCAAGTCAGCGATCGAAATAAAAACACTCGTAGCCTATCCACTGTCGACACCCTGTTTATTTATCGTTGTCACGAATAATTTTTGCAATTAAAAATACACACTTCCGTTCACAACTGTGATATCGATTGATTATTGACATGATCGTAATTTATATAAACAACAACACAAATATAATGTTGATCCACAAATGTGCTATCAAACACACACCCACACTGATTCCATATCTCACTTAACCGACCTAACAACAATTACTGACTCAAAACTGTCAACCGCCGTTTTTATATATATGCTACGATCATATTTCCATATTCGCAAGGGTAATTTATTTGTACATATGAAATAAATATATAAGGTTGGATTTACGCAAACCTATTCACAACGTCGTTGCTTGTATCACAAGACACTCTGTAGCCCAGGTATTCAAAATTGCTAACTTGTTCCAGGACAGTACCGTCTATAACAATTTTTGTGCATACTGGATCGGTTCCACGAAAAGCCATTACCTTGGTCTTAAGTGTGGAGAATAGTAGATCTTTAACTTTATTTTCAGACGAATAAAATAAATTCATAAATATTCCGCATTACATGGCCAATTGACAGTTGACAGTTGACAGTGCAACCAACTGATGCAACCAATTGATTTTTTTTTTTTTAATGATAGTGTAACCAACTTTATGACTGCCCCTACATCAGTCAAATTACAGGAACCACAGTGGTTAATGAAAACATACCGTTCATAAATTCTATTGTACAGAGTTATTCAAAAAGAATGAACCGATATCATAATGCAATATTTTATTAAGAAAAAGTAATTCAAAATTCCATCCAAATCACAACTATTCTGCTCATAATCAAGTTTTATTTCCTGTCTTACAAGTGTTCAATGTGGCCACCACTTGCAGCACGGACATAAAGGTGATATGAGAATTCTTTCCAGACGCGTAGCAACATATCACGATCCACTGAGTTGATCGCTGTTGTTATTCAATGTTTAAGGTCATCGAGCAGGGTATCTTTTACATATACCCACAAGAAAAAAATCACATCCGGTGATATCTGGAGATCTCGCAGGTCAAGCACAAATAACAAGGTTTGGGCCCTATTCCGAACAATCCGTCGTTGGGGAACTTTTTCATTAAAAAATATTCAAACGATCCGGTGCCAATGGAGCAGTGCTCCATCGTGTTTTAAAATGAACTCATCTCAATCTGTCTACAGGTCGGGAAGAGCCAGTATTTAAGGATATCGAGACAGGTCTGTCCTGTAACGGTGTTTCCCTAGAAGAAAAAGGGACCATAAACCTTGTTCATGAGAACACAAAAATTGCACCATAAAATCAGTTCATTCTTTTTTTAGCACTTGTAAGACAGGAAACAAACCCTGATTATGTGTAGAATAGTTGTGGTTTGGTTGGAATTTTGTATTAGTTTTGCTAAATAGAATATTGTGTTATATAATCGGTTTATTCTTTTTGAATAACCCAGTATACACAGTGATTTGTGTTGACAAACATCCGTCCCCGGTCGACTGTATACAAAAGCCCACATATTTGTAGGCACTACTGTGTGCGAGCACAGGGCGTGGGGGGGGGACAAACTGATGTTTCTGTTTTCTGAATAACGCTTACACGGTAAGCCAATTTAGTGAGCCGTCCTAAGCTCCTAAAATAATAATCTCAAGAGGCCAAATGCTGGGCTATCCCACCTTCACTTTGCACTAATTAATACGAGTATTAACTCGACTCATGTAATAACAAATTACTACGTCCCTATCGGGGAACGCTGCATGTGTTTGTGCGCGCGCGCGCGCCATAATCTGCACAAGCCTGGGGGCAGGACTATTCCATGTATCTACCCAGCGTTGTACGACTACTTTTTACTTCTAAACCCTATGAGCAAACCTTAATTCTGTGCGCTAATATTCTTTTAATTTCTTCTCAGAAAGATTGTAATTTTTTAGCTGAAAGAAGACCTAATAAACTATGTGATATGTGTATGTGTATGTAAAATGTGATAGCAATGTTTCTTAGATTAAAATTGTTGACGGCTGATGCTAGTGACAGTTTGAGAGTAAGACACTTATAAAGATTTCTTCTTCTTCTTCTTCTTCTTCTTCTTCTTCTTCTTCTTCTTCTTCTTCTTCTTCTTCTTCTTCAGGCTGTGGACCTTACGATCCGTTGCTCACTCCTTGTTCCGACCATCTCTTCTTTGGTCTTCCAATATTCCGCCGTCATTTCGGATTATAAGCCAAAGTTTGATTTGGTATCCTGTTCTTATGCATCGTATCAACATAGTCTGCCCAATAATGTCTGTATTGTTTTATCCTTTCGTTTAGGTTGTATATACCAAAGATGTTCCTTACATCATCATTTATTAGCCGGTCCCTCCGCGATACTCCTAGTACTGACCGTACAAAACCCCTTTTCACTAGTCTGTATCCGGTTTTGGGTCCTTGCGTTCAGCGTTCAAGCCTCTGTAACGAGCAAAAATTTAAAAAATTTTAAATTTTCACCTCGATGGAGTACGTTCACACGAGGCTGTGTCAACGACTTATAGTTGGCGCAATAAATAAAGCGTAATGAGAAGATGTCAGTACAGCGTCGCTAGCTTGACAATAGAAAGACATTAAGTACGATACGACTATAGAAATTGGTGGCACAAGATGACAGGGAAAGTGTAGTCCAGAATTATTGCTCACTACAGCTGTAACAAAGTAAGCAAGGACATTCACACTTGTACCGAGAATTGTGGCAGATGTTTGACTATGTTACGTCAGTATACGATAAACGACAAAAACGAGTGAAACTACATATTACAATGGTACGGATGCACTGCACCTTAAGAAACAATACAGTAGGATAGATCTGACAAAAACTCAAGTCATGTTACGGAGCTGGAGTTATCGTCTAAGTGACAGACAGGATTTACGAGTGGAAAGTTGGGGTGACTTCACCAGCCAGCAGATGTTCAAAATTACTAATAGCCACAAAAAAGGGGGTATAACGTAGAACAATACGTCAGGAAGACCGAAAGTACGGATAATGGCAATCTAGAGAAACACAGAGTTTACTTCAGACAATAGGTTGATAGACAAGTGTCTAATAGCCGTAGTTTCTACGAAAAGGGTCAACGTTCGTCAGAGCAAAATCGGGGGACGTTTAAGAACCAATCAGATGCCTTCAGCCAGGGAGAAAATTGGTGGTGAGGAGTGTTTCCATAGCAACCGAAACGGAAGACCTATCGGAAGAACTATGACGTAGGATCTCGACATGGTGGGACAGAATATTCCAAGAAAATTCAAAACTGACCAATCTCAAAATGAAGTAGGCGTGAACTGCGCCAGAGACAAAATTTTGAGTAGGGACGAATTAATAAAACTATCTGTCCAAGACGGAGGAGAGACAGTCTATACTCAATTTTTGAAACAGTTTTTACTCAAACTTTCAGACAGTTTTATACTCAAATTTTTCAGTTAGTTAATTTCAAGTACGGAACAGTTGATACTCAGATTTCAAACATTTTACTCTAAGTGTTCGGAGTTAGTTTTATTCTAAGTTCACAAGAGTACATTAATAGTGCGGAGAATTAACTCGAGTACGGGACTTAGTACGTTAACCTGTAACTTAAAAGACTTAGTAATACCTTCACGTCATGATAGTAAGTCTTAGTAAACTTTTAAAGAGTGTATTTCGAAGTGTGTCGTAACGGACTTAGATAAGAATTATATAAAGTGAACAATCAGACCGTTACACGAACAGATATCACCACATAAACGTATCATATGTACAATTTTAATTTGTTGTGAATTATAAATAAACTAGTAATTTAAGTTGATCATATATATGCGTTCATTATTACCAATTACATCCAGATATTAACTTAAATTTTGGAGAAAGATAAAATAGATTTTCAAGAGTTTCATATGTTCAAATAAAATAAATGAATTGATAACGCTAATATACTAAATGATATCAAGTATTTGTTAATAAGAATCAGAATAGTTTATACATAATATTAAATGGTCGTATAACACACGGCATGAAAGTAATCAATTAAAGCAAGTAAATACATATTATCTATCGCAAATCAATATAATAAAATATCATTATATTGATAACGCCCAAAGTACGTAAGACGTTACAAATCAATTTTATCGATTACATATATTTATAATATATAAATATTCATTACATAAAATGGCGCTCCAAGATCGTGGGGCACGGCAAACACAATTAAATAATTAATTGCCACAAATGTAAATTACATTAACATTTAATCATAATTACATTACATAAAAATGGCGCCCACCCGCACGGCATGATACGTAGTAACAAAGATTGTTAAAACGTACAGCTTTGGCAAAGAACAGGCAGTAGAAGAAGTAGATAAAGTAGTGGTATAGAAATAGAAGTAAGATAAGTATTAGTGTTATAAGTCAGTTTGAATGATTACGCGTAGGAAGGCAAAAATGGCGAGCCCGATAGCGTAGAATTCGACGTCAATAACCAATTAGGTACAGTAAATACAGAAGAGAATACTACACCTAGCGAACCAAGTAGCGTTGTAGAGAGTCCAGAAGATAGGGCGCGAGGACAGACATCAATACCAGAAGATGTAAGTCTACAAATGTTGATGGAATTCATCCGTCAACAGAGTGAAAAACAAGAAGAACGAAGCAAATTAATTAATGAAAAACTAGAAAAACAAGAAGAAAACAGTAAATTAATTAGTGAAAAGCTCGACCAGCACAAGGAAGAGATTAAACGTCAGACAGCGGAACAGATTACGCAAATAAGGTCCGAGATACGTGAATACCAGCAGGCTTGGGAAGGAAAGGTCGACGATCTACAGAAGAAACAAGATGATCTCGTGAGAAACTTGAGAGAAGAAGCAAATAAGAAGTACGTAGAGATACAGGAAACACGAGAAAATGATCGTCAAGAATGGATGGCAGCGATGCACACTACCCAGACGACCGTTAAAAAGATCAATAATAAATTCGAGGCTCACGTCAAGGATTCTAATAAGAAGCACGAAGAACTCAAGGCCGAGATACACGACACCATACGGCAGAAACAACAGGAGCAAGACGGAACAAACAATAATATTATACAGAAGTTGGAAGAAGTTGATGGTAGACAACGCTCGACAGAACAAAAGTTGGACGAGACTACGAAAGAAAAGACGACGCGGATCGAAGAATTAAAAGGACATTTGACTAAAGTAAGAGAAAACCAGGAAAGACTGCAGAGACAGTTAATGGAAGGTGAGTGTGGTATATTAAACCGAATTAATGGACCTAACCACAATGACCTTAAATATAATGGTACGGATAGATTCCCTATGGAATTCCTTAAGGAGTTGTCTGAAACACAAGAGTTATACTACCCCACTGACAATATCAAGTGGATTGGTAGACATTTGGAATTAGACGCAGGTATTTGGTGGCGGGTGATACGTAACCAAATATCAAATTTTGAAGAATTCAAGGAAGCGTTCTCATTGAAATATTGGGGACAAGAACGACAAGATAGTATACGGGATCATTTGGAGTATAGCAGGTTCGATTGGCGTGGACCAGTTACTGCTATTCAGTATATTCAACGTATCTTGTTGGAGAGTAGGCAGTTAACACCTACTCTGACTGACAATCAACTTATACGTAAGATATCTCGTCACTTTGGGCGCGAGATTCAGCTCGCTGTGGTCACAAGAGGAATTGTGACGATCCCAAATTTCGAATCTTTAATCATAGAGTATACACAGATTCAACCAAGAAATAATAGAGAGTCGAACTATGTGCCGGCGAACGAGAGGAGGAATTCCTACAAGGAAAGTGAAAGCGGTCCGAACAAAGTAAATGGAATGCTGAAGAAGACTTGGGGTGACAGACCGGCCATAAATACACAACAACATCGTAATGCGGACCAACGCGCAGTCAACACAATGGAGTTTACAAACACGGCTGCCGGTGCATCGGGCACTCAACCCAAAAGGGTCCGTCAACAAGAAGAAAAAAAAAAATCCCTTTACTCATTAACGAAGATAGCCGATAAAACGAATGACTACCAGACGAATATAATCCTACCAGATTTACGAAGTGATTTATTATGTAATGATGATGAAGAGATTCCACAACGAATAATTAGGTGCCCAGAGATAAATATAAAGTTTAACGGTAATGTTACTGTACAAGCGTTGCTTGATACTGGATCCGTTATTGCCGGATTGTCCGAATCGTGGTTTAATCATAACAAACATAACATAACACCTTATGAAATATTACCGATGACTAACACATTAATAGTTAGCGCGGTTGGTAATAAGTCAAAGTTAATAAGAAAACAAATATTATGCGATATCTATATCGAAGAAATTAAATATGAATGTGTTTTTCTCATCATACCAGATTTAATAAAACCATGTATATTAGGAACCAATTTTCTTCAAGAAACAGGATGTCTCATTGACATGGGAAGAAGGATCGTCGAGTTGAGAAGAGAGGCTGACGAAGCGGCGTACACGGTGCCAATGATGCATATAGAAGTGGTGGACATAGAAGAAGAAGAAGAGATCGTCAGGAACATTGACAAGAAAATAGAAAGCATTGACTGAGGAGATAAAGGAACGTTGGAGAGATTAAGGGAGATTCTGGTAAGGAATAGAAGTTTATTCAGAGAGTGTCCCGGAAGAATCGAAGGGTACGTTCACGAGTTCCAAGTCACCGACCGGACACCGTACTTCCAGAGAGGATGGCCTGTCCCATTAGCATATAAAGGGAAGGTAGATGATGAGATTAGGAGAATGTTGCGGTATGGGGTCATTGAGAGATGCAACAGCGCATATATCAACCCACTCGTTACTGTAATTAAGAAGGACGGTAGGGTACGATTGTGTTTGGATGCGAGGAAGGTGAACAGCGTGACTATCCCGGACTACGAGGGTGCTCCACCGATAAACGACATTTTGGCGAGATGTTGCGAGATGAAATATTTATCTACCGTAGACTTAACTAGCAGTTTC
The DNA here is from genome assembly GCA_034769895.1 of Magicicada septendecula. Lineage (NCBI taxonomy): Eukaryota > Metazoa > Arthropoda > Insecta > Hemiptera > Cicadidae > Magicicada > Magicicada septendecula. The sequence continues at coordinate 493,764,931 of CM068370.1, forward strand.
TGGCAAGTACCACTGAAGCCGGAGTGCCGGAACTTCACCGCTTTTATGTACGAAGGCAAGTGTTATCGTTTTACAGTTACGCCATTTGGACTGAGTACCAGTTCTGCTGCATTAACCCCCCTGGTTAAAGATGAAGTTAAAGAAAATACCATTATTTACGTCGACGATTGCCTATGTTATTCAGGAGATCTAGAGACGCATTTGTTACATTTAGATTTATTATTATCCAACTTAAGAAGAGTGAATTTAACCATCAATTTGGAGAAGTCGCAATTCTTTAGACAAGAAATCGCGTACCTTGGATATCGATTAACTACGCAAGGAATACGAGCAACGGACGAGAAGATTGATGCCATTATGAAATTCCCAACACCTCGGAACCAAAAGCAATTAAAAGGTTTCTTGGGTTTGACAAATTTCTACAACCGTTTTACAGATAAATACGCTGAAACCACTAAACCATTACTTGAATTATTACGGAAAGGACAGAAATTTACCTGGACACAGGAATTAAATGAATGTTTTCACCAAGTTAAAAGGTTATTCGTAGAAACAGTCATCTTGAAGTTTCCTCGAATTAATCAAAGATATTATATGCAGTGCGACGCCAGCAACTTTGCGTATGGCGGGCAACTGTATCAACTGGATGAGGAAGGAAGAATTGGAGTAATAGCTTTTACTAGCAAGACATTCAAGGGTGCAGAAAGAAATTATTACACTACGGAAAAAGGAGCTCTCGTGTATCGTACGATGTCTTGAAAGGTTCCGTATATACATATTAGGGCAACCTTTAACTATCATTACTGATAATAAGGCACTGACTTTTATGAATAAATGTCATTTAAACAACTCGCGAATTACACGCTGGATCTTAAGTATCCAAGAGTACAAATTCGACATTGTCCATTGTAAGGGCAAGGACAATATTATTGCTGATCTTCTAAGCAGAAACCCAGAAGATGCCACGTTAGAAGAAATTAGTGACAATATGTCCGAATACTTAATTAATCACCTGACGATCAAAATGGATAAGAAGGTAAGCAAGATCATAATGGATATTGGAAAGTACCAATTTAAAGATGATAAGCTTAAGACTATTATTGATAAGATTAGGGAAAAGTGTTTAAATAAGGAGTTAAATAAATTTTATAGGTTCGTCGATGAGAAATTGTATAGATTACGTAGAAGGGAATGGAAACTGTACATACCGAACAGTGTGTCCGGCGAAATAATTGCTGAAATGCACCGTATGTATGGACATCCCGGAGCTAAGAAATGTATTAAGTTATTGCAGGAGCATTTTACCATAGACGGTATGTTGAAAAGGGTGAAAATTTACGTACGAACTTGCGACACTTGTCAAAGGAAGAAGGACTCAGGCAACAAAAACTTGTTCGGAGGAACGAAAGCCATTATACCGTTACGGAAGGGTGACCTAGTGAGCGCCGACTATTATGGGCCACTACCTGTTTCGTCCGCGGGAGTAAGATATTTGTTTGTTATGGTTGACAACTTTACCAAATACGTACGACTTTGTACACTTCGAAGGGCAACGACCGCAGCTACATTGAGAAGAATACACCAGTATTGTAAAGAGCTGGGATCTCCTAGAATAATTATCACAGACAACGGAACGCAATTTACCTCTAAAAAATGGTTAGACGGGTTAAATGAATTAAATATTCAACCAAGATTTACCGCAATAAGGAACCCTTGTGCGAATCTGGCTGAAAGAATCAACAGACAGCTTGGGAATTTATTTAGGATCTTTGTTGGTGACCAACACACAAAGTGGTCACGTTATGTAACAATCATTGAGAGTTGTATTAACGAGACGTACCACGAGACTATAGAAGTAACACCATACGAGGCACAGCTCGGGAAGAAACCTACCAGAGCGTGGGAAAAATACATAAACAAGGACATATTTCTAGTTAAAGGAACTGACCATAACCAAATATTCGTCAAAATGAAAGAGAAGAGGGAAAAACAAGCGAAGTTATGTAATGAAACCAAGACCATTACAAAATAAATTGGTGAGAAGGTGTTAATCAGAACCTATTATCAATCGGACGCGGTCCAGAAAAGGATTGAAAAATTTTGCGAACTGTACTGCGGACCATACAAAGTGCATCAAATTCTCGGAGAAGCTACATATCTACTCGTCGATTGCGATGACGAAAGTAAACTCCGTGGGAAATTTAATGCCAGACAAATGAAAAAATATCATGAACCAGAAAACTGAAGATGAAGGAAGAGGAAGAAATTGAAGAATCTATCATAATAAGTTAGCTGATGGTGATGAGTCATCTGCGTTAGGGTAATTGACGCGCTGATCTCATTCAAGCTGGCTTAACCAAGAAAATTATGTACTCTAATTGTCAAACATAACATAAAAGTGTATTTAGTTAATTAAGCACTAATTAATTGTTAGATGATAAGGATAAATTAACATTTTGAGTGACATTTTATAAAATATTGCAGTGAATGCAAAGGACATTTTAATTGCTATTACTTGATTCACATAGTAATAAGTTATTGGGACGAAGTGAAAAAAAAGCGACACTTAAAATCAAATAAGTGATATTATTCAAAGAACTATATCGTAAATGAACTCTATTAAAGTGAGTGTATATAATTAATAGGCTAGGATTGTAAATGATACTAGAATGAAGTAGATAACTCATTAACAAAAGGTATTACGTGTATGTATAAAATATCAAAATAATTGTAACTAACGTAGCGAATATGTTAATTACTAATCTAATTTTAAATAACATTTTAAAAAGGATTTTATTGGTAGGACTGTTAGTAATGCACAAAATGTGTATGTATAAAAGATTTCTTAGTGTCATGTAAAGTGTTACATTAAACCAATTTATTGTTTGATAATATCTTGTAAAAAAAAGAAAAAATTTATTCAATTGATTAAATTAATTAATTGCTCATTGAATTTATGATTTATCTTATAGTTAGAGAGATAGAGTATTTATATGTAAATACGATAATGTGAAATGCGTTCAACTATCCCAAATAGCTAGCAATAAATTCAGGGAACCAATTAAAACTAAAAGGGGGTGTACCAATTGCAATATAAGCCTTCAAGAGTAGGTCATCATGTATTACCTTCCCCTGAAGAAGATGAACATGGCGAAGCGACGTACAGGGCGCAGAATTTGTATTTGAGTTGTTCCTTGAGGTCACATCGTCAAATCAAAATTGAGGACACTGTAACGAGCAAAAATTTTAAAAATTTTAAATTTTCACCTCGATGGAGTACGTTCACACCTAGTCCACACACACACAGTCCGCGATACTCCTAGTACTGACCGTACAAAACCCCTTTTCACTAGTCTGTATCCGGTTTTGGGTCCTTGCGTTCAGCGTTCAAGCCTCTGTAACGAGCACAAATTTTAAAAATTTTAAATTTTCACCTCGATGGAGTACGTTCACACGAGGCTGTGTCAACGACTTATAGTTGGCGCAATAAATAAAGCGTAATGAGAAGATGTCAGTACAGCGTCGCTAGCTTGACAATAGAAAGACATTAAGTACGATACGACTATAGAAATTGGTGGCACAAGATGACAGGGAAAGTGTAGTCCAGAATTATTGCTCACTACAGCTGTAACAAAGTAAGCAAGGACATTCACACTTGTACCGAGAATTGTGGCAGATGTTTGACCATGTTACGTCAGTATACGATAAACGACAAAAACGAGTGAAACTACATATTACAATGGTACGGATGCACTGCACCTTAAGAAACAATACAGTAGGATAGATCTGACAAAAACTCAAGTCATGTTACGCAGCTGGAGTTATCGTCTAAGTGACAGACAGAATTTACGAGTGGAAAGTTGGGGTGACTTCACCAGCCAGCAGATGTTCAAAATTACTAATAGCCACAAAAAAGGGGGTATAACGTAGAACAATACGCCAGGAAGACCGAAAGTACGGATAATGGCAATCTAGAGAAACACAGAGTTTACTTCAGACAATAGGTTGATAGACAAGTGTCTAATAGCCGTAGTTTCTACGAAAAGGGTCAACGTTCGTCAGAGCAAAATCGGGGGACGTTTAAGAACCAATCAGATGCCTTCAGCCAGGGAGAAAATTGGTGGTGAGGAGTGTTTCCATAGCAACCGAAACGGAAGACCTATCGGAAGAACTATGACGTAGGATCTCGACATGGTGGGACAGAATATTCCAAGAAAATTCAAAACTGACCAATCTCAAAATGAAGTAGGCGTGAACTGCGCCAGAGACAAAATTTTGAGTAGGGACGAATTAATAAAACTATCTGTCCAAGACGGAGGAGAGACAGTCTATACTCAATTTTTGAAACAGTTTTTACTCAAACTTTCAGACAGTTTTATACTCAAATTTTTCAGTTAGTTAATTTCAAGTACGAAACAGTTGATACTCAGATTTCAAACATTTTACTCTAAGTGTTCGGAGTTAGTTTTATTCTAAGTTCACAAGAGTACATTAATAGTGCGGAGAATTAACTCGAGTACGGGACTTAGTACGTTAACCTGTAACTTAAAAGACTTAGTAATACCTTCACGTCATGATAGTAAGTCTTAGTAAACTTTTAAAGAGTGTATTTCGAAGTGTGTCGTAACGGACTTAGATAAGAATTATATAAAGTGAACAATCAGACCGTTACACGAACAGATATCACCACATAAACGATGTACTAAACAGTTGAACTTAATATAGTATTACTACACCTTATTACAACATAATGAACATGAAATATTAAACTAATTAACAAATTATACGAATCTTTAAAGAAGCAGCGATAAGTGAAACCAGACATGTACATTAACGTCAAAACGAACACACAACATACACCATAAGATGGAACATTTGATTGAACACTAAACTTCAATTATCCACATATTCAAACGCCAACGCGAGTGACCGGAAAAGTGAGTGTTAAGTGATTGTGATAATACAGCATCCGACGAAATGTGTCTACGAGTCATCTTCATCACCGGAACTAGACTTCGTCAACAACTAATGGATATTCAATAATCAAGTAACCATTATTTTAATCATTTCTAATTAGTTACTTCTACTGACCTGATTCTTTCAAAGAATTCATCCCTGAGAAAATTATTAAGAAACGCAATGAATAAATCTGAATAAAAGTAATTAATGAATCTATTAACAAAAGCTTATTTGGGATTTAATGAACGCATTAAATAAGTAGAATATGAATTGTTATATTATTTGAATTATATTTGTATGTATGTTGTTCTTTGTTTTCAGCGTATATTGAAACATGAATTTGTTCTTATAAAATATGTATGTATTTCAGGTACAGCGACGTATCATATGTACAATTTTAATTTGTTGTGAATTATAAATAAACTAGTAATTTAAGTTGATCATATATATGCGTTCATTATTACCAATTACATCCAGATATTAACTTAAATTTTGGAGGAAGATAAAATAGATTTTCAAGAGTTTCATATGTTCAAATAAAATAAATGAATTGATAACGCTAATATACTAAATGATATCAAGTATTTGTTAATAAGAATCAGAATAGTTATACATAATATTAAATGGTCGTATAACACACGGCATGAAAGTAATCAATTAAAGCAAGTAAATACATATTATCTATCGCAAATCAATATAATAAAATATCATTATATTGATAACGCCCAAAGTACGTAAGACGTTACAAATCAATTTTATCGATTACATATATTTATAATATATAAATATTCATTACATAAAATGGCGCTCCAAGATCGTGGGGCACGGCAAACACAATTAAATAATTAATTGCCACAAATGTAAATTACATTAACATTTAATCATAATTACATAACCTCACTGCCATAAAGGCTGCATGGCAGTGCCATCACTTTATTACATTTCAAAAGAGCATCTTTTCTGACTTTTCCATTCAGTGTTTTTCTTATTGTTCCACACATGTGATTAAACTTCTCTATATTTTTTTTTTTTTTTTGTAAGGTAGATACTTTGTACAGAAATTCGACTTGACTTGCTAGAAACGGCGTGGAGAGTTTGGCGACTTGCTGCCGGTTTCCATGCGGCTCTGAAGGCCTCAGCGCTAAAAATTTAATTAATAAAACGTTACTGTACTATGTCGACAATCGACATATTCCGCCGTCCTTTCCGATTATAAACCAAAATTTATTTTGGTATCCTGTTCTTATGCATCCTTTCAACATGGTCTGTCCAATCCTGTCATTGTTTTATTCTTAGTACTGATTCTCTAGTACTGATCGTAAAAATCTCATTTCACTAGCCTATATCCGACTTTGGGTCTTTGCGTTCAGTATAGCTTACTTTTTAATTAGAATTATCGACACGTTCGTGCTGAGACTTACCAGATTCACGACACTTTCTTATAAATCAGATGGTGAAAGAAATATGATTTTTACGATTTAAGACGTAGTAATCCATGCGGCTGAAATGAGATTTCTCAGGCATGTGGCAGGGTATACTCTCCACGATCATCGAAGAAACACAGATATACGACAGGAACTGAACATTATGAGTATACTCGAGAGGATCGCCCAGTATCGGCTGAATTGGTGGGAACATCTTCGACGAATGGATAACTGCCTCATGCCCAAACAACTATGGAACTATTTCTTTTATGAATTTGCTAACTGCTATAATTTTTTATTGTTTGACTAAGCTTTTCGTCATTACTGACATCTTCAGGTCTTAAACAACCTGAAGATCTTCGTTGTTTAAGACCTGAAGATGTCAGTAATGACGAAAAGCTTAGTCAAACAATAAAAAATTATAGCAGTTAGCAAATTCATAAAAGAAATAGTAAGGATGGCTGCTAATTTAAACAATACGAAGAATAAAACTATGGAACTATAAGTCGAGGGGATGGATGGAGAGGTGTGGGACGTCCGAGTGACCAGCTCTAATCTGTGCCTATTTGAGACCGGAACAAACCACCCTTGATTTAATCCGTGAAGATGATCATGATGATGATGACGATTTAAAACCAACTGTGACACCATCAAAGACAGTGTCGACAAAATAGAAACGAATGAAAGTGAAGTTTCAAACGTGACCGCGATAAAACAGGGAGCTGGAATATTCAGCAAAGTGTACACGTGAAAAACCTACCAGAACGAGATCATTCAATAATCGTTTGAAGAGAAATAGTTTTATTTCATGCAAATCTGGCTGTTGGGGTTTCTCGCAATCTCGGCGGAGTGCGTGTTTTATGGCCGCGTTTATGCGAGCGCAGATTACAAATAAAGTGTACCATCAGTTAGGCGGTGACGCATTATAACGCCGCGTTCCACCACTTATGTTCAAACAACCCCTCCTATTCCATCGGCGGTTGGTTTTCTATCAACGAAAACGAGTCTTTTTTTATTTATACGTCGACTTGTGCCGTTTGTTATTTTCTTCAACACTTCTTTTTTTGTATTTTATCCAGCTCAGGCGTGAATCTTTAGTCTTCACATTTTATTACACTCTACACACCGTCTATAACTCCGTTTTTTCGTGTTTATGATTGGATTAGTGATTTGTGAGCGGAACGCAATCGTTTGTAATTCTCTCCACTTTCCCCAAGCGGTGTGTCATCGCCGGCTCAGTAGAAGGCCGGAATATTAAACGTGGCAACGTTGCATCTGAGGCCTATAAGCCTAGTGTAATAAAATAACTAAAGTGAACATGTCATATTTTGAATTAATTTCATAGCATTACTAAGATCATGAGTAGGCCTATTTATAGCTAAATCTAAATTAACGTCTGTACGCACTTAGTACTATACGTTTAATTTGAAGAAATTAGTGAGTTAGTGTTAGACGTAATGAATTATTTTTGTTCGAATTATTAAATTCGTATCATATGAATGAGTTAATTATTATATCTATTAAAAAATATAACAGTATTTTACATAACAATCTTTCAGTTTGCAAAAAATGAAGAAATTATAAAACCGCTGTTAACCGGCAATTAAAAATGACGCGATTTCATTATTGGAATACATAAATTAAGAGATCGTCTAGTCGGCCTCAAATATCAGCTAGTTCCAGTGTTGCCACGTTTAATATTTCGGCCTTCTACTAGAGCTGACCATGGGTGTGTCCATAGAGATGTTATCCAATAAATGGAATTAAATCAAGTAAGAGTCTCGTCGTATAAAACAAAATACATGGTAGTAGGTGACCTTCAGCAAGACTTGATATTGGATGCAGACATCGGGAAGATTTCATGTACTGAGAAATACAAGTACAGTACTTAAGGGGGGGGTGAAAGTTACGACTAATGTGAAACAAAACAAAGAAATAAAATTCAGAATTAGTTTGGGAAAGATGGCTATATATACATTAAATGGAATCCTGTGGGATAAGGAAATTACAGCAGAAAATAAAACCAAAATATTTAAAACCATTGTTAAAAGTACACCACGACTTACGGGTCAGAAGTTTGGACTACCAATAAATACACAAGAACAAAATTAACGACAGCAGAGATAGACTTTTAAAGACGTTCGGCAAGAGTATCCAGACGTGAGAAAATTAGAAATGAAGTTATTAAGGACAGAATGAATGTGAAAAGTTCAATTGTTGATTTTATTCAAACAAAAAAGTTTCAGTGGTATAGACACACAAAAAGAATGTCACAGGAAAGGTTGCCAAGGAGAGTTATGGAATGGACCCCGCCAGGAAGAAGGAAAAGATGAAGACCACCTATCACCTGGATAGAAGAAATTCATACTGTAGGGAAAGAGGGATTGAAGAAGATCTTTGGATGGACAAGCAGCAGTGAAAGATGAGAAATCAATCAATTCTGTATTCTTTGGTTCCGGAAAATGTGTAAACATGGTACAGCCGGAATAATAATAATAATGTTGACTGCGGGCGTGATGGCGTATAGGCCTACTGGATCTGTGATTACTGTGTTATAATTAGTGCTGAACTCTCAATAGTTGCGTTAGTTTTGCGAGTGGACAATTTAACTTGAATTATTGTATGATTACAGAATACAAATAACGAATACAAATTGTTATTTGTGACTCACTAAAGCTGGCAATTAATGACTTTATTGGTGTCTGTATTTTGTCTGCACTGTACCATAGTGATATCGTCGTAACAGTGCTGTACGGTGTGCGGCAGACACGTACCATCTACACGTCGTATCCCACTGCAAAGTAGAGTGCAGTCGCATCTGAGGAAACGTTTACTTTAGGAGCTCTTCGAATATGTTCTTAGAACTGTATGCCTGCGTGCACACGCCTATCGGATTAGTAAGAAACGCGTGAACGTATTTAGTCCAAGTAGACTCGGCGTTGCCGTTATTATCATTCGGTAACTGCAGCTTATCACCTTCAATAAACCCGGCCCGCCGTGCGTCGTCTTTCTGCTGCCATTGTTAGGCCTCTTTTTCTGCATCCGATTTATATCGTACGATAACCTACGATAAAAACTCGTACGTCATGTAGAACAACAGAAACAAATGGGCAGTTTTGCGCACTGTCGTACGGTAAATTTATCGTTCCAAACTCAAAAACATATCGTGGTGTCCTAGGAAACGCATCCGACAAAACATCGGACGAGTTGTCTAGATACGTGGGCCGTAATGGTTCCCTTTATGTACTCGGGCGAGTTTTTTATCATATGACTTTCAGACATCAGTGCTGCCAACCTTCCTGCCTAGCGTCGGCGAGGCAGCTGTGCCAAGTAACCAGTGGTATTCACGTCGTGGTGTGATTTTAATAATTTGTTTTTTTTTAATACAGAAGACATTAATACAGACAGGCTCGTTGACGAAATGCAGAACAGGAGAGCACTACGGGATCCCGCTTCCGAAGCATATAAAAACGAACCGATAAGCGGCATACAACACGCACGGAACCATTTTCAGTACTGATGAGGCCAACACTAAAAGAGTTTACACATACTTCCGGTATTTTTGACGCACTATAAAAATCCGAGTCGACTTGGATGCAAAACTTATCGTACGATATGAATCGGATGCATAAAAAGGGTCTTAGGCATCTGTTTAAGGCTTCTTTTACGCGTCCGATTTAGGCCTATATATATAAAAGTTTTATAACTTATAAGTTATATACCTACGTTTTATAAGATTTATAGATACGTTTTGCATCCGTGGGTCGAAAATATCGGAGCGGGATGAATAAACTCTTCCAACGCTACCATAATCAGTACTGAAAATGGATCCGTGCGCGTTATAAGCCGCTTATTGGTTTGTTTTTATAATCTTCGGAAGCGGGATCCCACAGTGCTCTCCTGTTTTGGATTTCGTCAATGAGCCTTTCTGTATTAATGTTGTCGTCCATATTTACAAAACAAATTAATAAAATCACACTACGACCAGTGGCGAAGCGTGACAAAATAATTTGGGTAGACATAAAAATACCAGCCAAAAGCAACCTCTTACAAAGATTATTCTCGTTCTTAATGAACCAGTAAAACTATGGTAAATAGAGTTAATGCTATCTCTATCAGATAATAGCTAAGTGAATGTCTGAAACACACGCATTTTTATATAATTTACCCTAAATATAAAAAAAAGCTATCTTATTGTTATTGGTGTCGTTTATGGATCTTAATTAGATAATATTGTCAGAACTACATAAATTTTATTCACATTTTGTAATGGTGACAAATCCGGATTACTACAGGCATTACACAAACGGTTCATATTTTCTTGTAAATGAGATCTTCACGCCGTGTCTCATTTTTTTCTTTTTTTATTTATAGAATCAGCTCCCGAGAGATTGCCGTGCAATTTTGAATCATTCTGTATATGTTCTTTCATGAAAGACTCTCCCGTTCTTTATTTGAAGAATACATTCAAAAAAACTCAACAAAAACAAATATTCACTACGCGAGCACATTGAAACAAACACAGGCGGCCAGGCGACAATTCTGTGCTATGTGCTATGTGCGACAATGCAGGGGAGACGTTTCTTCTGATATGATGTACGGGACACATTTTTATGCTGCGCGCGCAGGTCCCTTCCCGTTGTCATTCACCGAAACCCTCTTCACCTCCACCCTTGTAAAAAGACATTTCAAGTAACGTCTACCCTGATACTCCCCGTACAATTGCATCGCACAGCAAGGTTCCATGGCTCACACTCGCGTCATGTCGCATGATATTTAACTTCTTACATTAGTTTTATACCTTTCTGAGTAACTTATGCCATTCAATGCGTAAATAAAAATTAATTATTTTATGAATAAATTATTTGAGGAGACACTGTCTACCTTGTCTCCCCTGACGCAACTGTTTCAGTGTTACAATAACGTATCAACAACGCAAATAATTAACTGTGACTCTGGCTAGAATTGCTTTCAGCCAACGTTTACAGTTCAAGCTAGATTGCTATAGGCTATGAATAGTAGCCTATATTTAGACACAAAGGCAGCACCAGCGCGATCCAGCCTGGCGTATTCGTTATCAATTTAAAAGCCGTGATAAAATAAACCTTTTGTAGTAAACGCATCTGTGCAGGAACACAGTTTGAATCCACGAGAGAGGTTACAGTTATTGAGTTGTCATAAAAAAGAGCTGGCAGCGGTGTCATGAGTGGCAATAAAGGACAGAGACTCGAGGCCGGATGTGGACAGAGACTTGAAAGTAAACAGTATGCTACCGACAGCGGCGATAAATGTATGTAAAAGTCACCTCGGGCTTGTGTGTGTGTGTGATTACAAATGGACGTAACCGCGGGACACGCTGTGAATTGTAGCCCACAATATATTACAGACAACTGCTGCCGGTGTGAAATGAGTTTCGTTACAACATGGCTGTAAAATGTTGAGTTGCGTTGAAAGCTGCATGTTTTAAAAAGCAGTGGCGTGGCGTGGGTACACAACACCCGTTGCCGGTTGTGATAGGCCTAAAAATTAATTCGAATGTTTTCTTGTACCAAGTGCCAGCATCTTGTACTTGAGCATTTTCTATCATTCGCTGGGAGAAGAAGAGGGTCCCGGTTCAACGGGGTCTGACTCTCATTATACTTACAAAGAATAAATCAGAACACAAATAATGGAATTAAAAATAATAAACAGAGAAACACATGACTAAACGAACAAAACACAAATAGGTACGTAGTATCTGCTCCACGTCAATTCTGACAACGAACGTAGAACTGAGCGTTTTGCCAGTTTATACAGCGGCAACGCATTGGGTGGACGAATATGTCTTCCCCCTCCACAGTTTGTACAGTAACACCTACTACGAGGTCAATGACAGTATGGAGTAAAACATTACCGATGTCTGAGCCGGTAACACAAGAAGGTGCAAGCGCTCAGTAGTTCGAAAGCAATGCTACGCTTTTCTTCAATTTTCCCTACTAATGTTGTTCGGATTTCAAATAATTCAATAACTAAAGTATTTATTCTGTAATGTAAATAATATTATTTTCTCTTATTTTCAGTACTGTTGCCGCCGGCAACAGCGGTTACATGGACACCACGCTACTGATGCCTCCAGTTAACTCGCTGTGTTCGGTTATGCAGCGTTGCAGAAACAAGCAATAGTTATGGCGATGTCATCGATTGGAGTTCTTAATTCGTAGTCTCGCCATTCGTAGCTAGGCTTAGTTAAAATCTGGATGGATTTTACAATTTTTTCAAAATTTTGATCCTTCCAAACAGTGGTGCCCTAAAATTCTTGGAATTTCCAAACTTGTACATTATAGAGTTTCTAACGCTTTCACACCTGGCGTCCACATAGTTGGAAACACTGTTGGACGGGCTGTTAGGCCGTGGTCTAAAGACTACGCTGACAGACGTTTCGACCTCACCATCAGTGTCGGTAACAATTGGCACGGTGCCCGCCATTCACTCCAGCGATGAGATAGACTTTTTTTTTTGAGGCTGGTCTCTGAGGACCAGTCCCTGGCTGTTCTGGGCAAACCCCCTTCATCCACTTTTTTAGGATAAGTGTGGAGCCCACGCCAGTGCAGGCTGGCCGTTGAGAAGGTGGAGGCAATGGAGTATATGTAGCAGTGTGTTAAGTAGTGGGACAGCCTATTGGAGAGGATGGGGGGTGTTTTAGTGCCAAACTATAAAACTAATACAGTCGGAAACGAGCAGCGTTTGACGCTAAAGAGTGTTTTCTTAAAGAAGGCCCACTTATATAGACTTTCGTATCAGCACGATTTAAGCTGGAAAACAGCATCAACAAGTCAGCATCAAGTGCTATCTGATTGGTTTGGGGGCACAGTATGCCAAATCCTGTCTAATAGGACGCTTCCTCCTCTTCGATTCATCTCGACGGAACCATTTTTTGCAGCCGAGGGTAATAGGCACTCTCCTCAAAGAGAACACGGTGGTCAGCGTTGGAGAGTGGATGCTCGGCCACCGCAGACTTCTCCGGCTGCCTCAAGCGACAACAGCGGCTGCGCTTCGTTGTGCCGAAGTAGGCCTACACTTCGCCGCACGTGCAAGACACACTGTATACGCCTCCCGACGAGAGCGGATCCCTTGCGTCTTTTACCGCACTCAGGAACTGTTGTATCCTCCTGGTCCTCACGCCCCGCCGATACAGCAGCCTGCCAATGTGGTCCATCACCACGCGAACGTAGGCCAAGTCCGCAACGGCAACAGTCTCCTGAGACACCGACTCAGCCGACCTGGCAGATCTTATCGGCCGGACTGCACGCCTCACTTCCTCGACAGAGTAACCAGTTTCTACAGCAACTGTTCGAGTTCCCGCAGCTCCTCGTCGAGATACCCGAGTTCACAGATCCTGTTTTACACTGTATTAAAATGTCGGTTAAAATTTTTATTTAATTTGATATTCCACATGTAGTTTTGCGATTTTATGAAAATTCTGACCCACTTTGACACCTCAAATTTTTGAAATTCAAAAACTGAACACTATATTCAAATTTTATAGAGCTTACAGCCTATAAGTTAAATTCTGAAACTTGTTCCATAATTTTACTATTCAGAACGATTTTAGATCTAACTTAACATGTTCCTTTAAAAGCCAAACATTTTCTTTTTTGGACAGATATTCCCATATTAAATTCTTTCGCAATGTTATTTAAGGAGTGGAGCATCCTTTGCAGGTCATCTTCATTTGTGGCCAATAAAATCTGATCATCTGCAAACATCAGAGTCTTAACCATTTGCCCGCAACTCTGATTCCTCCATATACACTGTTAAGCCCAATTCTAACAATTAAATCCAAACCCGTTCCATTAAATGATAATTAACTAGTTGAACATTACTGCTCAGTGTGCATTGACAAGGCATTACAATTTGCTTAGATTTCAAAAATCATACTTGAGTATAAATATAATGGCAGCTTACTAGGGACAACGACTTTACACACACACACACACACACACACACACACACACACACACACACACACACACACACACACACACACACACACACACACACACACACACACACACACACACACACACACACACACACACACACATGAAATTTTTTTAAATACGATGTTCGTCTTAATTCATTAATCCGTTACCAAGGAGCGTAATTATTACGGCTTACAATGTGAAAATTCTGGAACATATTAATTAGGGAACATCATTCATAATGCTGTAAACCGACAAACCAAAACACAATTAGAATTAATTGGTGTGTACACAGAAAGGCCAGTATCGGTACAAAACGCGACGATCTAATAAATAAATTAAATCCTCTTTTGAAGGAAAGAAAAAAAACGAAACTCGATTGATTTTCTTTAATAAAAAAAAACAAACATAAAACGTAGTTAGCGAGTGTTTAGATTGTTTATATCAATGTATTTCTTCTGATTTACTTTTTCCACGTCCATTCACTTAGAACACCGTTTAATGAACGGAAAGCTGCTCAGAAAGTAATTTGGCTTTAACAAGGACTGAGCGCGCTTTACAAAGGAACCTCTCGCCCATTCACAGATATTAACAAGTTTCTCGTTTAAGTTTGAACAAATCAGACGGATGGCGTGGGCAGATTAAACTGTCAGACTTTTCTACTTCATTGTAGGAGTAAACACAGAGAACTCACACTGGAAGGATTTGTGTACACACTGTTCGCAGTATCATTAAGCACCTGCGAATATTTTCACACACCGTTCTCGGTATAATTCTTAAATTTTACATATTGTATCTAAAAGCAAATATACTGCCCCCTGCTATTCAACATGGTGTTGGATGATGTTGTCAAAAAATGCAAAGACAGTATGAGTAGGATACTGGAATACGAAGATAATAACAATAACAGAATTATGCTACGCAGACGATTTAATAAATATAGGAGAAACAGAAAAACAGTTACAGAATAACATAAAGGTATTTAATGAAGAACTTAGAACGAAAAACATGAAGATTAATATACAGACGACTAAAACTATGGTGATAGGAAATTCAGAAGAGAAACACAGTATAGAACTTGATGGAAAATATTTAAAACAAGTAAAAAGTTATAAATATCTGGGAGCAGTGATTAACAGCAAAGGGAATTTAGAGGAAGAAATAAACGAAAGAGCAGCGAAAACAGGAAGATTATTCAATAGTATTAAATCAAGTTTCCTGGGTAAAAAAGAAATACCCACTAGGATAAAAACTGAAATAGTCAGAAAAATCATGAAGCCAGTATTAACTTACGGAAGCGAAACATGGACAACAAATGAGAGAATAAAAAGCAAGCTAACTAGTGTTGAAATGAGGGTTCTTCGAAAAATAGAAGGGAAGAGAAAAAAAGATAGAATTCGAAATGAAATATTTAGGAAACAGTTAGATATTGTTCCTGTAGCAATAACAATAGAACAAGCACAACTTAGATGGGTGGGACATGTAATGAGGATGGGGGAGGAAAGACTGGTAAAGCAAGTGTTTGAATCTAGAGAAACAGGTAAAAGAAAGAGAGGACGACCGAGAAAGCTATGGAAGGATGAAGCCCGCACAGCTGCAGGAAGAAGAGGAGTAAAATGGGAGAAAACAAAGGAGCTCGCAGGAGATAGAAAGAAATGGAGGGATATGTGGAAAAAGACGACCCCAGAGGACTCAACTCCAATACAGCTTTACACCGAAAGGTAGAAAAGCTAAGGATTAAGTAAGCAAATATACTGCTACGACATTACAGAAAGTCCTACGTATTTCTCGGCTATTCCAGCAGAGCTCAGCTGTAATGTGTGTGTGCGTACATATTGCTACCACTTTGAGATGAAAGACAATTACGCGTCAATTATCAAGTATATCCCAGACAGTACCGGTCAGCGCCGTGTGTTCAAGGACACCGTTTCTAGTGGATTCTCGAGAGCGCCTGTTTGTTTAACACGTCATCCAAAGTGACAGATTATTCTGGCATCTCGGCGGGGTATAAATATACGCATTCAGTGACGGTCAGTTCAGTTTACTTCGGGCGAGTACTCAGTGCGTTTAGGTGGCGATTTATCCGTTTCAGATCCGTACAGCAGGTTGTAAGGTTGTTCTCTCTTAGATCGGAGAAGGAACGAGGATATTAGGACGCGATTTAAACATTGTATCATTGAACCAGAAGATTGAAAACCACAGAAGGGGATGGTGTGAACACTTGAATCGCGTGCCTGATATCCGTCTACCTGTGGCTGCCTTGGGTTATCACCCTACTGGGAAGAGAGACGTCGTTAGACCGCGAAGGAGATGGGTTCCGGAACAGGTCTAAGGCCTAGTCCTTGGAGTGGTGACGGTGATGATGACTTATAGCAACATAAATAATAAAGTAACGAAGAAAAATCATTCAACCGAATTTTTTTTTTTTTTTTTTTTTTTTTTTTTTTAATGCAGTTTTACAATCTACTCATTTCACAGTGTAATAAGTAAAAGTGATGTATAAGTCGTCACTTGAGGTGGGAATCATCCAGCGATGATTACCACGTTCACCAGGTCAGGTACTGACGACAAATTAGCGTTCGTTATTTTTTGTTTTTCAGTAAATCACTGTACGTAGCAGAGACTACTGCTGTTTATTTAACTTCCAATAAAATATTCCAATGCCTGCAGTAGTTTCAAGAATCTCCGGTTGTTCTGTTTACCACTTAGGCGATACACATTTAACAAATTGAAATTCTATTTAATTATTAACGACTGCAGACAACGCAGACGCACGCGCGCTTTAGTTGGTTAACATAAAACTGAAATGGGAGTGTTGTGTTCGCAATAAAACTCCGCCGACTGACACGTAAGCGAGCGATACGGGCGAGGAGCGGTATCCTGTAAGGGCGGAATTTGGAAATTTATTTTAAACCCACTCAGCGTGTTGCTATATTCGGAGCACAATTCTTATACAGTTACGGCATTCAGTTTACGACGATGGTGTGTGTGTGTGTGTGTGCGCGCGCGCGCGTGTACATTCTACTTGCTAGACGCTACATAATCTAACACTCATTAAAATGCTTTCAAAGCAAAACGTTTAAGAGTTCTTTGAATCGACTGTTGTTTCTACTGTATTTATTTATTAGTTTTCTTCTTCTTCTTCTTCTTCTTCTTCTTCTTCTTCTTCTTCTTCTTCTTCTTCGAATATACGCTTCCTATTTGTTTCAATAAATTTTATAAGTGTGTGCAGGACGTATGATGAGCAAACAGGGACCTTTACAAAACAAACAATACACAAAATACTTCGCAGGCATACATGGCCGGAGTCAATGTTGTTAATATTCATTCCCGGACTGTTTGGCCGTCGTCCATTATTTCTAACTAAAAGTTATACATCGAGCTGTACTAACGTAGGGTAGTACACGTTAGAGACCACAGTATTGTGGTTAAGGCTGGTACACGTTAGTACACATCGAGTTTTTACACTGAAAATGGCAGTCGATGGTACTGTCGAAACGTCTGTTTTAGTTAGAAACAATGGACCACGGCCAAACAGTCCGGGAATGAATTTTAACAACAAAACAGTACACAAATTAAAAACAATGCAGGAATTAATTGCCTTATATTGCTGTGGAAAGTTAAATATAAGGCGTCTGCTTAAGAAACCGAATTAGACACTGATCAAAGATAAGTGATGTTATAGACAGAATAACGCAATTAGAATGGGACTTCGCTGTGGGCCTCAAACCGGTTGAGAAAGGAGGAGGATGAATAGGGGGGGGCTTTGTTTTTTAGGGTGCTTATTGATGGCGATCATAGTCGTGCGCACGCGGGAGGAACCAGAGGGACCTTGGCCAACAATTAGTTTATAAGAAAAGCCAAATTCGGAAAAATTGTTTGTCTAGGTTTTTAGGAAATCTGCTACACTTCCAGTTACCACCTGCTCTTGTGAGCGACGATTCTCCAAGTTAAACCCATTAAAAACAAAACTAAGATCGATTATGAAGCAAGAACGACTTGAAAACATATCGTCACCATTTATAGAACAAAAACTTACATTAGACGTTAGCTCAAGAAATTATTGACGAATTCAAATAGATGGTCAAGAGAAAGATATCACTGTAAGCTTTGTATCACGATCTGGTTTTATTTAGACTTTAATTTTGTAATACCTACAAACTTTGATATAAATGTTTATTGAAATCATCGAACTATGTACATATTTTTCAATAAATATAGACAGTAAATATTATTTAAGGCTTTTGTTTATTCCATTCCTTCTTATTAGGTCACAAAAATAAGATAATGATATACATTTTTTGCAGTCTCCAGATCGCTATTATGATTAACTTAAAGATTTTTACCTTGTATAATCCACTAGGCGATCTCAGTTACCTTGTATAATCCACTAGGCGATCTCAGAATACGGAGGATTATAAAGAAGAATATAACGCAATAAAACACATAGCCTTGAAAAATTGATATAACACAGAAATTGTGGATAAAATGATACATAAACAATTACGGAAAATAAACGGTGACAATAATAAAGTTAAAAATACAACACAATATGTCTCAGCATTATATACGAACATACTCCCCAACATAATAAAAAATGAATTCAAAAAATTATATATAAATGTTTCATTCAAGACCATAAATAATCTAAAAAATATACTTAAGCCACGAAAACCAATAACTTTGGAGGAATGTTGAGCGGTATATAGAATCCAGTGCAGTGAGTGCGATAAGTTCTATATCGGACAAACGGGGAGGAAATTTATCGAGAGACTTAAAGAACACCTACCAAAAAAGAAACCCCAAACCACCTCATCAAATTACGCACTCCACCTCATAAACGAAAACCATAATTACACTGGATTCAAAGAGAACATGGAGCCGATACACGTTTGTAATAAAGATCATTTACTGAATGCTTTAGAAGAGTTTGAAATATACAAGGCATCCAAAGTAAATACAGAGCAGTTACTCAACGATCGGCTATCATTTAAATCCAATAAATTATATGATACCGCGTTGATGATAAGCAATGAAGCACGAATACAGACTAGTTGACGATCGGAGGTCGACCGGTGCACCGAGTCGCTTTTAACGTGTTCATGTGTTTATGTTATATGTTAATTTATTCAGTGATTTTTGTGCGTGTGTTTTTATGTATAAACAGTTTAATCTTTTCGACGACCCCTATGTATTAGGGGAATAATAATTTTTTACTGTACCTGAAGATGGGGATTTAGTCCCCGAAACATGTTGTATGTAAAAAACTGAGATCGCCTAGTGGATTGTACAAGGTAAAAATCTTTAAGTTAAGATAATGATATGTTTTTAATTAAATCAGTTTCTTTTTTTAATATTAATTTTATAGACCGTTTTATTCAGGGTATTCCATATCCCCCTGCGCACGCCTTCGATGCATATAGGTTATCGCTGCAAATACTAACAAACGTTCAGTATCAGAACAACAGATATAAAACCACGAAATCATTTCTCAGAAAGAGAAGGGTGAGGGCGAGTACCCTGCCCCCAAAACCAGGGGCCTGTAACAACCAAGAATTAAAAATTCGACGAGAGCGGATCCCTTGCGTCTTTTACTGCACTCAGGAACTGTTGTATCCTCCTGGTCCTCACGCCCCGCCGATACAGCAGCCTGCCAGTGTAGTCGATCACCACGCGAACGTAGGCCAAGTCCGCAACGGCAACGGTCTCCTGAGACACCGACTCAGCCGACCTGGCTGATCTTATCGGCCGGACTGCACGCCTCACTTCCCCGACAGAGTAACCAATTTCTGCAGCAACTGTTCGAGTTTCCGCAGCTCCTCGTCGAGATACCCGAGTTCACAGATCCTATTTTACACTGTATTAAAATGTCGGTTAAAATTTTCATTTAATTTGATATTCCACATGTAGTTTTGCGTTTTTATGAAAATTCTGACCCACTTTGACGCCCCAAATTTTCGAAATTCAAAAACTGAACACTATATTCAAATTTTATAGAGCTTACAGCCTATAAGTTAAATTCTGAAACTTGTTCTATAATTTTACTATTCAGAACGATTTTAGATCTAACTTAACATGTTCCTTTAAAAGCCAAACATTTTCTTTTTTGGACAGATATTCCCATATTAAATTCTTTCGCAATGTTATTTAAGGAGTGGAGCATCCTTTGTAGGTCATGTTCATTTGTGGCCAATAAAATCTGATCATCTGCAAATATCAGAGTCTTAACCATTTGCCCGCAACTCTGATTCCTCCATATACACTGTTAAGCCCAATTCTAACAATTAAATCCAAACCCGTTCCATTAAATGATAATTAACTAGTTGAACATTATTGCTCAGTGTGCATTGACAAGGCATTACAATTTGCTTAGATTTCAAAAATCATACTTGAGTATAAATATAATGGCAGGTTACTAGGGACAACGACTTTACACACACACACACACACACACACACACACACACACACACACACACACACACACACACACACACACACACACACACACACATGAAAATTTTTTAAATACGATGTTCGTCTTAATTCATTAATCCGTTACCAAGGAGCGTAATTATTACGGCTTACAATGTGAAAATTCTGGAACATATTAATTAGGGAACATCATTCATAATGCTGTAAACCGACAAACCAAAACACAATTAGAATTAATTGGTGTGTACACAGAAGGCCCAGTATCGGTACAAAACGCGACGATCTAATAAATAAATTAAATCCTCTTTTGAAGGAAAGAAAAAAAAACGAAACTCGATTGATTTTCTTTAATAAAAAAAAACAAACATAAAACGTAGTTAGCGAGTGTTTAGATTGTTTATATCAATGTATTTCTTCTGATTTACTTTTTCCACGTCCATTCACTTAGAACACCGTTTAATGAACGGAACGGAACGCTGCTCAGAAAGTAATTTGGCTTTAACAAGGACTGAGAGCGCTTTACAAAGGAACCTCTCGCCCATTCACAGATATTAACAAGTTTCTCGTTTAAGTTTGAACAAATCAGACGGATGGCGTGGGCAGATTAAACTGTCAGACTTTTCTACTTCATTGTAGGAGTAAACACAGAGAACTCACAGTGGAAGGATTTGTGTACACACTGTTCGCAGTATCATTTAGCACCTGCGAATATTTTCACACACTGTTCTCGGTATAATTCTTAAATTTTACATATTGTATCTAAAAGCAAATATACTGCCGCCTGCTATTCAACATGGTGTTGGATGATGTTGTCAAAAAATGTAAAGACAGTATGAGTAGGATACTGGAATACGAAGATAATAACAATAACAGAATTATGCTACGCAGACGATTTAATAAATATAGGAGAAACAGAAAAACAGTTACAGAATAACATAAAGGTATTTAATGAAGAACTTAGAACGAAAAACATGAAGATTAATATACAGACGACTAAAACTATGGTGATAGGAAATTCAGAAGAGAAACACAGTATAGAACTTGATGGAAAATATTTAAAACAAGTAAAAAGTTATAAATATCTGGGAGCAGAGATTAACAGCAAAGGGAATTTAGAGGAAGAAATAAATGAAAGAGCAGCGAAAACAGGAAGATTATTCAATAGTATTAAATCAAGTTTCCTGGGTAAAAAAGAAATACCCACTAGGATAAAAACTGAAATAGTCAGAAAAATCATGAAGCCAGTATTAACTTACGGAAGCGAAACATGGACAACAAATGAGAGAATAAAAAGCAAGCTAACTAGTACTGAAATGAGGTTTCTTCGAAAAATAGAAGGGAAGACAAAAAAAGATAGAATTAGAAATGAAATATTTAGGAAACAGTTAGATATTGTTCCTGTAGCAATAACAATAGAACAAGCACAACTTAGATGGGTGGGACATGTAATGAGGATGGGGGAGGAAAGACTGGTAAAGCAAGTGTTTGAATCCAGAGAAACAGGTAAAAGAAAGAGAGGACGACCGAGAAAGCTCTGGAAGGATGAAGCCCGCACAGCTGCAGGAAGAAGAGGAGTAAAATGGGAGAAAATAAAGGAGCTCGCAGGAGACAGAAAGAAATGGAGGGATATGTGGAAAAAGACGACCTCAGAGGACTCAACTCCAACATAGCTTTACACCGAAAGGTAGAAAAGCTAAGGATTAAGTAAGCAAATATACTGCTACGACATTACAGAAAGTCCTACGTATTTCTCGGCTATTCCAGCAGAGCCCAGCTGTAATGTGTGTGTGCGTACATATTGCTACCACTTTGAGATGAAAGACAATTACGCGTCAATTATCAAGTATATCCCAGACAGTACCGGTCAGCGCCGTGTGTTCAAGGACACCGTTTCTAGTGGATTCTCGAGAGCGCCTGTTTGTTTAACACGTCATCCAAAGTGACAGATTATTCTGGCATCTCGGCGGGGTATAAATATACGCATTCAGTGACGGTCAGTTCAGTTTACTTCGGGCGAGTACTCAGTGCGTTTAGGTGGCGATTTATCCGTTTCAGATCCGTACAGCAGGTTGTAAGGTTGTTCTCTCTTAGATCGGAGAAGGAACGAGGATATTAGGACGCGATTTAAACATTGTATCATTGAACCAGAAGATTGAAAACCACAGAAGGGGATGGTGTGAACACTTGAATCGCGTGCCTGATATCCGTCTACCTGTGGCTGCCTTGGGTTATCACCCTACTGGGAAGAGAGACGTCGTTAGACCGCGAAGGAGATGGGTTCCGGAACAGGTCTAAGGCCTAGTCCTTGGAGTGGTGACGGTGATGATGACTTATAGCAACATAAATAATAAAGTAACAAAGAAAAATCATTCAACCGAATTTTTTTTTTTTTTTTTTTTTTTTTTTTTTTTAATGCAGTTTTACAATCTACTCATTTCACAGTGTAATAAGTAAAAGTGATGTATAAGTCGTCACTTGAGGTGGGAATCATCCAGCGATGATTACCACGTTCACCAGGTCAGGTACTGACGACAAATTAGCGTTCCTTATTTTTTGTTTTTCAGTAAATCACTGTACGTAGCAGAGACTACTGCTGTTTATTTAACTTCCAATAAAATATTCCAATGCCTGCAGTAGTTTCAAGAATCTCCGGTTGTTCTGTTTACCACTTAGGCGATACACATTTAACAAATTGAAATTCTATTTAATTATTAACGACTGCAGACAACGCAGACGCACGCGCGCTTTAGTTGGTTAACATAAAACTGAAATGGGAGTGTTGTGTTCGCAATAAAACTCCGCCGACTGACACGTAAGCGAGCGATACGGGCGAGGAGCGGTATCCTGTAAGGGCGGAATTTGGAAATTTATTTTAAACCCACTCAGCGTGTTGCTATATTCGGAGCACAATTCTTATACAGTTACGGCATTCAGTTTACGACGATGGTGTGTGCGCGCGCGCGTGTGTACATTCTACTTGCTAGACGCTACATAATCTAACACTCATTAAAATGCTTTCAAAGCAAAACGTTTAAGAATTCTTTGAATCGACTGTTGTTTCTACTGTATTTATTTAGTTTTCCCTTCTTCTTCTTCTTCTTCTTCTTCTTCTTCTTCTTCTTCTTCTTCTTCTTCTTCTTCTTCTTCTTCTTCTTCTTCTTCTTCTTCTTCTTCTGCTTCTTCTTCTTCGAATATACGCTTCCTATTTGTTTCAATAAATTTTATAAGTGTGTGCAGGACATATGATGAGCAAACAGGGACCTTTACAAAACAAACAATACACAAAATACTTCGCAGGCATACATGGCCGGAGTCAATGTTGTTAAAATTCATTCCCGGACTGTTTGGCCGTCGTCCATTATTTCCAACTAAAAGCTATACACCGAGCTGTACTAACGTAGGGTAGTACACGTTAGAGACCACAGTATTGTGGTTAAGTACACGTTAGTACACATCGAGTTTTTACACTGAAAATGGCAGTCGATGGTACTGTCGAAACGTCTGTTTTAGTTAGAAACAATGGACCACGGCCAAACAGTCCGGGAATGAATTTTAACAACAAAATAATACACAAATTAAAAACAATGCAGGAATTAATTGCCTTATATTGCTGTGGAAAGTTCAATATAAGGCGTCTTCTTAAGAAACCGGATTAGACACTGATCACAGATAAGTGTTGTTATAGACAGAATAACGCAATTAGAATGGGACTCCGCTGTGGGCCTCAAGCCCGGTTGAGAAAGGAGGAGGGTGAATAGGGGGGGGGCTTTGTTTTTTAGGGTGCTCATTAATGGCGATCATAGCCGTGAGCACGCGGGAGGAACCAGAGGGACCTTGGCCAACAATTAGTTTATAAGAAAAGCCAAATTCGGAAAAATTGTTTGTCTAGGTTTTTAGGAAATCTGCTACACTTCCAGTTACCACCTGCTCTTGTGAGCGACGATTCTCCAAGTTAAACCCATTAAAAACAAAACTAAGATCGATTATGAAGCAAGAACGACTGGAAAACTTATCATCACCATTTATAGAACAAAAACTTACATTAGACGTTAGCTCAGAAGAAATTATTGACGAATTCAAATAGATGGTCAAGAGAAAGATATCACTGTAAGCTTTGTATCACGATCTGGTTTTATTTAGACTTTAATTTTGTAATACCTACAAACTTTGATATAAATGTTTATTGAAATCATCGAACTATGTACATATTTTTCAATAAATATAGACAGTAAATATTATTTAAGGCTTTTGTTTATTCCATTCCTTCTTCTTATTAGGTCACAAAAATAAGATAATGATATAGATTTTTTGCAGTCTCCAGATCGCTATTATGATTAACTTAAAGATTTTTACCTTGTATAATCCACTTGGCGATCTCAGTTACCTTGTATAATCCACTAGGCGATCTCAGAATACGGAGGATTATAAGGAAGAATATAACGCAATAAAACACATAGCCTTGAAAAATGGATATAACACAGAAATTGTGGATAAAATGATACATAAACAATTACGGAAAATAAACGGTGACAATAATAAAGTTAAAAATACAACACAATATGTCTCAGCATTATATACGAACATACTCCCCAACATAATAAAAAATGAATTTAAAAAATTATATATAAATGTTTCATTCAAGACCATAAATAATCTAAAAAATATACTTAAGCCACGAAAACCAATAACTTTGGAGGAATGTTCAGGGGTATATAGAATCCAGTGCAGTGAGTGCGATAAGTTCTATATCGGACAAACGGGGAGGAAATTTGTCGAGAGTCTTAAAGAACACCTACCAAAAAAGAAACCCCAAACCACCTCATCAAATTACGCACTCCACCTCATAAACGAAAACCATAATTACACTAGATTCAAAGAGAACATGGAGCCGATACACGTTTGTAATAAAGATCATTTACTGAATGCTTTAGAAGAGTTTGAAATATACAAGGCATCCAAAGTAAATACAGAGCAGTTACTCAACGATCGGCTATCATTTAAATCCAATAAATTATATGATACCGCGTTGATGATAAGCAATGAAGCACGAATACAGACTAGTTGACGATCGGACGTCGACCGGTGCACCGAGTCGCTTTTAACGTGTTCATGTGTTTATGTTATATGTTAATTTATTCAGTGATTTTTGTGCGTGTGTTTTTATGTATAAACAGTTTAATCTTTTCGACGACCCCTATGTATTAGGGGAATAATAATTTTTTACTGTACCTGAAGATGGGGATTTAGTCCCCGAAACATGTTGTATGTAAAAAACTGAGATCGCCTAGTGGATTGTACAAGGTAAAAATCTTTAAGTTAAGATAATGATATGTTTTTAATTAAATCAGTTTCTTTTTTTAATATTAATTTTATAGACCGTTTTATTCAGGGTATTCCATATCCCCCTGCGCACGCCTACGATGCATATAGGTTATCGCTGCAAATACTAACAAACGTTCAGTATCAGAACAACAGATATAAAACCACGAAATCATTTCTCAGAAAGAGAAGGGTGAGGGCGAGTACCCTGCCCCCAAAACCAGGGGCCTGTAACAACCAAGAATTAAAAATTTTTTAAATTATGATCGAAAAGACGTTACATACAGCAAGACACCCCAACACGAGCCAAGAGCAGTAAATAAGGAACAGTTTAACGAAGTGTCAACTGAACGTTTGCTTCGGACAATACGAATACGCTTCACATAACTTTACAATGGGAAATAAGGTTGGCCGTGACAGACTCGACTCAACCGAGATTTACAGCCTGCAACATGCAAGATAAAAGGAAACTATGTCAGTAGCAATTTACGGAGAAACTGTGACGGACACACACTGCAAGGTTAATTTGAAGTGTACCAGCAGTAAGAAAAGGGTGTAAGTGCACAATGGTATTTACCCTGTATGAGAACTGACATCGATACCTAAAGAATGGAATCGAACTTGTGCACAGCGGGGGAACGTCTTACTGGCGACAACTGATATTTACGACAGGGAGAAGGAGTGCCGTTTTGGAAACGACGACACGCTGCGTCCGGATAGCTAACGGAAAAGGGTCAAGGATAGTGAAACAATAACGAAATACGACACATTGTTCGCGTGAGAACAGCAGCAGGGTCCGGAGTACGCTTAGACAAAGACCTGATCGACAGCCGAGAAATTGCTCTTGTTCCAGGAAAAGTGTACGGAGGCCTTCGACGCGAACTTGTGGGGAGACAGGATACCCAATCACAACCCAGCATCTACCCAGAGGACAGGTGGAGAGGACCGTCGTCATCATGGCAACGGGAACGACGAATGAGAAGTGAAGAACGATAGTCTTGCATAAGGGTAGGAGTTCTTCTGTCCTATCATGTTCGACGAGAGGCGTGTGTTCCAGAAGATTGCATTGTGGTAAACGATGCTTAATAAAAACTGTTTGCAGAGCACGCGGGAAGACAGTCTTCTTATAATTTTCGGTCAGTCTTAATACAATTTTCGACAGTCTTCTTATAGTTTTCGTCAGTCTTTCATAAATTTCTCAATCGTATACTTTAACAGTCTTCACGGAACTTAAATCTTCTAAGTCTTAATACAGTTCGGTTAACATACGGACAGCAGTTGGACATTGAAACTCTGCTACGCGGTATATAATTAAGTGACTTAAACATTTCGATATTGGCGAGTATCCGGTAATAGTGTACCTACAGCGACTAAATCAAGCAACATACGCCAGTGCTTAATAACTCTCGAGTTCTTTATTATACTCAGTTACCGCTAATTCAGAACTGAACTAACCAATCGCAGTTTCATCAATAACCGACGCGCAGAACTATTGTTAATGTTTTACCAGACAACGAAATCGTAACGTTGTACAGTGCGAAACGATACAATATCAATTGGGACAATTACACCACGGTATCAAAGACACTATACATTAATGTACACACAAGAAGTTCAACAATAGACAGTCAGATATATACACCATAGTTAATGATGAACTTACCCACACGACCCATGATTTCATAGACTCTAACAGTAACAGCCGAATCAACAGAAAATACACACAGCGCGAGTGAATCTGATCCGCGTGTGTTGAGTGTTAGTGACATCACAGCTACGCAACTTCACACATATGGACTACCAACGAGAAGGAGTTACACCGATGGAAATATCGGATAAATCACTTTACAAGTAATCTTTATGCTATTCTTATCATAAGAACTCTACTGTCCTGTCTCTTTTCAAGAAAACACCCTTGAGTATTTAAATTAAATATGATAAATATAATTAACGCTATTCATCTGAGGCAAGCAATGAACGCATTAGTATAAGATTTATTGTTTGACTATTTGTGTTTTTTCTATATATCGATTGTATTATATATGTACGTGTATGTTTTCCAGCAAACAACGTATTGGATTCGCATTGTAATTTGATATATATACATGTGTTCTTTTTATGAATGTATTTACAGGGAATCATCCATATTTATATATTGAAGTCTCTTTATTTAATGATGTTAATAAATAAGTGTTTATTTTATCCAGAATATATGCGTTCATTATTGTCAAAGTTACCTCAGAACAAGAAAGTAATGTCACTTGAATGATTTATAGTAGCTTTTATTAATTTATACAATAATTAGAGTCTCAGTGCAGTAATTATGCTAACATAAAAGAACTAACGTATCACTTAGCTTCAATCAGTTGATATGAGTAACCTAATTGAGTGATTACACGATCTCATTTTACAAATTAGTATAATTACATAATTAATTAATTATTGTTGGCATAATTAATCCCCAATTAAAGTTGTATTTGGCTCCCAAAGAACGTGGGGCTCGGCAATCACAGATTAATTAATTAAATCACGGTTAGCATAATAAAAAATTGCACTAAGTTGCATTTGGCGCTCCAGAACGCGGGGCGTAATAAGGATCAACTCCTTATACCTTTGTAGGCCCTTCGGCTAACCCTAAGTGAGAAGAGTCATTAGGGAGCAGGGAGTTGTGCAACAGCGCAACTGCGTGTTCCTGTAAAACTATCCGATCTTTACAGTACCCAAAACATACTTCAAACTGTATATTGCAAGGTACAAGATACAATGAGGATATGAGAGCAGATATAGAAGTAAAAAATATTAAAGACACGTAAGTTAAAGATACAAATAAAATGATTTCAGTTTATAGAAGACAATGGTAAATTTAGGAATATTTCTGTTACGATTGATAGAAATCTTAGAAACAAAACAAGACACAGCACAAGGATAAGACAATTGCAGTACCCACGTTGATTTATGCGAGTGAAGCGTGGACCATGACAAGAAAGGAAAGCGGTAAGATTCAGAGTACTCAAATGCAGTTTCTTAGAAATACTTTAAATTATACATTGCAAGATAGAATAAGGAATGAAGATATCAGAGCAGAACTCGAAGTAAAAGACATAAATGAAATTATTTCAATTTACAGAAGACAATGGTGGGATCATCTGCAAAGGATGAGAGAGGATCGATTGCCAAAAACGGCGCTGAAATATAAAGCCATTTGTAGAAGAGACTGGGTAATCCGAGGATGAGATGGGTGATGGAACAAGAAGAAGAAGAAGAAGAAGAAGAAGAAGAAGAAGAAGAAGAAGAAGAAGGAGAAGGAGAAGGAGAAGAAGGAGAAGGAGAAGGAGAAGGAGAAGAAGGAGAAGGAGAAGGAGAAGGAGAAGGAGAAGGAGGAGAAGGAGGAGGAGGAGGAGGAGGAGGAGAAGAAGAAGAAGAAGAAGAAGAAGAAGAAGAAGAAGAAGAAGAAGAAGAAGAAGAAGAAGAAGAAGAAGAAGAAGAAGTGATATGTTGGCTATAGTGCTGATGTTGGCAGAATTCAAGATACCCGATGGATTAGTAGACTTATCAGATGGGAGACCAAGCGCAGTGGTGTGTCGGCAGCTGTACAGTCGACGCTTATCCACAATACAGGCAGAAACAGCCCCCTCCTTATAAGAAGAAATTAACTTTTTGCCTGTTGCAGAGTAGTTCACGAAGTTTGCCTAACTGAATTACGGTAAACTGTCAGAACCAGCCGTGACAACTGCCAAAACGAAACAAATTATTGCGAAACATCACGAGCCAACTTTAATTTGATTAATCTTTACAAGGACTGAGATATGTTATTTTGAATCCTTGAAACGTATATAGAACGTAATGTAATCGAATTCACCTAACGCCGTGAACGATAGCAAAGACGAGTTTTCTCGCTTTTATGATTTAATAACATTTAACCATTATTTTGTTGAAATTTATAACACGTGTAGCACAACGAAGTTATTACCTTGTTCTACAAAATAAGATAATATATGAAAGGAAGGGAAGAAGTCATCTAGAAGGGATAATATCAACTTAAACAAAAATTAACAGAAAAGTATTTACAATTATAAATAAAAGAACTTAACAGAACTAGAAAAGTCGATTCAAAGGAATTATATGTAGTCAATTTATAGCCATAAAGTGTTAAAAAATAAATAATAAGAGTATCATATAAGTATAATAATTAGTAGACCCAGTAAGATATGGAGTAGTGAGGAGTAACAGCCCAGGACAAATAAATTAACATGACAATTTTAAAATAGAGAACAGTAAGGAGTAATAGCCCAGGACTAATGAATTAAAGGGAAAAAATAATCCAGACACCCAAAGAACTTATAGTAACCTCTATAGCAGCAAGTAAATAATTCAAAAGAAATTAAATTATATCAGTTATATCAATTTAAATGAAAAGACTATCCCAAATAAGAGAATCCAATACATATAATTAAAAATGATGTAAAAACTAATTATAATTAAAATAAATGTGATTAAGGGGAACACCCCAAACCAGTTTAAAAAAGGACAAACAAAAGACAGTTATTAATATAAGGTCTTAATGTATTTATTTATATAATTATTTTATGTTATTATTGTTTAAATACCATACAAAATATGTTGATACTAGTAAATGCTAAATGTTAGAATGTAAGAATTTATTGTATTTTAATCATGTTAATTAATGTTATATTTTGTAAAGTAAGGAAAGGCAAAATAATAGTTCAAACAACCCAGAAATAGTGGATCAAAAAATATAAAATTAATAAGATGAATAAATAATAACTTTGCTAGGAAAATTGGAAATTGATGACCAAGACAAATTTAAATTTGACCATATAAATCTAATCAAAGAATACAAGTTAATAGAACCTAGACTAATTTGATGTAAATTACCCTATTCAATATACAAATACATTATCATAATAATAACCACGACCTATAATAGTAATGAAAGGAATCAACATGTAAAATTGACTTAAAATAGGTGTTTGTACCAGATAAGGCCATAATCAGTAAAGTGTACTAGTAAAATGCAAATAATTTGTTAAATGTTTAAAATAATAGCCAGATGTAAATTAGGTAAATTACAGATATTTAATTAGTGTTAAGAGAAAGGTCTCGAAAACTCTCCATCCATCTAGTAAACAGGGTTGTTGTATTGCTTGCATGGCGCGTGGGCGTGCCGTGAGGCTCTGATTGGGCCAGCGTTTTTCTTTGTAGTGTGGAAATGTCTAGACTCTTGTAGTGGGGAACATTTTTTGTCATTGATATATGTATACCTATAGAGATTTCTGGATCTTTCTGGTTGTCTTAGAAAGGGTAGGCTATATAAAGAGTCGATCTTTAGTGCAGTTCAGTTCAGTTAACAATTGTGTGTCAGACTAAGTGTATCAGTTTTCTGTGTATTTGTATACTAAATAAATCAGCGCCTGTATTTACATCAAGTGTCGCTTTTATTTTATTAAACCTTCCATAGGTTATGGGCCCAGGCTTTGCTTGAGTGTAGTGCAGTGTGAAATCAAGTGAGTGTACAAATATAAAAAAAAAAGAAGAAAGTGCTAACTAGTTGAAGAAGCAAAATGGATATCTCGAATCTAAAAATTGAGAGGTTGCGAAATAAAGAAAATTGGCACAAGTGGCACTTCGTTATAAGAACAATTCTAGAAGATGACGACGATGTGCTAGCTGTTTGTGAAGGAAAATTACAAAGACCACATGAAGACCCAAAAGAAGATGAATATGAAGAAAAATTGCAAAAGTTTTTGAAGGCTGACAAAACTGCCAGGAAATTGATTGTGACTACGATCGAAGACAAGCCATTGGAGCTGATTATGGGTTGCACAAGCGCCAGAGAAATGTGGACAAAATTAAACTCGGTATACGATAGAAAATCCGATGAAACTCTGTCTGTTGTGCAAAAACAGTTCTTCGATTATAAGTGGGTTGAGAGTGAAAGTGTTGCCCAAAATATTTCAAAGCTTGAAATTCTATCGAAGAAAATGCACACTCTTGGAAGTTCACTACCAAAAGGCATGCTTCTCACTCGAATTTTGTCTTGTTTGCCCAAAAAGTATAACCACTTTCACAGTGCCTGGGATTCAGTCGAAGAGAGTAAGAAAAATCTAGAAAATTTAACTGACCGATTAATGGCTGAAGAAGCTAGACTTCAAGAAAAGGACGATACATGTGAGTCATCAACGGCTTTGTTGTCAAAATTAAAGGTTGGCAACGAAAAACAGAAAAATGAGTATCATCGGCACATTAAAAATTATCCAGAGAAGAAAAAGGAAGGATTATTCTGCACCAACTGCGGTAGGACCAATCATTTGAAAAGGGATTGCTTCAGGTGTTTCGAATGCAAAAGGAAGGGTCACAGGAGCCACAACTGTCGCCAGAAGAAGAGTAGCAATATAACGCTACAAGTTGAAAATGAAGTATCTTCATCGCATCCGGGATCATCTCCCAGAATAGCACTGCTAGGTGTCAAAGGAGAAAACCAAAAAACAGATATGTGGGCATTGGACTCAGGAGCAACGGATCACATGACACATCGAAGGGATTGGTTCTTATCGTATGAAGAATTCGCACATCCAGTAAATGTGAAGATAAGCAACGGTGATTACATGGCAGCATATGGAATAGGTAACATAGACTTAGAATCTTATGTAGATGGTAATAGATTAGAATGTACTCTTCAGGATGTATTATATACTCCTGATTTAATTAATAACTTGTTTTCTACTAAATGTGCCGGTAAGAAAAGTATAGATTGTTTGATAACAAATTTCAGTAAGCAATGCTTTTTAATGAAAAATAAACAAATCATTGCAGTAGGCCATGAATTTGGAAACTTATTAAAATTAGATGTGCGTGTAAAACTTCCACAAGCATGTAATTTTAGTAAACAAATAGAACCGGTTGAACAAATTGTAAAATCAAACAGAAAAATAGAAAAATCGGATGATTGTTATTCCTTGCAATTATGGCACGAGCGGCTTTGTCACCAAAACGTTAAATATGTACGAAATTTTCTGAAAAATGCGAATATTAAATTTATAAATGATGACTTCTTTTGTGATGCCTGTGCATACGGTAAGCAACACCGTTTACCTTTTCACGCGAAAACTGATCGTGCGACAGAAGTTCGAGAGTTAATTTACACAGATGTTTGCGGTCCAATGGAAGTTGAATCTCTTGGCAAGAAGTCATATTTTGTTACATTTAAAGATGATTTTTCCGGATTTAGATATATTTATTTTATCAAACATAAATCGGAAGTAGTTGATAAATTAAAGTTTTTTTGTTTAGAAGTTGAAAATCAATTCGGAAGAAATATAAAAGAAATTCATCGGGATGGCGGAAAAGAATATGATAATCAATGGGTAAAACGTTTTTTGAACGAAAGAGGCATTAAAGTGACAGTCAATACTCCTTATAAACCCGAACAAAATGGTGTTGCGGAACGCGAGAATCGAATTATCGTAGAAGCTGCTCGTTCCATGTTGCATGCGAACGCGAATTTGCCAAAATATTTATGGGCAGAAGCAATAAACATGGCCGTATTTGTAATTAATCGAACAGCATCAACAAGACATGACAATAAAAAATCACCTTATGAGTTGTGGTATAATAAAGAACCAAATGTTGATAAGTTAAAGATTTTTGGAACCGAATGCTTTGTACATATACCTGTCGAGAAACGTAAAAAGTTAGACAAAAAAGCAATTAAAGGCTATCTTGTTGGCTATCACGAAAATTTTAAAGGTTATCGAGTGTATGTTCCAAGTTTAAGAGATGTAGTTGTAAGTAGAGATGTCTTATTTAAGCCTGAAAAAGTATATAATAGCTCGGTTAATGTTCCTTTGAATAATGAAAAAATAAAAGATATTGTAAATAAAAATGAGAATGGTAATATTGTAGAAAACACTAATAACAGTTGCGAAGATAATGATTACAAACTTGAAGAAACTTTGCAAGAACCCGTACAATCTGTTCAAGTGAAAGATAACAATCAGGGAGGGCGAGAATTGCGCAATAGATCTCAGAGAAAACAAACTGAATTTTATGGGTTCCCTGTTGCGCATTTTTCGCATCTCGCGAAAAATATACCAAATAATTATAATGAAGCAATACTGAATGATGAAAAAGGTAATTGGTTAGCTGCAATGCAGGATGAGATAAACTCGTTGTATGAAAATGGAACCTGGGTACTAGTTGATAAACCAGAAAATCGTAAAATTATTGATAATCGATGGGTTTATACGAGAAAAGTCAATACGGATGGTACTGATAGATACAAAGCGCGTTTAGTCATTAAGGGTTATTCCCAAAAGCCAGGTGTAGATTTCAATGAAACTTTTAGTCCAGTAGCACGATTTGATACCATCAGATTCATGTTAAGTATTGCTGCACTTTTTAATTTAAAACTGGGTCAATTTGATGTGAAAACAGCTTTTTTACACGGTAATCTTAAAGAGGATATATACATGAAACAGCCTGAAGGCTTTAATGATGGTACAAATCGCGTTTGCAAATTAAAGAAAAGTTTGTACGGTTTAAAGCAAGCTCCTAGATGTTGGACAGATCATTTTAAAAATTTAATTTTAAACTTGGGTTTTTATCAAAGTACTGCTGATCCGTGCTTCTATATTTACAGAAAAGAGAATGATTTAATTTTACTTACAATTTATGTAGATGATGGTTTATTAGCTGCGTCGAAAATTGAATTAATTGATAAAATATTAAATGATTTGAGCAAAGAGTTTACTATAAAGAGTATTAAAGACGTTAAAAATTTCTTGGGGATAGAAATCTCGAGATTAAAAGATGGTTCCGTTTTCATACATCAGAGCAGTTATATTGCAAAAATTTTAGAAAAGTTTAATATGTCCTCAGCAAATCCAGTTTCCACTCCAATTGATTGTAGTTTTTATGATATTATATCTGAAAAAGTAATGTATACACTGCCTTATCGAGAAGCAGTAGGAAGTTTAATGTTTTTGCAAATTGTAAGTAGATCTGATATTAGTTTTGCTGTTAATATTGTATCACGTGAATTAGAAAATCCTAGCGAAAAACATTGGCTCTTAGTCAAACGAATTATGAGATATTTGAAAGGTACAATTAATGTCGGAATTCTATATAGGCCTAGTAAAAATGGTATGTTCGAAGCTTATAGCGATGCAGACTTCGCAGGTGACAAAATTGCAAGAAAATCTACTTCTGGTTTTGTATGTAAATTTGCGAATGGTCCAATAACATGGCAAAGTAAAAAGCAGCAATGCGTAGCTCTGTCGACAACTGAAGCTGAGTATATTAGTGCTGCAACAGTAACAAAAGAAATAATTTGGTTAAAGAAAATCTTCAATGAATGTAAAATTAATATAACAACTTATAATTTATATATAGACAATATGAGCGCAATTAAACTAATTAAAAATCCAGAATTTCATCAAAGAAGTAAGCATATCGATGTTAAATATCATTTTGTGCGAGACAATTACCAAAAGGGTGAAATTAATGTAACATATGTAAAAACTGAAGAGCAAATTGCAGATATCTTTACGAAAGCATTGCCAAAACCGAAATTCGAATTTTTGAAAGAAAAGTTAGGACTTACTAATAAAGATGATATTTATTGTAAGGATGGAGAGTTTTAGGGAGGGTGTTAAGAGAAAGGTCTCGAAAACTCTCCATCCATCTAGTAAACAGGGTTGTTGTATTGCTTGCATGGCGCGTGGGCGTGCCGTGAGGCTCTGATTGGGCCAGCGTTTTTCTTTGTAGTGTGGAAATGTCTAGACTCTTGTAGTGGGGAACATTTTTTGTCATTGATATATGTATACCTATAGAGATTTCTGGATCTTTCTGGTTGTCTTAGAAAGGGTAGGCTATATAAAGAGTCGATCTTTAGTGCAGTTCAGTTCAGTTAACAATTGTGTGTCAGACTAAGTGTATCAGTTTTCTGTGTATTTGTATACTAAATAAATCAGCGCCTGTATTTACATCAAGTGTCGCTTTTATTTTATTAAACCTTCCATAATTAGGAATCGAATGAGAGTTAAATTGTAACATAAAACATATTGTAAACCATTTAATAGGTAATTATGTGACTCAAGATAAGGCTTATAAATAAATTTCAAAGAATGTAATGCTGAAGCTTAATTCAAACCAAACCAGATCAAATTTAGTATTAAATTGTGTAAAATAAAGTCAGGAATATTGTTATATAATTAAAATTACATAAAAGTACTAAACAAATAATTTATAGCCATTTAAACATAAAAATGTCAATATTTTTTATATAGGCCTATAAGATTGAATTCAAATACAACAGCTGATGGCTGAACAATGAGAAATGATACCGAAATATTATAAATTTTATATATGAAGGAACAAAAATCAGGGAGTTGATTGTTAGAAGCGAAACGAGATAGACGTGTCAAAAGACTTCTCAGAAAAATACTAACGAAAATTTTAACTAACACCAACCGAGATATATGACGAAACTATATAAAGATAAATAGAAGATAGATCAAAGTGAAGACTACTATAATATTGTTTCTTTTATGAATTTGCTAACTGCTATAATTTTTTATAGCAATTTTTTTTGCAGTTAGCAAATTCATAAAAGAAATAGTAAGGATGGCTGCTAATTTAAACAATATGAAGAATACTATAATATTGATCACTGAAACATTAAATAATACTAAATTAAACTACCACTACATATAGACATGATTGAAGAACGAAAAAACTGAACTCAAATAACTAGAACCTAGTGAGGGAACCATTTTGACACAACACTACTATTACTGAACAAAATCCAGCGGATGAGCACAACTATACATTGCAACTTGTGAAGATTCCAAGAGCGACATCCATGAAGAGGAATTAACAACTAATACATTTATTTGGAATGGAATCTCAGAGATGAATTTTCATTGCAGAACCACATTGAGGACGCCATCTTGTCATTTTGATCAACTTCGCACAGGCTCACGGGACCAGAGCGAGTGACGTCAATCAAGCCATCGTATCGTAATATTTAAATTTTATATATTTTAACTTCATTATTTTGTCTGTCTAATGAATAAGTCCTTAATAGTTTGTAAGTATTGAATTCTCTTGCCTTTCCTGACTATTTCTACAGTTAAAAGAACCCTTATACTATTGAATATTTTGAATATATGAAATAATCGAACTGTAACTTTGCTTTATATCGAATTAGATTCAAGCCCGTTGCGGCAATTTCAAATAATTGTTTTGACGAATAAACTCATTTATTATTTTAATACTGTTTCATTGATCAGCTAAGCCTTAAATTAAATTACATTAATTATTTAAGAGAAAAAGTGAACTTCTTAAGGAGACGAGCTAGCAGAAGGAGAAGAACAGATATTAAATTGGCTGCTACATGCAATCGATGCGGCCTAGACAATCTATTTAAAGTAAAGAACAAATAAGTTTATTCCGAACACACAGTTATTAAACAGTATTTTTTATTAATAGAGCATAAAAACAATTAAAACAATTACACCAATTAAAATTAATTATTTACATAAAAAAATAACAAATAAAAAAATAAATAAAAATAATAGAAAATAAAAATAAAAATAAATTTTTTTTATTAACCAATTATTATTTGTAATTAAATTTGTTTTATTACACACGGAGTTTCAAGTTTCATGGTTAGTATACGAACTGTTCGGTAAAAATAAAAATACATTTTATTATCATCTCTACTTTTATGATTATTGTTTTAATTCTTGTTTCTGCACTATTTTTTTTCATATTTTCTTTCGTATCTTCTGTATTTCAATTCCAGATACGGAACGCACTTATTAAAAAAAATACGATAGAGAATAGTGGGACATGCGCGCGCGTCCTATTCCTTATTCCTAATATGTGTAGCAACTAACTGTTGAGACAACGACTTACAGCTAAAATAATTATACATGAAATGGGTGTCTGCTTGCGCAGTGTCAAAAGGTCCCATTGCGCATGTGTAGATTTGACTCGTTCATTTTGTCTTCAAAAGAGTTGCATAGTTGGTGTGAGCGCACCCCCACACTTCCACCACTGTCTTCTCTGCTTCCTGCTATGATCTTCGCGAACCATTTCATGCATTACTATTTCATCTGTAATTTCCTCATTTCGAAGTGAAATACGACACGAGTTATTTGTATTTTTTTTTTAATGTAACAAAACAGTATACTCACGCCTTTGAATTAAGCGACATAGGATTTTAAACAAAGAAAACGAACAGTGCGTGATATTTGGTTCGTGGCGAGTTTTATACTGAAAAGGGAAACCACGTTTTCTTAAACCAGATGGACTTCACAAAGAGACCGTTTTTATATTTCTGCTGGAGGCCCCTATTGCCTTAGGCCTATATTAACTCAATTAGCTTGTTATATTTTGTACACGTTTTTGGACAAGGACATTAAAAAATATTATTGTTACTACTACTACTTCTACTACTACTATAATTATTATGATGATGATGATGATGATGATGATTACTATTATTACTATTATTATTATCATCATCATTATTTTCGTCATTGTGGTTATTTTTAATATTAAACACCGGTAATGCAAGATTCCTTTTTAATGTAGCCTAGAGAAGACTACAACATGATTTAATAATTTTTTTTTGGTACAAATAATATTTAAATCTTTGTAAAAGTATTTCTACTTTACAAAACTCCGTTTATGGATTACCTATTACACGTTCAATCTAGTTCGTCTTTCATGCCGTTCCGCACCGCTTGATAGAATGTTTCCGTTCTGAACGGCCCTGTGTGTGTGTGTGTGTGTGTGTGTGTGTGTGTGTGTGTGTGTGTGTGTGTGTGTGTGTGTGTGTGTGTGTGTGTGTGTGTGTGTGTGTGTGTGTGTGTGTGTGTGTGTGTTGAATGCTTATTTCCCTTTGTAACGCCGTCAATATTATGCAACACAAAAACAAAGAAAGGATATGGCGAGGAGAGACAGAGAATGAGAGTGAGTGAACAGACAGACAGACGGAATGAGAGAGAGAGAGAGAGAGAGAGAGAGAGAGAGAGAGAGAGAGAGAGAGAGAGAGAGAGAGAGAGAGAGAGAGAGAGAGAGAAGACAGACAGACAGACAGACAGACAGAGACAGAGAGACAGACAAGAGTGGGTGAGTGGTGAGTGATAGAGAGAGAGAGAGAGAGAGAGAGAGATACAGAGTGAGTGAGTGAGTTAGTGAGAGAGAGTGGGATAAGGAAAGCTTGTGCAAATAAACATGCAGTCAACAGTGAGCGCTATGCAGCAGCGGCCGTGAACATAATGAATTTTAGAGGCGAGCCGTACACGGTAGTTATCCGTGCACCCATGTGTACACACCTGAGACACTAAATAAAATGCATTTCATGTCCGGGCAAATTAGCGTCGGGCTGATTTGATCTCGTGAATCGCAACTGATGTATGCATAGTATAAAACGGGCAGACGAAGCAACGTCGATACGATTGGGGGCGCAGCAGCTCTGCTAAACTGGGACACCCACAGAGCCAGTCAAACTACGTGACACAAGTTTCACACACCGTCTTATCTGAGCTCCAGTTGCCGCCATTAATTAAAAAAAAATTTTACGTTTATTTATGAAATCTGTTAATACATAACAATAAGCATATTATTTGTTCACTGAATACATGGCAGGAAGAGAACTAGTAGTCCATTGACTAGTTCTCTGTATAAGTATTTAAAAGTAATACATTATGTACAATATAATCTGTTTCCGTTCTTAGTTTAATCCTGATGTAAACAAACAGGCGTGAAACGTCTGAAACGATATTTGCTGCTTGAATTAGAGGCGTGTCACTCTGACAGAAGCTGTACAGACAGGGTACCATATAATGTTGATACCGTGTAAACAAACAGGTGTGACACATGTGAAACGCTATTTGCTGCTTGAATTAGAGGCGTGTCACTCTGACAAAAGCAGTACAGACAGAGTACATATAATATTGATACTGTGTAAACAAACAGGCCTGACACATCTGAAACGCTATTTGCTGCTTGAAATAGAGGCGTGTCACTCTGACAGAAGCAGTACAGACAGAGTACATATAATGTTGATACTGTGTAAACAAACAGGTGTGACACATGTGAAACGCTATTTGCTGCTTGAATTAGAGGCGTGTCACTCTGACAGAAGCAGTACAGACAGGGTACCATATAATGTTGATACTGTGTAAACAAACAGGTGTGACACATGTGAAACGCTATTTGCTGCTTGAATTAGAGGCGTGTCACTCTGACAGAAGCAGTACAGACAGAGTACATATAATGTTGATACTGTGTAAACAAACAGGTGTGACACATGTGAAACGCTATTTGCTGCTTGCATTAGAGGCGTGTCACTCTGACAGAAGCAGTACAGACAGGGTACCATATAATGTTGATACTGTGTAAACAAACAGGCGTGACACATCTGAAACGCTATTTGCTGCTTGAAATAGAGGCGTGTCACTCTGACAAAAGCAGTACAGACAGGGTACCATATAATGTTGATACCGTGTAAACAAACAGGCCTGACACATCTGAAACGCTATTTGCTGCTTGAATTAGAGGCGTGTCACTCTGACAAAAGCAGTACAGACAGGGTACCATATAATGTTGATACCGTGTAAACAAACAGGTGTGACACATCTGAAACGCTATTTGCTGCTTGAATTAGAGGCGTGTCACTCTGACAAAAGCAGTACAGACAGGGTACCATATAATGTTGATACCGTGTAAACAAACAGGTGTGACACATCTGAAACGCTATTTGCTGCTTGAATTAGAGGCGTGTCACTCTGACAAAAGCAGTACAGACAGGGTACCATATAATGTTGATACCGTGTAAACAAACAGGTGTGACACATCTGAAACGCTATTTGCTGCTTGAATTAGAGGCGTGTCACTCTGACAAAAGCAGTACAGACAGGGTACCATATAATGTTGATACCGTGTAAACAAACAGGCCTGACACATCTGAAACGCTATTTGCTGCTTGAATTAGAGGCGTGTCACTCTGACAAAAGCAGTACAGACAGGGTACCATATAATGTTGATACCGTGTAAACAAACAGGTGTGACACATCTGAAACGCTATTTGCTGCTTGAATTAGAGGCGTGTCACTCTGACAAAAGCAGTACAGACAGGGTACCATATAATGTTGATACCGTGTAAACAAACAGGTGTGACACATCTGAAACGCTATTTGCTGCTTGAATTAGAGGCGTGTCACTCTGACAAAAGCAGTACAGACAGGGTACCATATAATGTTGATACCGTGTAAACAAACAGGTGTGACACATCTGAAACGCTATTTGCTGCTTGAATTAGAGGCGTGTCACTCTGACAAAAGCAGTACAGACAGGGTACCATATAATGTTGATACCGTGTAAACAAACAGGTGTGACACATCTGAAACGCTATTTGCTGCTTGAATTAGAGGCGTGTCACTCTGACAGAAGCAGTACAGACAGAGTACCATATAATGTTGATACCGTGTAAACAAACAGGTGTGACACATCTGAAACGCTATTTGCTGCTTGAATTAGAGGCGTGTCACTCTGACAAAAGCAGTACAGACAGGGTACCATATAATGTTGATACCGTGTAAACAAACAGGTGTGACACATCTGAAACGCTATTTGCTGCTTGAATTAGAGGCGTGTCACTCTGACAAAAGCAGTACAGACAGGGTACCATATAATGTTGATACCGTGTAAACAAACAGGTGTGACACATCTGAAACGCTATTTGCTGCTTGAATTAGAGGCGTGTCACTCTGACAAAAGCAGTACAGACAGGGTACCATATAATGTTGATACCGTGTAAACAAACAGGTGTGACACATCTGAAACGCTATTTGCTGCTTGAATTAGAGGCGTGTCACTCTGACAAAAGCAGTACAGACAGGGTACCATATAATGTTGATACCGTGTAAACAAACAGGTGTGACACATCTGAAACGCTATTTGCTGCTTGAATTAGAGGCGTGTCACTCTGACAAAAGCAGTACAGACAGGGTACCATATAATGTTGATACCGTGTAAACAAACAGGCCTGACACATCTGAAACGCTATTTGCTGCTTGAATTAGAGGCGTGTCACTCTGACAAAAGCAGTACAGACAGGGTACCATATAATGTTGATACCGTGTAAACAAACAGGTGTGACACATCTGAAACGCTATTTGCTGCTTGAATTAGAGGCGTGTCACTCTGACAAAAGCAGTACAGACAGGGTACCATATAATGTTGATACCGTGTAAACAAACAGGTGTGACACATCTGAAACGCTATTTGCTGCTTGAATTAGAGGCGTGTCACTCTGACAAAAGCAGTACAGACAGGGTACCATATAATGTTGATACCGTGTAAACAAACAGGCCTGACACATCTGAAACGCTATTTGCTGCTTGAATTAGAGGCGTGTCACTCTGACAAAAGCAGTACAGACAGGGTACCATATAATGTTGATACCGTGTAAACAAACAGGTGTGACACATCTGAAACGCTATTTGCTGCTTGAATTAGAGGCGTGTCACTCTGACAAAAGCAGTACAGACAGGGTACCATATAATGTTGATACCGTGTAAACAAACAGGTGTGACACATCTGAAACGCTATTTGCTGCTTGAATTAGAGGCGTGTCACTCTGACAAAAGCAGTACAGACAGGGTACCATATAATGTTGATACCGTGTAAACAAACAGGTGTGACACATCTGAAACGCTATTTGCTGCTTGAATTAGAGGCGTGTCACTCTGACAAAAGCAGTACAGACAGGGTACCATATAATGTTGATACCGTGTAAACAAACAGGCCTGACACATCTGAAACGCTATTTGCTGCTTGAATTAGAGGCGTGTCACTCTGACAAAAGCAGTACAGACAGGGTACCATATAATGTTGATACCGTGTAAACAAACAGGTGTGACACATCTGAAACGCTATTTGCTGCTTGAATTAGAGGCGTGTCACTCTGACAAAAGCAGTACAGACAGGGTACCATATAATGTTGATACCGTGTAAACAAACAGGTGTGACACATCTGAAACGCTATTTGCTGCTTGAATTAGAGGCGTGTCACTCTGACAAAAGCAGTACAGACAGGGTACCATATAATGTTGATACCGTGTAAACAAACAGGTGTGACACATCTGAAACGCTATTTGCTGCTTGAATTAGAGGCGTGTCACTCTGACAAAAGCAGTACAGACAGGGTACCATATAATGTTGATACCGTGTAAACAAACAGGTGTGACACATCTGAAACGCTATTTGCTGCTTGAATTAGAGGCGTGTCACTCTGACAGAAGCAGTACAGACAGAGTACCATATAATGTTGATACCGTGTAAACAAACAGGTGTGACACATCTGAAACGCTATTTGCTGCTTGAATTAGAGGCGTGTCACTCTGACAAAAGCAGTACAGACAGGGTACCATATAATGTTGATACCGTGTAAACAAACAGGTGTGACACATCTGAAACGCTATTTGCTGCTTGAATTAGAGGCGTGTCACTCTGACAAAAGCAGTACAGACAGGGTACCATATAATGTTGATACCGTGTAAACAAACAGGTGTGACACATCTGAAACGCTAT
This sequence comes from Magicicada septendecula, assembly GCA_034769895.1. Lineage (NCBI taxonomy): Eukaryota > Metazoa > Arthropoda > Insecta > Hemiptera > Cicadidae > Magicicada > Magicicada septendecula. The sequence continues at coordinate 493,808,656 of CM068370.1, forward strand.
TTGCTGCTTGAATTAGAGGCGTGTCACTCTGACAAAAGCAGTACAGACAGGGTACCATATAATGTTGATACCGTGTAAACAAACAGGTGTGACACATCTGAAACGCTATTTGCTGCTTGAATTAGAGGCGTGTCACTCTGACAAAAGCAGTACAGACAGGGTACCATATAATGTTGATACCGTGTAAACAAACAGGTGTGACACATCTGAAACGCTATTTGCTGCTTGAATTAGAGGCGTGTCACTCTGACAAAAGCAGTACAGACAGGGTACCATATAATGTTGATACCGTGTAAACAAACAGGCCTGACACATCTGAAACGCTATTTGCTGCTTGAATTAGAGGCGTGTCACTCTGACAAAAGCAGTACAGACAGGGTACCATATAATGTTGATACCGTGTAAACAAACAGGTGTGACACATCTGAAACGCTATTTGCTGCTTGAATTAGAGGCGTGTCACTCTGACAAAAGCAGTACAGACAGGGTACCATATAATGTTGATACCGTGTAAACAAACAGGTGTGACACATCTGAAACGCTATTTGCTGCTTGAATTAGAGGCGTGTCACTCTGACAAAAGCAGTACAGACAGGGTACCATATAATGTTGATACCGTGTAAACAAACAGGCCTGACACATCTGAAACGCTATTTGCTGCTTGAATTAGAGGCGTGTCACTCTGACAAAAGCAGTACAGACAGGGTACCATATAATGTTGATACCGTGTAAACAAACAGGTGTGACACATCTGAAACGCTATTTGCTGCTTGAATTAGAGGCGTGTCACTCTGACAAAAGCAGTACAGACAGGGTACCATATAATGTTGATACCGTGTAAACAAACAGGTGTGACACATCTGAAACGCTATTTGCTGCTTGAATTAGAGGCGTGTCACTCTGACAAAAGCAGTACAGACAGGGTACCATATAATGTTGATACCGTGTAAACAAACAGGCCTGACACATCTGAAACGCTATTTGCTGCTTGAATTAGAGGCGTGTCACTCTGACAAAAGCAGTACAGACAGGGTACCATATAATGTTGATACCGTGTAAACAAACAGGTGTGACACATCTGAAACGCTATTTGCTGCTTGAATTAGAGGCGTGTCACTCTGACAAAAGCAGTACAGACAGGGTACCATATAATGTTGATACCGTGTAAACAAACAGGTGTGACACATCTGAAACGCTATTTGCTGCTTGAATTAGAGGCGTGTCACTCTGACAAAAGCAGTACAGACAGGGTACCATATAATGTTGATACCGTGTAAACAAACAGGCCTGACACATCTGAAACGCTATTTGCTGCTTGAATTAGAGGCGTGTCACTCTGACAAAAGCAGTACAGACAGGGTACCATATAATGTTGATACCGTGTAAACAAACAGGTGTGACACATCTGAAACGCTATTTGCTGCTTGAATTAGAGGCGTGTCACTCTGACAAAAGCAGTACAGACAGGGTACCATATAATGTTGATACCGTGTAAACAAACAGGTGTGACACATCTGAAACGCTATTTGCTGCTTGAATTAGAGGCGTGTCACTCTGACAAAAGCAGTACAGACAGGGTACCATATAATGTTGATACCGTGTAAACAAACAGGTGTGACACATCTGAAACGCTATTTGCTGCTTGAATTAGAGGCGTGTCACTCTGACAAAAGCAGTACAGACAGGGTACCATATAATGTTGATACCGTGTAAACAAACAGGTGTGACACATCTGAAACGCTATTTGCTGCTTGAATTAGAGGCGTGTCACTCTGACAAAAGCAGTACAGACAGGGTACCATATAATGTTGATACCGTGTAAACAAACAGGCCTGACACATCTGAAACGCTATTTGCTGCTTGAATTAGAGGCGTGTCACTCTGACAAAAGCAGTACAGACAGGGTACCATATAATGTTGATACTGTGTAAACAAACAGGTGTGACACATGTGAAACGCTATTTGCTGCTTGAATTAGAGGCGTGTCACTCTGACAAAAGCAGTACAGACAGGGTACCATATAATGTTGATACTGTGTAAACAAACAGGTGTGACACATCTGAAACGCTATTTGCTGCTTGAATTAGAGGCGTGTCACTCTGACAAAAGCAGTACAGACAGGGTACCATATAATGTTGATACCGTGTAAACAAACAGGTGTGACACATCTGAAACGCTATTTGCTGCTTGAATTAGAGGCGTGTCACTCTGACAAAAGCTGTACAGACAGGGTACCATATAATGTTGATACTGTGTAAACAAACAGGCCTGACACATCTGAAACGCTATTTGCTGCTTGAATTAGAGGCGTGTCACTCTGACAAAAGCAGTACAGACAGGGTACCATATAATGTTGATACTGTGTAAACAAACAGGTGTGACACATGTGAAACGCTATTTGCTGCTTGAATTAGAGGCGTGTCACTCTGACAAAAGCAGTACAGACAGGGTACCATATAATGTTGATACCGTGTAAACAAACAGGTGTGACACATCTGAAACGCTATTTGCTGCTTGAATTAGAGGCGTGTCACTCTGACAAAAGCAGTACAGACAGGGTACCATATAATGTTGATACCGTGTAAACAAACAGGTGTGACACATCTGAAACGCTATTTGCTGCTTGAATTAGAGGCGTGTCACTCTGACAGAAGCAGTACAGACAGGGTACCATATAATGTTGATACCGTGTAAACAAACAGGTGTGACACATCTGAAACGCTATTTGCTGCTTGAATTAGAGGCGTGTCACTCTGACAAAAGCAGTACAGACAGGGTACCATATAATGTTGATACTGTGTAAACAAACAGGCCTGACACATCTGAAACGCTATTTGCTGCTTGAATTAGAGGCGTGTCACTCTGACAAAAGCAGTACAGACAGGGTACCATATAATGTTGATACCGTGTAAACAAACAGGTGTGACACATGTGAAACGCTATTTGCTGCTTGAATTAGAGGCGTGTCACTCTGACAGAAGCTGTACAGACAGGGTACCATATAATGTTGATACTGTGTAAACAAACAGGCGTGACACATCTGAAACGCTATTTGCTGCTTGAATTAGAGGCGTGTCACTCTGACAGAAGCAGTACAGACAGGGTACCATATAATGTTGATACTGTGTAAACAAACAGGTGTGACACATGTGAAACGCTATTTGCTGCTTGAATTAGAGGCGTGTCACTCTGACAAAAGCAGTACAGACAGGGTACCATATAATGTTGATACCGTGTAAACAAACAGGTGTGACACATGTGAAACGCTATTTGCTGCTTGAATTAGAGGCGTGTCACTCTGACAGAAGCTGTACAGACAGGGTACCATATAATGTTGATACTGTGTAAACAAACAGGCGTGACACATCTGAAACGCTATTTGCTGCTTGAATTAGAGGCGTGTCACTCTGACAGAAGCAGTACAGACAGGGTACCATATAATGTTGATACTGTGTAAACAAACAGGCGTGACACATCTGAAACGCTATTTGCTGCTTGAATTAGAGGCGTGTCACTCTGACAGAAGCTGTACAGACAGGGTACCATATAATGTTGATACTGTGTAAACAAACAGGCGTGACACATCTGAAACGCTATTTGCTGCTTGAATTAGAGGCGTGTCACTCTGACAGAAGCAGTACAGACAGGGTACCATATAATGTTGATACCGTGTAAACAAACAGGCCTGACACATCTGAAACGCTATTTGCTGCTTGAATTAGAGGCGTGTCACTCTGACAGAAGCTGTACAGACAGGGTACCATATAATGTTGATACTGTGTAAACAAACAGGTGTGACACATCTGAAACGCTATTTGCTGCTTGAATTAGAGGCGTGTCACTCTGACAGAAGCAGTACAGACAGGGTACCATATAATGTTGATACTGTGTAAACAAACAGGCGTGACACATCTGAAACGCTATTTGCTGCTTGAATTAGAGGCGTGTCACTCTGACAGAAGCAGTACAGACAGGGTACCATATAATGTTGATACTGTGTAAACAAACAGGCGTGACACATCTGAAACGCTATTTGCTGCTTGAATTAGAGGCGTGTCACTCTGACAGAAGCAGTACAGACAGGGTACCATATAATGTTGATACCGTGTAAACAAACAGGTGTGACACATCTGAAACGATATTTGCTGCTTGAATTAGAGGCGTGTCACTCTGACAGAAGCTGTACAGACAGGGTACCATATAATGTTGATACCGTGTAAACAAACAGGCCTGACACATCTGAAACGCTATTTGCTGCTTGAATTAGAGGCGTGTCACTCTGACAAAAGCAGTACAGACAGGGTACCATATAATGTTGATACCGTGTAAACAAACAGGCCTGACACATCTGAAACGATATTTGCTGCTTGAATTAGAGGCGTGTCACTCTGACAGAAGCTGTACAGACAGGGTACCATATAATGTTGATACCGTGTAAACAAACAGGTGTGACACATGTGAAACGCTATTTGCTGCTTGAATTAGAGGCGTGTCACTCTGACAAAAGCAGTACAGACAGGGTACCATATAATGTTGATACCGTGTAAACAAACAGGTGTGACACATCTGAAACGCTATTTGCTGCTTGAATTAGAGGCGTGTCACTCTGACAGAAGCAGTACAGACAGGGTACCATATAATGTTGATACCGTGTAAACAAACAGGTGTGACACATCTGAAACGATATTTGCTGCTTGAATTAGAGGCGTGTCACTCTGACAGAAGCTGTACAGACAGGGTACCATATAATGTTGATACCGTGTAAACAAACAGGCCTGACACATCTGAAACGCTATTTGCTGCTTGAATTAGAGGCGTGTCACTCTGACAAAAGCAGTACAGACAGGGTACCATATAATGTTGATACCGTGTAAACAAACAGGCCTGACACATCTGAAACGATATTTGCTGCTTGAATTAGAGGCGTGTCACTCTGACAGAAGCTGTACAGACAGGGTACCATATAATGTTGATACCGTGTAAACAAACAGGTGTGACACATCTGAAACGCTATTTGCTGCTTGAATTAGAGGCGTGTCACTCTGACAAAAGCAGTACAGACAGGGTACCATATAATGTTGATACCGTGTAAACAAACAGGTGTGACACATCTGAAACGATATTTGCTGCTTGAATTAGAGGCGTGTCACTCTGACAGAAGCAGTACAGACAGGGTACCATATAATGTTGATACCGTGTAAACAAACAGGTGTGACACATCTGAAACGATATTTGCTGCTTGAATTAGAGGCGTGTCACTCTGACAAAAGCAGTACAGACAGGGTACCATATAATGTTGATACCGTGTAAACAAACAGGTGTGACACATCTGAAACGCTATTTGCTGCTTGAATTAGAGGCGTGTCACTCTGACAGAAGCAGTACAGACAGGGTACCATATAATGTTGATACCGTGTAAACAAACAGGTGTGACACATCTGAAACGATATTTGCTGCTTGAATTAGAGGCGTGTCACTCTGACAGAAGCTGTACAGACAGGGTACCATATAATGTTGATACCGTGTAAACAAACAGGCCTGACACATCTGAAACGCTATTTGCTGCTTGAATTAGAGGCGTGTCACTCTGACAAAAGCAGTACAGACAGGGTACCATATAATGTTGATACCGTGTAAACAAACAGGCCTGACACATCTGAAACGATATTTGCTGCTTGAATTAGAGGCGTGTCACTCTGACAGAAGCTGTACAGACAGGGTACCATATAATGTTGATACCGTGTAAACAAACAGGTGTGACACATCTGAAACGCTATTTGCTGCTTGAATTAGAGGCGTGTCACTCTGACAAAAGCAGTACAGACAGGGTACCATATAATGTTGATACTGTGTAAACAAACAGGTGTGACACATGTGAAACGCTATTTGCTGCTTGAATTAGAGGCGTGTCACTCTGACAAAAGCAGTACAGACAGGGTACCATATAATGTTGATACCGTGTAAACAAACAGGTGTGACACATCTGAAACGCTATTTGCTGCTTGAATTAGAGGCGTGTCACTCTGACAAAAGCAGTACAGACAGGGTACCATATAATGTTGATACTGTGTAAACAAACAGGTGTGACACATGTGAAACGCTATTTGCTGCTTGAATTAGAGGCGTGTCACTCTGACAAAAGCAGTACAGACAGGGTACCATATAATGTTGATACTGTGTAAACAAACAGGTGTGACACATGTGAAACGCTATTTGCTGCTTGAATTAGAGGCGTGTCACTCTGACAAAAGCAGTACAGACAGGGTACCATATAATGTTGATACTGTGTAAACAAACAGGTGTGACACATGTGAAACGCTATTTGCTGCTTGAATTAGAGGCGTGTCACTCTGACAAAAGCAGTACAGACAGGGTACCATATAATGTTGATACTGTGTAAACAAACAGGTGTGACACATGTGAAACGCTATTTGCTGCTTGAATTAGAGGCGTGTCACTCTGACAAAAGCAGTACAGACAGGGTACCATATAATGTTGATACTGTGTAAACAAACAGGCCTGACACATCTGAAACGCTATTTGCTGCTTGAAATAGAGGAGTGTCACTCTGACAGAAGCAGTACAGACAGGGTACCATATAATGTTGATACCGTGTAAACAAACAGGTGTGACACATCTGAAACGCTATTTGCTGCTTGAATTAGAGGCGTGTCACTCTGACAAAAGCAGTACAGACAGGGTACCATATAATGTTGATACTGTGTAAACAAACAGGTGTGACACATGTGAAACGCTATTTGCTGCTTGAATTAGAGGCGTGTCACTCTGACAAAAGCAGTACAGACAGGGTACCATATAATGTTGATACCGTGTAAACAAACAGGTGTGACACATCTGAAACGCTATTTGCTGCTTGAATTAGAGGCGTGTCACTCTGACAAAAGCAGTACAGACAGGGTACCATATAATGTTGATACTGTGTAAACAAACAGGTGTGACACATGTGAAACGCTATTTGCTGCTTGAATTAGAGGCGTGTCACTCTGACAAAAGCAGTACAGACAGGGTACCATATAATGTTGATACTGTGTAAACAAACAGGTGTGACACATGTGAAACGCTATTTGCTGCTTGAATTAGAGGCGTGTCACTCTGACAAAAGCAGTACAGACAGGGTACCATATAATGTTGATACTGTGTAAACAAACAGGTGTGACACATGTGAAACGCTATTTGCTGCTTGAATTAGAGGCGTGTCACTCTGACAAAAGCAGTACAGACAGGGTACCATATAATGTTGATACTGTGTAAACAAACAGGTGTGACACATGTGAAACGCTATTTGCTGCTTGAATTAGAGGCGTGTCACTCTGACAAAAGCAGTACAGACAGGGTACCATATAATGTTGATACTGTGTAAACAAACAGGCCTGACACATCTGAAACGCTATTTGCTGCTTGAATTAGAGGAGTGTCACTCTGACAGAAGCAGTACAGACAGGGTACCATATAATGTTGATACCGTGTAAACAAACAGGTGTGACACATCTGAAACGCTATTTGCTGCTTGAATTAGAGGCGTGTCACTCTGACAAAAGCAGTACAGACAGGGTACCATATAATGTTGATACTGTGTAAACAAACAGGTGTGACACATGTGAAACGCTATTTGCTGCTTGAATTAGAGGCGTGTCACTCTGACAAAAGCAGTACAGACAGGGTACCATATAATGTTGATACTGTGTAAACAAACAGGTGTGACACATGTGAAACGCTATTTGCTGCTTGAATTAGAGGCGTGTCACTCTGACAAAAGCAGTACAGACAGGGTACCATATAATGTTGATACTGTGTAAACAAACAGGCGTGACACATCTGAAACGCTATTTGCTGCTTGAATTAGAGGCGTGTCACTCTGACAAAAGCAGTACAGACAGGGTACCATATAATGTTGATACTGTGTAAACAAACAGGTGTGACACATGTGAAACGCTATTTGCTGCTTGAATTAGAGGCGTGTCACTCTGACAAAAGCAGTACAGACAGGGTACCATATAATGTTGATACTGTGTAAACAAACAGGTGTGACACATGTGAAACGCTATTTGCTGCTTGAATTAGAGGCGTGTCACTCTGACAAAAGCAGTACAGACAGGGTACCATATAATGTTGATACTGTGTAAACAAACAGGTGTGACACATGTGAAACGCTATTTGCTGCTTGAATTAGAGGCGTGTCACTCTGACAAAAGCAGTACAGACAGGGTACCATATAATGTTGATACTGTGTAAACAAACAGGCCTGACACATCTGAAACGCTATTTGCTGCTTGAATTAGAGGAGTGTCACTCTGACAGAAGCAGTACAGACAGGGTACCATATAATGTTGATACCGTGTAAACAAACAGGTGTGACACATCTGAAACGCTATTTGCTGCTTGAATTAGAGGCGTGTCACTCTGACAAAAGCAGTACAGACAGGGTACCATATAATGTTGATACTGTGTAAACAAACAGGTGTGACACATCTGAAACGCTATTTGCTGCTTGAATTAGAGGCGTGTCACTCTGACAAAAGCAGTACAGACAGGGTACCATATAATGTTGATACTGTGTAAACAAACAGGTGTGACACATGTGAAACGCTATTTGCTGCTTGAATTAGAGGCGTGTCACTCTGACAAAAGCAGTACAGACAGGGTACCATATAATGTTGATACTGTGTAAACAAACAGGCCTGACACATCTGAAACGCTATTTGCTGCTTGAATTAGAGGAGTGTCACTCTGACAGAAGCAGTACAGACAGGGTACCATATAATGTTGACTGTGTACACACACGTAACTTGTAACAATTTGTCCTGACCAAAGTAAATTTGTGTGACTGTTGTCGGACCGACAGAGAAATATTTTATAACACCAGTTAGTTAATGGCTTTTTAAAATAACCGTTTAAAAATCGCAACAAAGCAAAAAAGTAAAGTGTATTTAAAACGCAAATACATGTGATAATTATTAGTATACCGTACATTATTCTGTCAGAAAGTAATACTTATTCAATCCCACCCAGATCTGTGTTGGAACTTGTATCATTTCTTCAGTTAGCATTATTAATGATAACATTTTCCACAACGACGTCTGTGCTGTGGGCCAGTTGCCATAGCTTATCGTCTTCCTTGATTATATGCTGCATACAATGACGCCGCTTGTCCGCCGTCGTTTCATTTGCCTCCTTATCAGTAAATTGTTTCATATCACGCAGCATATGTTGTATTGTGACGGGCAACATATCCTTTCAATTAACTGGCTTCAAATTAATTCAATAGGATTCAAAATACAGTAATAAGGAGGAAGTCTTAAAACGACGTGCCGCGATTTAAGTGGTAAGATGACTCACATACAGGGATATACAGGTATTCTGCACATGCGCGTAACACATTACTGTGTGAGCAGTGTCAACTCCCGTAAGAAATAGCGTTTCAGATTTGTCACGTGAGTTTGTTTACATCAGGACTGAACTAAGAACGGAAACAGTACATATTTATATTGTTAGAGTCTAGGTAAGTCCAGAGGAAATGTTAACTTTAAACGTCTTGTCTGTAGGCTGTCGTCCAGTAGATTTATGGCTAAAGGGTTCGTGTGCTCTTCAAGCCGTTTCACATATCTTTCGCTGAACATCGCAGTGGTTTCACTGACTGAGGGCAGGTCCAGGTCTCTATAGATGTCTTTGTTCTGATGAACCGCGGTGCGTTGGTTATGGCACACAGCACCTTGGTCTGAAACCTTTCCATTATGGTGATATTGGATTTAGATGCAGTTCCCCAAAGCTGTAAGCCGTAGGTCCACACAGGCTTGAAGACAGTGTTGTACACCAACAGCTTGTTTCGCATTGACAGTAATGATTTTCTCCCCAGGAGCCAATAATGCTTGCGAAACTTGGTATTCAGTTGTTTTCTCTTCATCCAAATGTGGTTGCGCCAAGTCGGTTTTTTGTCTAGGTGGACGCCCAAGTATTTTACAGAGTCGGCTACCGGGATAGTCTTGTTATTTAATTTCACAACTGATGTTGTCCCGTGGAATTTTGTGCTGATTTAGTTTCATTTAATTGTATTCTCCACTTCTTTGCCCATAAACCTGCCTCAACACATAGGCCTACATATACAGTTTAACCTTCTAGAAACAGCGGACACGTTTAGCTGAGTTAGTTCGTAGCCAAACGTACGTAAAATTTAAAAGCACTTTTCCTTGAAACCAGAACGTACTGTTACCCTATTACAGAACGTTCTACATGCTTCTCGGCTATCCCAGCAAAGCCCAGCTGTAATGTTTGTGTGCGTACGTGACACTTGACATGCGTCAACAAACAAGGCAGTGTTACGTAACGCGGAACGATCGCGTGGTGCGTTCGACAAGCTTCTCGACTACCCCTGCCGACGTGTGTTTCTGCCAAGGCCGGCTGAAGTATCCTCTAGAATTTTAGAGGATACATATTATGGAACCCTGCAGACTATAAACAGTCCATAACTGCCGCTTAGTTTTCAGTTTTATGTCGGGCGATTTACACGGTGCGACTCATGTGGTGTATTAGTGAAAAGTGATTATAGTGCGGGATGCTTTATAGTTGACATTGTTATATGTGTGGACAGATTAACTTGAATTATTGTACGAGTATAATCTTGTTGTATAACTTGTTGATTACAAACTGTCAATTGTGACAACTAAAACTGGTTATTAGTGACTTCATTGGTGTCTTGTATTTTGTTTTCCACTGTAGCCTACCGTACGATGATCAAGGAGACCGTCGTAACAATACCTTATAGTTAAAATTTTGTCTGAGGCTTTCACTGCCGGAGCCTCCAGGTGGTGTAGTGGCTAACGCGGGCGATTGATGCGCTCGTGGTCCCGGGTTCAATTCCCGGCGGAGGTTCCGTACGGCGTGCACTCGGCGTCGTGAGGCAAACTGAGTAGGCGCTGAGATAACAGTGCCGCCTCCTGGCTGTGAATACCGCAACTAGCGACTGGTGGCGCGTAGTACTAGCCATACACCGTCACACTAACAGAAAAACCGCGCAGTACGCCTTGGTCCTTGACGGACTGTTGAGCGGAAGTTTGTTGCTTTCACTGCCGGCGTCGATGTTACTGCTTTGCCGGGCTGTAAGGCCGTGGTCCAAACTGCGACGTTTCAGCCGTGGCTTCGACGACCATCTACAGTGCTAAACAGGCTACACAGATGTGTCAGTCGGTGACGACAGCAATGAACAACTTTGGACCGCGGCCTTGCAACCCGGCAAGCAGTAATTTTAATAATACCTTATAGCTACTTCAATCGTTTGCCCCGTTTGTCTACCTGAGCAGATCTATTTAATTCAGATGACCATACCTGGTTTATTCTCGAGAAGGTCACTGACGTTTGGTCTATAACATGTCTTACATTACAAATAATAACGTGGGGAAGAAGAAGGTATACAAGTATACAAAGGACAACGGCTGGGTTGAAACAGAGCGATCCTTCGTGCTCCACATAAGGAGTTAAAGGAAATAAGTGAAGTGACGTGACCTACATTTTACCTCTTACTTATACAGAAGAGGGAAGCGCCTTTAAAGCTGTACTATAATGGGGGCAAGATTGGGGAAAATTGGATTAATTATAAATCAGGATGTTGCCAAGTGTAGATTTTAGCCAGAGGCTGTTGAAGACAAACAGAGCGCGATATAGGTTGAACGGTGAACACTTTTGTAATTTTGAAAATTCCTTGTATATACGTTTAATACATAGTGTTGTTTTGTTGACCTTGTTGGTATGCAAGTGTTCGTGCGGCCTGTACTTGTGTTTTGTGAGTCGTGTGTATTTTTAACGTTGAGTATTCATTTTACTTCCATTTTCCATAAGGAAATGGAAGTATGGTGATGCAAAAAAAATCGTGTTCGAGATAATTGCAGATTCTGATTGTACTACCCTCAAAACATGAAAAAGTCATTTTTCGAAAAGTGTGTGTGTGTGTGTGTGTGTGTCTGTGTGTCTATCTGTGTGTAGCTTATTTTTTGCAAACGATAAGAGCCGCAAATTCAAACAGAATCAAATAATGTTTTGCATACAGCCCTGAATTATAGAGTTCTCAAGACCTATAGTTTTTGGTGAAGATCGGTTAAAGCGAAGCGGTAGTTTACCTGCAACGATTTATGTTTTAACAAGGGTAATTTTTTCTATGACGAATGATAACTGCCGTAAATTCAAACAGAATCAAATAATTTTTTATATATGTGCATAAGTTGTAGAAGACTCAAGGCCTATTGATTTTGGTGAAGATCGGTTACGGGGAAAGGGTAGTTTACCTGAAACATTTTTTGTTGTAACAAGAGTAAAGTACTTAATTTTGATAAATAAAGTATCCTGATAAGAAGATCTTAATAATCCACTGTAGAAAAATTGATGAAATATCTATAAAATGAAGAGGCTAGTTGAACGGGGTGGAGGTAATTTTCTATAAATGAAAATTATAGTTGAAGGGGGAAGGGAATAATTTTTATATGTGTACTACGTTATCGGCAACAAAGTAGTGTTTGTTGTTAAACTTCCTTCTCGGGCTGTTTGGCCGTAGTCCAATGTTTTCTGCAAAGCCAGACGTTTCGGCAGTGCCGTCGAATGCCATCATCAGTGAAAATCGAGTGCGATAACGTGTGGTGGTATACGTTAGTGACCACAGTACTGTGGTTAAGGCTGAAGCAATAAGTGGAAAGAAGTAGTTTCTATGGAAACATTTCATTTCGTAAACGATTTTAAATATAAATCTTAGAACATGGAAGTCATGTATGATTCTCCATACCGATATTTTATTATTTTATCTTTTTGTTATATATTATGTGAAGTTTTGTTATTGTTATTTTGTTGATGATTCCCTATCACCGGTAGATAAGAGTATTATTTTTTTTGTATTAATTTATAATTAGCCTGAAGACGAGTGCCGACTGTTTGTGCGGTCGAAACGTCGCATTTGTATTTTTTCTGTGATGACAAAAGTCCGTTGACAGCAGAGATGGACTTTTGCAGACTTTCGGCAAGACTATCCAGACGTGAGAAAATTAGAAATGAAGTCATTAAGGACAGAATGAATGTGAAAAATTAAATTGTTGATTTTATCCAAACAAAAAAATTAAAATGGTATGGACACACGAAGAGAATGGCACAGATTGCCAAAGAGTTGAAAGGAAGATTGCCAAGGATAGTTACGGAATGGACCCCACCAGGAAGAAGGAAAAGAGAAAGACCATCTATCACCTGGATAGAAGAATTCAGACTATATTGAAGGAACGCGATATTGAAGATCTATGGATGGACAAGCAGCAATGGAAGATAAAAATTCAATCACTTCTGTAATCTTTGGCTCCGAAAAATGTGTAAACATTGTGAAACCGGAATAATAATAACAATAATAATAATAATACAATACAAATTCAAATTCAAATATTTTAAAGTGTTGGATATGTTTTAAATGAATGAGTAATTCTTTTGGAGGAAATTCTCAGCACTAGGAAAATTATCAGTTAAAAAAATTAGATCTTATTCGTACATTTCTTAGTTTTAAACTTAATGTATGCAGTTGGAAACTACAATAAATGAATTTACCTGTATTGGCGGTCAGCAAAACGGATAAAACACGACTTACCTGAAAAAATGAAACAAAAATGTTAGTTCAAACAGAATACAGTCACAACAAAATAAACCCTAATGTACAAGTTACTTTTAAAATAACAGTGCATCTTGGAGTAAACATGTACAAATAATCCAAATCATATTTGTAATTTCATATTGCAATATTGTAATTTCCATACATTGTAATATTCACATGACGCAGATCAGTTTGTTATTTTGTAAACACAATGTCCAAATCCGAAACATTTGTTACAGTTTTTTTTTTAATTCGGGGTAAAAACTTCTTACGATGCTGTCCGATGCCTAATCTCCATTGTTGTCCATCGTTGTAGTTTTCATCGTTAGTCCTGTATCGGTCGTTGATCTTCTTGTGCCCTCTATCCATGTTCTCTTGGGTCTTCCTTTCTTTCTGTGCTCTGTAGGTATCCATCTCATTGTTTTCTTTGGTAGTCGGTCTTGCCATTTTCTTTCATAAAAATGATTGTTTTAATTAAGTTGATTGTGTAATCACCAAATCTTGTTTGGTGCTGCTCTCTGGTGGCAGACCTGAAGCTAACGCTAATGTAACATGATACACTATGATGAAAGAAATGATCGTAGTGCTGCGCTCTGGTGGCGGCCATGAAGTGAACGTCGAACATTTTGTCATCTGATGTGATGAAACGCGAAACAGATTAATTAAGCAATAAAATTATTTTTAATAGAACTACCGTACGTTATTCTTGTAATTGTATTCAAACATTTAGAATATGCTTACATTCTTTAAATTATTACGCCAATCTAAAAGCACCCATATTTGTGGTAGTGGGGAAAATTTTGGTAGGTATGTGGGAAAACTTTTGGGTAGCTATGTGGGGAAAAGAGGTTTGATTGACCTGGCAACACTGCTTTTCGTTTTAGCTGTTTCGTGATGCGTTGAATTGGTTTACTGCCGCAGGAGCGTTAGGTGTAGTATGGTAGGGAGACAGGCACCATAGTGCCGTATATGAAGATCTCACTTCAAGAACCTGTAAGAAGACACTCCAAAGACTGATAACCGATGATTTTGATAAACGTGCTATTCAACGCGTTATTAACGAATTCCTCAATAAACACGGTGAACACCATAGCAACGTATCGGAAGAAATGGAAACAGCACGCTTACCGTCACACATGCACACGCGCGCGCACACACACACACTACGCTAATACACTCCACAACATATTTAAACGGAAGAGGCGACGTTTGGATGTTAGCATTTGCCAGAACACGATACAAAACAGGCAAAGCGTAATCGTTATTTGGCACCAGAATATAGTGTTTACGTTTTTTAGTCGTAAGAAGAGAAAAAGAAGAAATTCCATTGGCGATTATCGTGTTGGCTAACATTGGGGCGGGGAGTCTGAACTGGACATAAAACCCGATGAGGCGAGTTATTCTATATAATATGTAGCCTACGACAAACAATTGAAGAATAAATCATTGTGTACACACACACACACACACACCCGCACGCGCGCGCACACAGACTCCCCAAAATAATCGTGACGACGACAGCCGTACTAAATGGTCTATAACTATAACAAACTCGCAAGCTGTTTTTGCATTGTTCCAAGTTCCACCATGCTTCTAGCGTACCAGAGCAGCTGGTATACTGTACAGAATGTTTATGGATATGAGGGTAGACCGCCTCGCTGTGGTTACTACGCATTGGTAGGCACGTTTCCTGCATAAACTCGCTCTGTTCTTGCTGTTCACCCCAATCGGAATCTATTGTCATCGACGCTTGAAATGTCAATACAGGCGAGACCAATCGACAAACTGTGCCCGCTTGCTTTTTTATGGTCTATACTGCTGTAAATAAATGGTTATATTTTTGGTTAGCAGTGCTGGTTGCCTGTTAGTAGAGTCTTATTACACGGCCGTAAAATTGGAAATGAACCTCACCTACCTATTACTATGTATACTGATATGCTACCAGATGCGGATCCAGCAAGCGATTAGGAGGGGGGGAGTTCATTTTTTGGAGGGGAATACGAAAAGCTGGACCATTCATTAATGGTCTGAAGCAGTCATAGGTAACCTTTGAATTTATGGGGGGCACCTATATAACTGAGGACCAGTTCGATGGGCGCATCCCTCCCCACACCATCAATGGAAAATGGAAAGGTGCGGAGTTCAATAGCCAGACATTAACATTAGCTGTCGCTTTGCAATGCACTTGCGCTTATATTTAGCGACGTGGAACACGGAATCAGAAAAAGCTTTGCAGTATTTTTCATACAAATTTGTGAAAATTTTTCACATTTGGAGTGCGTTATCAACAATCTGTCATCATCCACACGCACGTTAAAGCTAACAAAATTTTATTTTATAAAGTGCACAGAAATGCAGAACTTGGAAAAAAAATCACTTTGGGGAGAAACGTGTTTACAGGCCCCGGGCCCTCTCGATCGTATTGGGGGAAGACGTAGCGAGGTTCGGTAAATGGCTGGTACTATTTTATAATACAGTACTTCCAACCAGGTATAATGCAAGTGCGTTCCTCATTACCGTACAGTAGTTCCTCATTACCATTACATTATAATATTTCAATTGGATCTCTTTCCTTGTTTTCTTCTTTAAGTGTTTGATGATAGAGCCACAAAGCGACTGGAAGAGACTAATTTTGCTTTCAACCTTCTTATCATCTTGGTATGTGATGCTGCTGCACCCTAGATACTTGAAATCTGGCATCCGTTCAATAGGCGAGTTTTGTATGACAATATTTGTTCTAATATGATTTGCCCTAGGTAAAGCCATAACTTTTGTTTTGGATAAGGAAATGGTTTGATTCTAATCTGCCAAAATTATTTTAATGAATGCTATTTCTCTAGAATGTACGTCTACTTTTATTAGACGTATAAAATATACTTGCAAATTTATTACTATTGTGCTAATACAATATAGCCTAACAGCCTATACAAACACTGCTTACAAGCGGGCGTGGGTGGGTAACCAAACTTTTTGCTTGGACCAGTATTTTTATAGTCCATTGTTCACTTCTTATGCTCAGCCTCGTATACTTATATACGAGTTGTTGTTTGTTCCAGTTGATTTGTCGCCGCCATTCACTATTTTACGATGTTGTCACATTTGGTCGATCTTGTTTTGATTTTATCTACAAGGTTTTTGCAGTTGTTTATTATTTATGCGACAATTTTGTTTTATTGTTTTGGGTAGGCCATACCATATATATTATTTGTACTGTTTAGATCCGATTTTTACTGTATCGATGCAGTGGTGGATTATCCATAACGCTAGAGTACGCTGCAGCACCGGGCACCAGGACCTCACCATCCAGCCCTAAATCACAAAAACGTTTATAGATAATAAATGAGGAAAAAACAAATGTCTTCAGTCCAAAATCATAAAAAGATGTGTGCACACTTTCCGACGATCGTCTAATAGAATTGACCACTTTTTTCCACGAGAAAAATTGCAAGAAAGAGGTTTTTTTTCAAATCGTTGGAATGAAGATGATAGATTCCATGATACTACAGATTGTCCGCACAAAGTATTAAACTGGATTGTTGATTGTAAAATGATCGGTGATTTTCTAAATTTATACATTGCTTATCGCCTGCTTTTCACGATTCCAGTAGCTAACTGAGAATCTGAAAGAGCATTTTCTGGATTAAAACGACTAAAGATATGTTGAGTTCAAGTACGGGAGATGAGAGTTCTAGTACAGGAGATGAGATATTATCTTCGTTAGCAAAGATGAATATTGAAAGAGAGATACTTGAATCGCTCGATTTATAAGAAATTGTAGAAGACTCCGTTAAAGTAAAATCAAGAAAAAAAATGGATCGATTAGTATTTTCTAAGTTGTAATTTGAGACTTTAATAAAATAATTTTTAACTTTCCAAATTGTGTATGCCATTTATTGTAAGACCATTCAGAAAATTAACTGCATCTTCATATCGTCGGATACACTAAATTGCTGGTCCACTTACGGAAATACAGTCCCGGAATTGTTATATAGTTTCTCATCAACAGCATCTTAGTCTACACGTTTGGCGCCATTTCTGTACTCTTCAAGTTATGACCTGTTAGCAGATCAGAGTTGCATAACAGCAAAAATACACACACCTGCTATAACAAAAGAAACTACTTCTAGCTAGCACAGTCTTAGGAAAAATTGGGGCAATCTTCTAATTGTAGATAGCGGTGTCTAGACTGCTGTATGGTGCAGAGCCATGTGATATTATAAACTTACTGTGGCAGAAATGAGGTTTTTAATAGTGGCCAAAGGACGTTAACGATTAAGTATGTTTCACAACGAGGATACTTATAGAATGAGCTCAAGTTGTCCCCATTGGTTGAAAACTTGATAAATAGAAGAACCGATGAAGAAAACATGTTCTTTGCATGGAAAAACACTCTGTACCAAAGCCACAAATTTTTAAGCCTCACAGGGTGGTCGTAATGTAGAAAACGATGATCTGTTTTTTTTTGTTTTTTTTTTGTAAATTCAACTTAAAATATTTGTAAACAGTAATAACAATTTAAATTCACAATGTATATAAGCCTTTCTAGGTACCTTAAAAAGTAAAACACGGAATGAAATTTTACAAAACTGTGGCTGCACATTCTTGTATGCTAGTGAGACATGAACTCCTGGTAAAAAGGACGTCCAGAGGATGCAGGGAGCCGAATTGAAATTTCTAAGAGAGACGCAAGGTTGTTCTCTCTTGTTCGGAGAAGGAAAGAGGATATTATAGACGCGATATAAACATGTATCATTGCACCAAAGAATTGAAGACCACAGAAGGAGATGGTGTGAACACTTGAATAGCATGCCTTGGGCTGCCTTGTAGCTACCTGTGGCTACTGGGAAGAGAGAAGTCGGTGGACCGAGGAGAATAGGTACCAGAACCTAGTCTAAGGACTGGTTCTTGGAGTCGTGGTGATGGTTACGATGATGATATAAGGCTTCCGAAACTTTACACCTACTACACGATGGAAGAAGAAGAAGAAGAAGAAGAAGAAGAAGAAGAAGAAGAAGAAGAAGAAGAAGAAGAAGAAGAAGAAGAAGAAGAAGAAGAAATACCCGGCAACCAATCAGTGTGCAGGCAAAACATGGGGGCCTTTTTCTTTTACGTTCTTTCTGTTTTCTACGATTTTGTGTGACAAAAATTATATCTTTAGCAATACTTCATTACTCAGGCCGATACAGAGGATTGCTTTATTTTAAAACTGAGAAAGGATGTTAAAATAAAATCCCTTTTGGCTGCATCTACATGTCGTCGTCTGCTAGGTCGCTGGAACTGATCTGCTTCACCAACATTCCAATGGACTCCCCACACTACGGCAACCCGCTCTTACTGCTTATAGGCTATTAGGTATGCGGTTATCACGTGTTATTCTCGAGTTTCTTTGGATCCTCTACATTTTCCCTTTGAGTGGTTGCGAGTAGACCACGAAAATACACGTATTCACCTGTTTTAATTCTAACAGAATTTTCAAAGAGCAACAACACGTTGTAAATGAAACAAATCTGTTCAGAAAAAACGCCCTAATCACCAGACAGACTTTCCAAACCACATCGTGCAATATTTGGAATCGATCGTCTTAAACTTCAAAATATTGTTGTATACATATACGCATGGAAATAACAGCGTGAACACCTCATGGTAACTTCTAATTTTATAGGCCTATTTACTGAAGCTTTTCAAATTGTTAACTTCTTGAAATCATATGAGAAGATTGTTGCCTTAAACGTTCACGACCGACGTAGTAGTTATTACGAGGGCTGTTTGTTTTTGAACCTCCGACAGACCAATAAACAGACACATGAATGACATCAATAATTTTATTATACACAAAAGTTTTATATATATGTAGACGTCTTTTCTACATAGTCACCACCATTGTTGAGGCACTTATCATACCGAGGCACCAACTTTTCTATGCCCATGTTGTAGAATGTTCGCTCCTGAGTGGTCAGCCAATCTGCCACACTGGACTTTAACTCATCATTGGAGTCAAACCGATACCCACCTAACCACTTTTTCAAGTCAGTGAACAAATGATAGTCATTTGGTGTCAAGTCTGGGCTATAAGGTGGGTGATCAAGGAGTTCCTTGTGGACTTCGAGTCTTGTGGACATCTGTGAGTTGTTTGGGAACCTACCGAGCACAGAGTTTTCTACACCCATGCTTCTGAGTAAGAATATCATGAAGAGCAGACCTAGAAATTTCAGGAAATCGGCAGAAAGTTCAATAATTATGAAACAACGGCACTCTCGAACCATCCTGTCTACCCTTTCAACAACATCATCAGTAGCCACGGACTTTCTTCCTTGCCCTCTTCCATCATGAACATCAATTCGCCCTTCTTTAAATTCTCGACACCGTCTCCGAACTGAAACATCACTCATCACATTTTTTCCATACACATTGCACAACCTTCGATGGAGTTCTGTAGCACTATGACCTTCAGCTTGAAGAAATCTGATAACATACCGAATCTCACACTTGGAGGCAATTTCAATTGTAGTTGCCATAATTAAACTGCCATCACCACAGTCATAGACAAAATTTTTAATGAAGAATCGGCAGATCAATAATTAACACAATCCCGTGAAAATTATTCACACAGTCTCGCTAGTTTCGTTAAGACGATATACACCGAACTAATGATATATGATTTATAATACATCACATTTTATAATATGCATTTTATAATATAATATACACACACTTATTGCTTATTAATGGTACCTATAATCTCAATCTTCTACTGTAGCGCATTCATATTAAATCATTTAATATGATTTATAATAAAGTTTTAATTACTCACATTCTTAATTTCTATCGATTTCGGTCATAGACCATCGTCAGGGTATATACACCATGCACTCGCGGTCACGATATTGTAAAACAATTAAAAAACTATTTTTCTTTTATTTCTGTAAATAGTAACTGTTTCGCAATATCGTGACCGCGACGATGGGCTATGACCGAAATCGATAGAAATTAAGAATGTGAGTAATTAAAACTATATTATAAATCATATGTATGGTAGCTTTAGGTCATGAACAATGAATACACCACAATAGAAGATTGATGTACCAAGTCGACAGCAAATTAGTAATACAACTGTATGCAGCGTATGACATCCATACGACACGACACGCACGAGGAGCAAACATTCACTTACATTCTCAAATTGTCAAACGCGTAGGTAACACAGGACACGGAAATTCTACACACGTATTTGGCATGCACACAACAACATGCATGCACAGGGGTTTCACGTCCGGGCAGTAAATTGATATCGAGCTTGGCCGGCACTGCTTGCTTCCTCCTGCACTTGTCAGTTCTCTCCCCTGCATCGCCCCCCACCACCAACCGACTTCCGTTTATCAACTACAGCTTCTTCCATCTGCCTTCCTCTGCCTCAATTCTGCTAGTGACTATAAATGTGAAACCTTGTGTACGATTTGAAATACCAAACCAGAGCTACTATCGGCGGTGTTATGAAAAAAAAAAGAAAAAATTGTAGAAGTGATTATTGAATATTAGACCTGTTTCCATTATATTAAAATAATAATAATAATAATAATAATAATAATAATAACTCTTTAAATTCGTAGTGACCGTCAATCAATGAATTTTTCAGTGAAGGGTTAGTGAGGATCGGTCAAAAATAACACAAATTTTTGGGTCTTTTCAAGAAAGTGTCTACAAACAACTCTCGCAGCGTTCCCTAGCCCGCCAAGTCCCCCCACCAACATTCCCGCCAGTCCCTACTCCTACAGAAGCGGTGTGAAGGAGGGGTGATTGGCACACCACTACACACTAGGTTCAAAAATGTGTTTATCGTGTAGACAAGAATACAAAGAATGTTCAATAACAACGAATGTCATTACGAAAAATGATAAAAGAAGCTGCAGTCAGCAACATGTAGTTACCACTGATAAAGAGCTCTTTGTTCCCTTTAGTTGTGTGTTTGGCGTCAGCAACAATTGTCCTGATGATGACAATAAACATTGTAGAAACGTCGACACAAATAAGTTAAAAATTTTTGTTATTTTTGACCGGTCCTCACTAACCCTTCACTGAAAAAAAAAAATAACAACAACTTGGCACTTACCAATGAAGATTCAGAACGGAAAAATCTGCTGTAGATTGAATAATCACGTTACGACAAATCTTGAAAAAAAAAATTAATTTAAGATTAACATTTATTTACAAATTTTAACACCGCTTATGATAGTGTTACGACTGTCTCACGGTCATCGTGTTGTTCAGTGGAGACAGAATAACTGACACCAATGAAGTCACTAATTCCAAACTTTAATTAGAGACAAACAACAGTTAGAACATCAACAAACACGCTCTTATATACAATAACTAAAGTACTCTCTCCAACACCCAACAATAAGTGTAAATGGGTTAACCAAAAAGATAAGCTGTACTAAGTAATGAAGAGTGTTTAAGGACGCATACAAGGAGACCACAGTACCACTACAAACAAGTTTCACGTTTCTGCACCATCATCAACATCGTCACAATCTTCATATCACAGAACAGGCAAGATGCCGCCTGTTCCGCCTTCAAAGATCTTCCTTGGTCTACCCACACACCTGTGTCCTACACATTTATATTTTCACACTTGTTTGGACATTATTGCAGTATTGAATCTGACATTCTGACGTACTAAGTGTTTTTCCACCCTTGTTTATAATTTTTTAATCTTTCATTCAAGTTAAAAACTTGTAATTCTCCTCTTACGGTCTCATTCTTCACACGGTCAAGTTCAGAACACCTTTTAACTCCCTCTTAAGAACGCCATTTCTGAGGTCTGTATTTTACTTTATTGTTTCTTGGTTGTCGTCCACAACTGACACCCACATGACAGTACAGGGATCGCAATAACTTTGTTAAACTGTAATTTTGTGCTCGATATACCTTGTTTCTAAAAAATACGATTGACTTAACTTAACATGAATATCGTAATGCTTATCATATGCAACATCATTTTCCAAATAACTTAGTTAAAATGGCTCACCTGCTCTACAAGTTGATCATTAAGCATTAAACACAATAATTATTAAACAAACAATCGCCTTTTTGAACATTTTGATCACCTTTTTTAAACAGAATAATTCGTTTTCATTCAAGATATACCACCAATAAGAAGCAGTCTCAGCCAGTGGTGGACGAAACAACGTTTCTATTGTTCTTACGCGGTTAATTGCGCCCCGCACTTACACTTATTGACCGAATCTGTTATTTAGATACGTTCCTATTCTGAACTTCGATGGGATTTCAATTATGCAACTTTTCATTTGTGCAAGTAACCTCTTTCTTCCAATATTTTTGTTACGCTAGGGTAGGTTAGATTAGGTTAAGTTAGATCAGGTCACGTCGGGTATGGTTAGGCTAAGAATGAATAGAATTATAATGGTAATTTCTGTGTCCGTACTTTCTCATGCACGTGGCAGGGTATACTCTCCATGATCATCGAAGAAACACAGATACACGGCAGGAACTGAATATTATGAGTATACTCGACAGGATCGCCAAGTATCGGCTGAATTGGTGGGAACATCTTTGCCGAATAGACGAATGCTGCATCCCCAAACGACTATGAAACTATAAGCCGAGGGGACGAAGAGGCGTGGGACGTCCGAGGAAGCGCTGGAGTGACCAGCTCTAATCTCTGCCTATTTGCAACAGGAACAAACCTTGGTTTAATCCTTGAAGATGATGATGATGATGATGATGATGATGATGATGATGATGATGATGATGATGATGATGATGATGATGATGATGATGATGATGATGATGATGAATTTTAATATTATAATAACACGAAAATACAATTAATCGCAACTGACCGGGTTTTATACGATCGAGTTAAAACTGACTACGGTCCGGTACGTAACATATTCGCCTCCACGTGCCAGCTATCAAGGTTTTTATATTCTTCTGTTGAATAATATTCTCATACTCTATCTTCTTCTAGCAGTTCCCATCCGTTTCGGATGTTGGATATCATACAGATTATTTCAACTTTCTGTACTGCTGCACGGAATAAAGTCAGTTGTATTCACGGCAAACCAGGTCCTTAAATTTCTCAGCCATGAGATTCTCGGTCGCCCAACTCCTCTCTTTCCAAGTACTTTTCCCTGTAGTATGGACTGCAATAAGTAAAACCTCTGTTCATTTCTCATGAGATGTCCCAGATACTGAAGCTTTCTTATCTTCACTGTGTTAATAACTTCCTTTTCTTTCTTCATCGTTCTAAGAACTTCAACATTAGTTATATGTGCTGTCCATGAAATGCTCAGTATTCTACGGTAAATCCACATTTCGAAAGATTCAAATTTTTTAGTTCTGGCTTCAGTCAAAGTCCAAGATTCTACGCCGTAGAAGAGGACCGAGAATACGTAGCAGCGTAAAAGTCTCATCTTTGTGTTTATTGTTAAATCGTGACATTTGAATAAACTGATCATTCTAGTGTACACTGCTCTCTTGCCTTTTCAATCTTATACTCTATAATAGACGAATATTAAAACCTAGATAGCTGACACGTGGAGTCGAATGTGTTACGTACCTGAAGCGTTAATGCTAAGCGTACAAGTGACATCATCTAACACCTGTGTAATAATCCTGGTAACTGCAGTTTTGCAATGGTCTAATACGGCCGTTTATAGGGACCACAAACTGGATATTAATACTCACAAATCCTCGCCCGCTATAACGGGAAGACGATTCGCAATTAAACAGCAATCAAGGTACGTAGCTTCCGAGCACGCGCTCGCGCGCCTACCGGTGCACGTGCAAGCGTTACGACTCGACCAAACCGCCAGCATACCTGTGGGTGGCCATTAAATCCTGTAGTACAATGTAATGATGCAATCTCTGTTCGGACCGGTATACTGTGTCACCGCTTCACAAAGTCTCACTCAATGGGGCTATTAAGATTTGATTATAATAGCGAGCCCATATTAAATATTCGTGCCTAGGTTTAGTTTTATGTATATTACTTCCATGTTCCGTAAGGAAATGGAAGTAGGCTATGTTGATCGCGAAAAAAATCGTGTTCGAGATAAGGCCTGATTCTGACTGTACGACCGTCAAAACATGAAGAAAAGTCGTTTTCCGAAAAGTGTCTGCGTGTCTATGTGTAGAATTTTTTTCTATTGCGAACGATAACTGCCGCAAATTCAAACAGAATCACATAAGTTTTTGCATATGTGCCGAGTTGTAGAGGACTCAATGCCCATTAATTTTGGTGAAGATCGGTTAAGCAGAAGGGGTAGTTTACCTGCAACGTTTTATGTTTAAACAAGAGTAAAGTACTTAATTATGATAAATAAAGAATCTTGAAAAGAAGGTGATAACAATCCACTGTAGAAAGATAGATGAAATGTCTATAAATGAAAAGAGTAGTTGAGGAGGAACGGGGTAATTTTCTATAAATGAAAATGACAGTTGAAGGGGGAGTGGATAATGTTTTATATCTGTACTATTTTATCGGCAACAAATAAGTAGTTTCTATGGAAATATTTCATTTCTATTTGTCAAACATAAAGCTCTATTTAAAAGGAACACACCTAACTTGTTAGAAATTATTGAACCGAATTAAAGTAAATGATTTTAAATATAAATCTTAGAACATAAAAGTCATGTATGGTTCTCCATACCGATATTTATAATCATATTACGGAAACTAAGAAAATTGTTTAAAACAGAACTAGAACTTGGAGAAGTTGTGCAACGAATCAGTTGGGTCTTCTATCCGTTTTCTGCAGATATTTCTCTGTCTTGCCATTTGCCCTAATTCCCATGATGTTCTTACTTCCGCTGGACACTACATATCGGCCTTTACTTTGCCATTGTGTTGTGGGTCCGTTACTTTGTTTTCTTCAGCAATCAGGGTTATGATCCTGGCTTCATTCACAGCAAACAGTTGCTTAAACTTTACAGAAAATAATAAATGATCATTCTAAAAACGGAATTACTGACGGGCCTATAGATTAAGTGATGTCCGTTGAGGCGTTTAACAGTACGGTTGGAACGATTAAATTATTCTCTGAATGGCCTCTAAACACCCGAACGTAATTTTGTGCTCACTTATCTGCGGAATCATTCTTATAAAAATAATATTTTCTTCCCACATTATTTACGACGGCGGTTTAAAGGAGTATTTTATTTTATGAGCAGCAGACGTAACATTAGCATAGCGTTAATGTGAATAGGCCTGTAAGTTATGCGCGCCAGAATTAACTTGGTGCTTTATTACGGCCCAAACATTCGCGCGTACGTGACTATACGCAGCATGCAGTACCAATTTATCATAAAAATGTCTTAGTCTGTTAAGCTGAGGTCCCATTTATACGGCCGAGAACAATAAGCGGGCCCAGTATATAAACACTTTTAAAAACCACACAAAAACAGAATTTCACTGACTTTTAAAATCTTCATTTTGGCAGATTACAATCAAACCATTTCCTTATCCAATACAAAATTTATGGCTTTTTCTGGGGCAAATCATATTAGAAAAAAGATTGTCATACAGAACTCGCCAATAGAACAGGTGTCAAATTTCAAGTATCTAGGGTGGAGCATCACATACCAAGATGATCTAAACATTACAAATAATAATATTTACGATGTGGCCTACTCAAAACAACAAAACAAAATTGTCGCATAAATAATAAAAAACTACAAGTATCTAGTGGACAAGATCAAAACAAGTATCGACCAAATGTGATAACATCGTAAAATAGTGAATGCCGGCGACAAATCAACTGGAACAAACAACAACTCTTATATAAGAATACGAGGCTGAGCATAAGAGTGAACAGTGGACTATAAAAATACTGGTCCAAGTAAAACGTTTGCTGACCAACCCTCGCCCCTGCCTATAACTCTTGAAGTTTCTTGCAGTGTTTGTATAGGTTGTTACGCTACATTGTATTAGCACAATAGTAATATAGCAATATATTTTATACGTCTAATAAAAGTAGACGTACCTACATTTTAGAGAATTAGTGTGCATTAAAATAATTTTGGAAGATTACCATCAAACCATTTCCTTATCCAAAAGAAAAGTTATGGCTTTTTCTGGGGCAAATCATATTAGAACAACGATTGTCATACAGGACTTGCCAATAGAACAGGTGACAGATTTCAAGTATCTACGGTGTAGCATCGCATACCAAGATGGTAAGGAGGTCGAAAACAAAATTAGTCTCTTCCATTCGCTTTGTGGCTGTATCATTAAACATTTAAAGAAGAAAACAAGGAAACAGACACAATTGAAATATGTTAATGTAATGGCCATACCTCAACTACTGTATGGTAGTGAGACTTCGATTAGAAAGGCCAATGATATATCTAGAATACAAGGAGCAGAAATGAAGTTCTTGAGGGCTGTAAAGGGTTGTACCAGGAGAGATCTTATCAGACATTATCATTATTAGAATGGAGCTAGACATAGCTGAAAGCTTAAATGAGAAAATTCCCGGTACAAAACGGTTACACGTAGATAGGATGGATCCAACTAGATTTTCAAGAAGAGCCCTTGACTATCATCCAAGGGGGAGCGAAGTGTGGGAAGACCCCGTAAGCGATGGTTGGATGACTTCCATCGAGACTGGAATAGGCTACTGGCCTAAGTCGTAAACGATAACGACGACGACGACCACGACGATTTTTCAAATATTATTATAATTTTTTAAATACATGTTTTTATTTCATAAACAGTTTGACACTACAGTGCCCCTCAAATAAGCTGATATAGTGATATATAACTTAGGCGCTCGGAAGCTCAACATTCAGAAGGCTTTGATGAACAATGTGCTGTAGAAATCTAACACGGTCGTTCAAGATGAGACCGTTTGCACAGTGAGGACATTAGGAATGAGTCACAGGTTAATAAACGATACAATTGAGAAACATTGAAAGGAATGGTCGCAACATTTGGACAGAATGGAGCATAGACGGCAGTGAAGATGGACAAGGTAATGTGCCTATTCCGTAATGTGAAGAAGAAGAAGAAGAAGAAGAAGAAGAAGAAGAAGAAGAAGAAGAAGAAGAAGAAGGAGGAGGAGACGGTGGAGGAGGAGGAGGAGGAAGAGGAGGAGGAGGAGGGGGGATAACTGTAACATTGCTTGTCTACACCAAACTGCAGTCTGATTATCCGGTGCAGACCTTCAATAAGCGACCATCGTGTCGTCGACATTCTGCTGTTGATGTAGGCCTTTCTTTAAGTAATATACAGAAACGTATAGAAAAAGACAATTGTACGTATAGAGGATTGATCATAAAAAACATATTCGGTTGAAAACGTTTTCTTTATTGCCGATGTTAACTGGAAGAAGAAGAAGAAGAAGAAGAAGAAGAAGAAGAAGAAGAAGAAGAAGAAGGAGAAGAAGAAGGAGGAGGAGAAGAAGAAGAAGAAGAAGAAGAAGAAGAAGAAGAAGAAGAAGAAGAAGAAGAAGAAGAAGAAGAAGAAAGAAGAAGAAGAAGAAGAAGAAGAAGAAGAAGAAGAAGAAGAAGAAGAAGAAGAAGAAGAAGAAGAAGAAGACGACGACGACGACGACGACGACACCAAACAGTAGAAAAATCGAAATATCTGTTTGTTAAAATTTCTTTTTCTTATTTTTCTTCCTTCTCTTTTCCTTTTTATATTTTACGGGCACCTGTTGGGTTCTCTAAGGGTCCTCTATCCGTATTGACTGCCAGACTGTATTTAAACAGCATGAGAACAGTTTTTCGGTGAAGGGACAAGACTTACTTCGTCAGTATTACCAGCGTGTGGGATTTAATTCCCTGTACTAATACAATGCTGTATACGTATGCAACTCCTTTTTGCCTTTAAGAAGTAGCCTATCTTTACCAGTGAAAAGAAAGCAACGTACAACTCGACTGACAGGATGCCATATCCGCGATTACTAACTGTGATTAATGTTGTTATCTGTTATGTCTGTTCCGGGAATTCCCTTTTCCCGAAGCAAACAGAATAAACTATTAGCTACGGCCAAATTAACGCCACGCTGTTAGAATACAACCGTACGTCACGGAGATTAGCGTGTTGTCACGACGGTATCACGTACTGCACAGTGGAAAACAAAACACAAGACATCAATTAAGTCACTAATCACTAGCTTTAATTTATCACAAATAACAGTTTGTAATCAACAAGTTGTCCAACAAGATTATACTCGTACAATCGTTCAAGTTAATTTTTCCACACTGATAATAATTTCAACTAATATAATCCCGCACAATAAACAATTTTCACTGATACACCACTTGAGACGCACTGAGTAAATAGCCCGACATAAACTGACTGACCGTCGCTGGATGTTTATATTTATACCCCGCTGACATGCCAGAGTAATCGGTCACTTTCTGGATAAAGTGTCGCGCAAACTGCGTATTACAGAGGCTCTAGAATCCACTAGGAACAGTGTCGATGTCCGGCCTTGAACACAGTGCGCTGACCTGGTCTGGAACAAACTCGATTGTTGACGCATGATAAGTGTCACGTAATTGTCTTCCATCTTATGTAGAGCTGGGCTGACCGAGAAACGCGTAGAACGACACACTCCATTCTCGAGAATGTTCCTAATAGCGTAACAGTATTATTAAAAATGTATTAAAAATCATTAAATAAATGAATGAATATTATTTTGATTACAATAGTAACAATAACAATTAATCATATCGGTTTGTCGACATGAAATCGGGTATTTCGGATGTGACTGAAAAACGCACCCTGATTTTATGTTATACAGCTCAGGAAACGAAGCCGGATTCTCGAGAACTACGCTGACTGACTAGATAAGTGTAGCCAGGAGCACAACACACTTGCAAATAGCCCCTTTAAAATTAATACATAACGTCTGTTTTCTCATGGTTTGTTTTTGAAGAAACTCAAGATGTTTTGTCTGTGCTTGGGTGTACCATCGTCGGTGGGTCTCCGGCAGTTACTGTTGGAATAATCGAGAGTTTTACAACAACAACAAATCTTAACTGTGAAAACAATGAAATCCGACGTGTGAGATTTAGCAAACTGTGATACGAAAATCATTCAAAACAATACTGCTTACAACGTTCTTATTAAAAAGCAATGGCAGTGCCTGTTTTTCTATATGGATGTAAAAGATGGGTTCTCGCAAAGAAGATTAAAAACCAGATTCAAACTTCGGAAATGAAATTTCTGAGAAGAACAAAGGGTTGCACGAGACAGGATCGTCTGCGTTCGATATTACAGAAGAGCTACAGGTATTCTACATAAATGATAAAATCCAGACATATCCCAGGAAATGGTTACAGTACCTGAACAGAATGGAGGTTGGACGCCTACTTAAGGTTGCGTTTCGATTTAGACCCTTTGGTACAAGAGATATATGAAGACCTAGATTGAGATGCTCTAGGAGACCTGCTCTTCCTAGGAGAGATACTCTGTGAAGACAAAACAGGCAAAGTGCCTACTGCGTGAGGTGCAGAAGAAGAAAAAGAAGATCTAGTAGTGTGTGTGGGGGAGGAAGCGCGCTTATGGTGTGAACACAAACAATCCATTGTTTTCTGCGTGTCGAACCAGGAACTACAGGAACAGAACAGGCTGTGTCTGTGTGTAAAATTATTTAACTGAATTTATTGAAATGTCGAAATGCACGTGATGATTTGCGAACCGTTCTCAACAATGGCGGCTGTATCTTTAATTCTGAGCAACTTTAATGAAATAGCACTCTTTCAAAATTAAGCAACGTTTTAAGTGGGTTCTAAGGTTTACACGGACGCAGTGCACGTTTTGAAAATTTTCTGATTCCGGGCTGTGTGGCCGCGGTCCAGTGCTGTACACCTCAGCAGACGTTTCCGGGCTGTTTGGTCGCGGTACAGTCCTGTACACCTCAGCAGACGTTTCCGGGCTGTTTGGCCGCGGTCCAGTGCTGTACACCTCAGCAGACGTTTCCGGGCTGTTTGGTCCCGGTCCAGTGCTGTACACCTCAGCAGACGTTTCCGGGCTGTTTGGCCGCGGTCCAGTGCTGTACACCTCAGCAGACGTTTCCGGGCTGTTTGGCCGCGGTCCAGTGCTGTACACCTCAGCAGACGTTTCCGGGCTGTTTGGTCGCGGTCCAGTGCTGTACACCTCAGCAGACGTTTCCGGGCTGTTTGGTCGCGGTCCAGTCCTGTACACCTCAGCAGACGTTTCCGGGCTGTTTGGCCGCGGTCCAGGGCTGTACACCTCAGCAGACGTTTCCGGGCTG
Source organism: Magicicada septendecula (assembly GCA_034769895.1). NCBI lineage: Eukaryota > Metazoa > Arthropoda > Insecta > Hemiptera > Cicadidae > Magicicada > Magicicada septendecula. Next base: position 493,839,532 of record CM068370.1, read on the forward strand.
TTTGGCCGCGGTCCAGTCCTGTACACCTCAGCAGACGTTTCCGGGCTGTGTGGCCGCGGTCCAGTGCTGTACACCTCAGCAGACGTTTCCGGGCTGTTTGGTCGCGGTCCAGTCCTGTACACCTCAGCAGACGTTTCCGGGCTGTTTGGTCGCGGTCCAGTGCTGTACACCTCAGCAGACGTTTCCAGGCTGTTTGGCCGCCGTCCAGTGCTGTACACCTCAGCAGACGTTTCCGGGCTGTTTGGCCGCCGTCCAGTGCTGTACACCTCAGCAGACGTTTCCGGGCTGTTTGGCCGCCGTCCAGTGCTGTACACCACAGCAGACGTTTCCGGGCTGTTTGGCCGCCGTCCAGTGCTGTACACCTCAGCAGACGTTTCCGGGCTGTTTGGCCGCCGTCCAATGCTGTACACCTCAGCAGACGTTTCCGGGCTGTTTGGCCGCCGTCCAGTGCTGTACACCTCAGCAGACGTTTCCGGGTTGTTTGGTCGCGGTCCAGTGCTGTACACCTCAGCAGACGTTTCCGGGCTGTTTGGCCGCCGTCCAGTGTTGTACACCTCAGCAGACGTATCCGGGCTGTTTGGTCGCGGTCCAGTGCTGTACACCTCAGCAGACGTTTCCGGGCTGTTTGGCCGCCGTCCAATGCTGTACACCACAGCAGACGTTTCCGGGCTGTTTGGCCGCCGTCCAGTGCTGTACACCTCAGCAGACGTTTCCGGGCTGTTTGGTCGCTGTCCAGTGCTGTACACCTCAGCAGACGTTTCCGGGCTGTTTGGCCGCCGTCCAGTGCTGTACACCTCAGCAGACGTTTCCGGGCTGTTTGGTCGCGGTCCAGTGCTGTACACCTCAGCAGACGTTTCCGGGCTGTTTGGCCGCCGTCCAGTGCTGTACACCTCAGCAGACGTTTCCTGGCTGTTTGGCCGCCGTCCAGTGCTGTACACCTCAGCAGACGTTTCCGGGCTGTTTGGTCGCGGTCCAGTGCTGTACACCTCAGCAGACGTTTCCGGGCTGTTTGGCCGCCGTCCAGTGTTGTACACCTCAGCAGACGTATCCGGGCTGTTTGGTCGCGGTCCAGTGCTGTACACCTCAGCAGACGTTTCCGGGCTGTTTGGCCGCCGTCCAATGCTGTACACCTCAGCAGACGTTTCCGGGCTGTTTGGCCGCCGTCCAGTGCTGTACACCTCAGCAGACGTTTCCGGGCTGTTTGGTCGCTGTCCAGTGCTGTACACCTCAGCACACGTTTCCGGGCTGTTTGGCCGCCGTCCAGTGCTGTACACCTCAGCAGACGTTTCCGGGCTGTTTGGTCGCGGTCCAGTGCTGTACACCTCAGCAGACGTTTCCGGGCTGTTTGGTCGCGGTCCAGTGCTGTACACCTCAGCAGACGTTTCCGGGCTGTTTGGTCGCGGTCCAGTGCTGTACACCTCAGCAGACGTTGCCGGGCTGTTTGGCCGCGGTCCAGTGCTGTACACCTCAGCAGACGTTTCCGGGCTGTTTGGTCGCGGTCCAGTCCTGTACACCTCAGCAGACGTTTCCGGGCTGTTTGGCCGCGGTCCAGTGCTGTACACCTCAGCAGACGTTTCCGGGCTGTTTGGTCGCGGTCCAGTGCTGTACACCTCAGCAGACGTTTCCGGGCTGTTTGGTCACGGTCCAGTCCTGTACACCTCAGCAGACGTTTCCGGGCTGTTTGGCCGCCGTCCAGTGCTGTACACCTCAGCAGACGTTTCCGGGCTGTTTGGCCGCCGTCCAGTGCTGTACACCTCAGCAGACGTTTCCGGGCTGTTTGGCCGCCGTCCAGTGCTGTACACCTCAGCAGACGTTTCCGGGCTGTTTGGCCGCCGTCCAGTGCTGTACACCTCAGCAGACGTTTCCGGGCTGTTTGGCCGCCGTCCAATGCTGTACACCTCAGCAGACGTTTCCGGGCTGTTTGGCCGCCGTCCAGTGCTGTACACCTCAGCAGACGTTTCCGGGCTGTTTGGTCGCGGTCCAGTGCTGTACACCTCAGCAGACGTTTCCGGGCTGTTTGGTCGCGGTCCAGTCCTGTACACCTCAGCAGACGTTTCCGGGCTGTTTGGCCGCGGTCCAGTGCTATACACCTCAGCAGACGTTTCCGGGCTGTTTGGTCGCGGTCCAGTGCTGTACACCTCAGCAGACGTTTCCGGGCTGTTTGGTCACGGTCCAGTCCTGTACACCTCAGCAGACGTTTCCGGGCTGTTTGGCCGCCGTCCAGTGCTGTACACCTCAGCAGACGTTTCCGGGCTGTTTGGCCGCCGTCCAGTGCTGTACACCTCAGCAGACGTTTCCGGGCTGTTTGGCCGCCGTCCAGTGCTGTACACCTCAGCAGACGTTTCCGGGCTGTTTGGCCGCCGTCCAGTGCTGTACACCTCAGCAGACGTTTCCGGGCTGTTTGGCCGCCGTCCAATGCTGTACACCTCAGCAGACGTTTCCGGGCTGTTTGGCCGCCGTCCAGTGCTGTACACCTCAGCAGACGTTTCCGGGCTGTTTGGTCGCGGTCCAGTGCTGTACACCTCAGCAGACGTTTCCGGGCTGTTTGGCCGCCGTCCAGTGTTGTACACCTCAGCAGACGTATCCGGGCTGTTTGGTCGCGGTCCAGTGCTGTACACCTCAGCAGACGTTTCCGGGCTGTTTGGCCGTCGTCCAATGCTGTACACCTCAGCAGACGTTTCCGGGCTGTTTGGCCGCCGTCCAGTGCTGTACACCTCAGCAGACGTTTCAGGGCTGTTTGGTCGCTGTCCAGTGCTGTACACCTCAGCAGACGTTTCCGGGCTGTTTGGCCGCCGTCCAGTGCTGTACACCTCAGCAGACGTTTCCGGGCTGTTTGGTCGCGGTCCAGTGCTGTACACCTCAGCAGACGTTTCCGGGCTGTTTGGCCGCCGTCCAGTGCTGTACACCTCAGCAGACGTTTCCGGGCTGTTTGGCCGCCGTCCAGTGCTGTACACCTCAGCAGACGTTTCCGGGCTGTTTGGTCGCGGTCCAGTGCTGTACACCTCAGCAGACGTTTCCGGGCTGTTTGGCCGCCGTCCAGTGTTGTACACCTCAGCAGACGTATCCGGGCTGTTTGGTCGCGGTCCAGTGCTGTACACCTCAGCAGACGTTTCCGGGCTGTTTGGCCGCCGTCCAATGCTGTACACCTCAGCAGACGTTTCCGGGCTGTTTGGCCGCCGTCCAGTGCTGTACACCTCAGCAGACGTTTCCGGGCTGTTTGGTCGCTGTCCAGTGCTGTACACCTCAGCAGACGTTTCCGGGCTGTTTGGCCGCCGTCCAGTGCTGTACACCTCAGCAGACGTTTCCGGGCTGTTTGGCCGCGGTCCAGTGCTGTACACCTCAGCAGACGTTTCCGGGCTGTTTGGTCCCGGTCCAGTGCTGTACACCTCAGCAGACGTTTCCGGGCTGTTTGGCCGCGGTCCAGTGCTGTACACCTCAGCAGACGTTTCCGGGCTGTTTGGCCGCGGTCCAGTGCTGTACACCTCAGCAGACGTTTCCGGGCTGTTTGGTCGCGGTCCAGTGCTGTACACCTCAGCAGACGTTTCCGGGCTGTTTGGTCGCGGTCCAGTCCTGTACACCTCAGCAGACGTTTCCGGGCTGTTTGGCCGCGGTCCAGGGCTGTACACCTCAGCAGACGTTTCCGGGCTGTTTGGCCGCGGTCCAGTCCTGTACACCTCAGCAGACGTTTCCGGGCTGTGTGGCCGCGGTCCAGTGCTGTACACCTCAGCAGACGTTTCCGGGCTGTTTGGTCGCGGTCCAGTCCTGTACACCTCAGCAGACGTTTCCGGGCTGTTTGGTCGCGGTCCAGTGCTGTACACCTCAGCAGACGTTTCCAGGCTGTTTGGCCGCCGTCCAGTGCTGTACACCTCAGCAGACGTTTCCGGGCTGTTTGGCCGCCGTCCAGTGCTGTACACCTCAGCAGACGTTTCCGGGCTGTTTGGCCGCCGTCCAGTGCTGTACACCACAGCAGACGTTTCCGGGCTGTTTGGCCGCCGTCCAGTGCTGTACACCTCAGCAGACGTTTCCGGGCTGTTTGGCCGCCGTCCAATGCTGTACACCTCAGCAGACGTTTCCGGGCTGTTTGGCCGCCGTCCAGTGCTGTACACCTCAGCAGACGTTTCCGGGTTGTTTGGTCGCGGTCCAGTGCTGTACACCTCAGCAGACGTTTCCGGGCTGTTTGGCCGCCGTCCAGTGTTGTACACCTCAGCAGACGTATCCGGGCTGTTTGGTCGCGGTCCAGTGCTGTACACCTCAGCAGACGTTTCCGGGCTGTTTGGCCGCCGTCCAATGCTGTACACCACAGCAGACGTTTCCGGGCTGTTTGGCCGCCGTCCAGTGCTGTACACCTCAGCAGACGTTTCCGGGCTGTTTGGTCGCTGTCCAGTGCTGTACACCTCAGCAGACGTTTCCGGGCTGTTTGGCCGCCGTCCAGTGCTGTACACCTCAGCAGACGTTTCCGGGCTGTTTGGTCGCGGTCCAGTGCTGTACACCTCAGCAGACGTTTCCGGGCTGTTTGGCCGCCGTCCAGTGCTGTACACCTCAGCAGACGTTTCCTGGCTGTTTGGCCGCCGTCCAGTGCTGTACACCTCAGCAGACGTTTCCGGGCTGTTTGGTCGCGGTCCAGTGCTGTACACCTCAGCAGACGTTTCCGGGCTGTTTGGCCGCCGTCCAGTGTTGTACACCTCAGCAGACGTATCCGGGCTGTTTGGTCGCGGTCCAGTGCTGTACACCTCAGCAGACGTTTCCGGGCTGTTTGGCCGCCGTCCAATGCTGTACACCTCAGCAGACGTTTCCGGGCTGTTTGGCCGCCGTCCAGTGCTGTACACCTCAGCAGACGTTTCCGGGCTGTTTGGTCGCTGTCCAGTGCTGTACACCTCAGCACACGTTTCCGGGCTGTTTGGCCGCCGTCCAGTGCTGTACACCTCAGCAGACGTTTCCGGGCTGTTTGGTCGCGGTCCAGTGCTGTACACCTCAGCAGACGTTTCCGGGCTGTTTGGTCGCGGTCCAGTGCTGTACACCTCAGCAGACGTTTCCGGGCTGTTTGGTCGCGGTCCAGTGCTGTACACCTCAGCAGACGTTGCCGGGCTGTTTGGCCGCGGTCCAGTGCTGTACACCTCAGCAGACGTTTCCGGGCTGTTTGGTCGCGGTCCAGTCCTGTACACCTCAGCAGACGTTTCCGGGCTGTTTGGCCGCGGTCCAGTGCTGTACACCTCAGCAGACGTTTCCGGGCTGTTTGGTCGCGGTCCAGTGCTGTACACCTCAGCAGACGTTTCCGGGCTGTTTGGTCACGGTCCAGTCCTGTACACCTCAGCAGACGTTTCCGGGCTGTTTGGCCGCCGTCCAGTGCTGTACACCTCAGCAGACGTTTCCGGGCTGTTTGGCCGCCGTCCAGTGCTGTACACCTCAGCAGACGTTTCCGGGCTGTTTGGCCGCCGTCCAGTGCTGTACACCTCAGCAGACGTTTCCGGGCTGTTTGGCCGCCGTCCAGTGCTGTACACCTCAGCAGACGTTTCCGGGCTGTTTGGCCGCCGTCCAGTGCTGTACACCTCAGCAGACGTTTCCGGGCTGTTTGGCCGCCGTCCAATGCTGTACACCTCAGCAGACGTTTCCGGGCTGTTTGGCCGCCGTCCAGTGCTGTACACCTCAGCAGACGTTTCCGGGCTGTTTGGTCGCGGTCCAGTGCTGTACACCTCAGCAGACGTTTCCGGGCTGTTTGGTCGCGGTCCAGTCCTGTACACCTCAGCAGACGTTTCCGGGCTGTTTGGCCGCGGTCCAGTGCTATACACCTCAGCAGACGTTTCCGGGCTGTTTGGTCGCGGTCCAGTGCTGTACACCTCAGCAGACGTTTCCGGGCTGTTTGGTCACGGTCCAGTCCTGTACACCTCAGCAGACGTTTCCGGGCTGTTTGGCCGCCGTCCAGTGCTGTACACCTCAGCAGACGTTTCCGGGCTGTTTGGCCGCCGTCCAGTGCTGTACACCTCAGCAGACGTTTCCGGGCTGTTTGGCCGCCGTCCAGTGCTGTACACCTCAGCAGACGTTTCCGGGCTGTTTGGCCGCCGTCCAGTGCTGTACACCTCAGCAGACGTTTCCGGGCTGTTTGGCCGCCGTCCAATGCTGTACACCTCAGCAGACGTTTCCGGGCTGTTTGGCCGCCGTCCAGTGCTGTACACCTCAGCAGACGTTTCCGGGCTGTTTGGTCGCGGTCCAGTGCTGTACACCTCAGCAGACGTTTCCGGGCTGTTTGGCCGCCGTCCAGTGTTGTACACCTCAGCAGACGTATCCGGGCTGTTTGGTCGCGGTCCAGTGCTGTACACCTCAGCAGACGTTTCCGGGCTGTTTGGCCGTCGTCCAATGCTGTACACCTCAGCAGACGTTTCCGGGCTGTTTGGCCGCCGTCCAGTGCTGTACACCTCAGCAGACGTTTCAGGGCTGTTTGGTCGCTGTCCAGTGCTGTACACCTCAGCAGACGTTTCCGGGCTGTTTGGCCGCCGTCCAGTGCTGTACACCTCAGCAGACGTTTCCGGGCTGTTTGGTCGCGGTCCAGTGCTGTACACCTCAGCAGACGTTTCCGGGCTGTTTGGCCGCCGTCCAGTGCTGTACACCTCAGCAGACGTTTCCGGGCTGTTTGGCCGCCGTCCAGTGCTGTACACCTCAGCAGACGTTTCCGGGCTGTTTGGTCGCGGTCCAGTGCTGTACACCTCAGCAGACGTTTCCGGGCTGTTTGGCCGCCGTCCAGTGTTGTACACCTCAGCAGACGTATCCGGGCTGTTTGGTCGCGGTCCAGTGCTGTACACCTCAGCAGACGTTTCCGGGCTGTTTGGCCGCCGTCCAATGCTGTACACCTCAGCAGACGTTTCCGGGCTGTTTGGCCGCCGTCCAGTGCTGTACACCTCAGCAGACGTTTCCGGGCTGTTTGGTCGCTGTCCAGTGCTGTACACCTCAGCAGACGTTTCCGGGCTGTTTGGCCGCCGTCCAGTGCTGTACACCTCAGCAGACGTTTCCGGGCTGTTTGGTCGCGGTCCAGTGCTGTACACCTCAGCAGACGTTTCCGGGCTGTTTGGTCGCGGTCCAGTGCTGTACACCTCAGCAGACGTTTCCGGGCTGTTTGGTCGCGGTCCAGTGCTGTACACCTCAGCAGACGTTTCCGGGCTGTTTGGTCGCGGTCCAGTGCTGTACACCTCAGCAGACGTTGCCGGGCTGTTTGGCCGCCGTCCAGTGCTGTACACCTCAGCAGACGTTTCCGGGCTGCTTGGTCGCGGTCCAGTGCTGTACACCTCAGCAGACGTTTCCGGGCTGTTTGGCCGCCGTCCAGTGCTGTACACCTCAGCAGACGTTTCCGGGCTGTTTGGTCGCGGTCCAGTGCTGTACACCTTAGCAGACGTTTCCGGGCTGTTTGGTCGCGGTCCAGTGCTGTACACCTCAGCAGACGTTTCCGGGCTGTTTGGTCGCGGTCCAGTGCTGTACACCTCAGCAGACGTTTCCGGGCTGTTTGGTCGCGGTCCAGTGCTGTACACCTCAGCAGACGTTTCCGGGCTGTTTGGTCGCGGTCCAGTGCTGTACACCTCAGCAGACGTTTCCGGGCTGTTTGGTCGCGGTCCAGTGCTGTACACCTCAGCAGACGTTTCCGGGCTGTTTGGCCGCGGTTCAGTGCTGTAAACCTCAGCAGACGTTTCCGGGCTGTTTGGTCGCGGTCCAGTGCTGTACATCTCGCAGACGTTTCCGGGCTGTTTGGTCGCGGTCCAGCGCTGTACACCTCAGCAGACGTTTCGACCGTGCCACTGACGGCCATCGTCAGTGCAAAAACGAGCTTACGACTAACGTGGATGTCACACAGCACTGGTCACTAACAGAGTGTTATTTCATTTAAGTTTCTCAGAATTAAAGATACAACCGCCGTTCTTGAGAATGGTTCGCAACTCTTTACGTGCATTTCGACATTTTTCAGTCAAATAATTTTGCACACACACACACACACACACACACACACACACACACACACACACACACACACACACACACACACACACAGTTTATTTCTATTCTTGTAGTTCCTGGTTCGACACGAAAAAACAATGTAATGTTTGTGTTCACTCTATACGCGCGCGCCCACACACACAACTAGGTCTGGTCCTTCTTCTTCTACACCTCACGGAGTAGGCACTTTGCCTGTTCCGTCTTCACAGAGTCTCTCTCCATCTCACTCTCGGTCTTCCTACATCTCTTGTACCAAAGGTTCTACTATCGAAACGCAACCTTAGGCAGTCGTCCATCCTCCATTCTGTCCAGCTGCTGTAACCATTTCCTGCGATGTGTCTGGATTTTATCATTTATCAGAATGCGTGTAACTCTTCTCTAGTATCCTCATTGCGCAAACGACCCTGTCTCCCGCAACCCCCTTTGTTCTTTTTATAAACATCATTGCATTGCATTATAGGTGCGGGGTGTCTTTGCATCCGTGGCTTGATTGCAGCATCTGGAGCGTGACCAATGGCTGCCAGTAGTTACAGTAGTACTGGTACAATTCAACGGGTAGCCTAAAACTGGAAAAGGAAACCGTCAACCAGTTAACTGAGAAGGCGGGGGAGTAAGAACTTTTTGATTTTAGATCCACTGCCGCTGGTACTTATTCGAACAACAGATGTTGGCCGTCTCAAGTCCAGTCAGCAGACCCCCTGAGGCGTCGGTCGCTTCCCGCGAAGAGGAGAGCCTCCTTGCCGGTGATCGATGACGACGACAAGCAGCTGACTCAGCGTACTAGGAGGTGGTCAGGAAGGAGAGAAGGACAGTTTTATTGGTAAGCTCTGGGCTAAGGACTGATGTTTTTATTTTTATTTTAAAGAGGATGGCTTTATGGTTGGTCATCAAGAAGGGCCCGAGGACGCTTGACCCAAATGGGCGGTGGTGGTTCTGATGCACTGATGGTTCGTAGGTATGAGAAGGTGGAGGTCGAGGCTCTAGCAAAGAGAGTTACAGCCAGCGAGCGGACAAAGTTAGTCAAGGTAGGAACACGGAGACCCCTTTGAATCACGTCGTTCATTACAAACCAAGGGGACCCCGACAAGGATCGGAGGATTTAAACTTCATTTCCGAAGTTTTAATTTGGTTTTTAATCTTTTTTGGAGGAACCCGTGTTTCACGTCCATGTAGTAAAATGGGCACTGCCATTGTTTTTTAACATTTAAGCCTTGTCTCTTTCTTTGTCAATTTCCTCACCGTTCTATGTATGACGCTACACAATATCGACTACTAGATGCAACATTTATTTATCATACTTTAGAGAACGTATAATATAACTACATACACGAATGTGGCGCGCGCGCGCGCGCGTGTGTGTAATGATATACTGTACATACTGCTTCCAGGAACGAGCGTATCAACAACCCCTTGTTTGTAATTTACGACACAAATACAGGAAGTGTATTTCTACCTCGTTTAGTTGGTCGGTTGATTCTTCTTCTGTTGTTTTTTCATTTCAACGAGGCTAGCTGCGATCGATTCAGGTCACACTGTCAGCGATTCACAGACAATCGATTGTCACCCGGCGGCGCATCGCTATCGGGTACAGCAACGAATTCAATGAATCGAACAACCGTATAAATTTACACCCCGCAACGCTGCAGAAAATGATGTCATTTAATAAATAAATTTAAAAGTGCAATACATTATATTTTCTATTATATGGTGCTTCGCTTTTCCCTATTCAGTGCCTGTCTATCTATCTATCTACCTACTTGTCTGTCTCTGTCTCTCTACCTCTATCTTACTAACTCGGCAGTTTACAATTTACACGTGTTTGACTTTGATTTTACCATCTTCCGTCAAGCGTTAGACGCATGGCCTGTTGGTGGTCCTCAACGCGTGGTACGGGTCACACGACATAGTATGGTCACAGAGAAATCCATCTCCGTTTACGCACCCGCAGTGACGAGCTCTACGGTGGCTAAGCTACATGTCGTGTTGTTAGTGACTAAGGTCCGTCCATCGTAGACAGACTGTTGTATTCCCCAGACGATAGGTAGACGGGGTTTAATTGACTCGACCTTGAGACGAACCCACAGCACATCAAAGCTACGCAGAGCGAGTCCCCTACCACTGAGTTACCCAGCCGTTTACTTTGACTTTTGTGGCAAAACTAGTCCAGGCGTTTCAACATTATTGTTTTCACGTCCCGAACGAAACGAGAGCACTGTATAGTGTCAAGGGTAGGTGCAGAAACCGGCGTATTTCCGATCAGGCAGACAAGGCCTAGGGCCGCAGCGCTGGAGGAGGGGATACACGGTAATTTTTGTATGTATGGGGAAATCAAATATTTAATACACGAAAACAATAGTGTCACAAGAATCCTATCGCACAGCCTAGAACATTCTACACCCCCCCCCCCCGTCGAGTGTAGAAGGTGTTGCCTCAGACAAGACCGCTCACAAGTAGGTCCCAGTGTATTCAAGAACACTTGAGATACGTATTAAGTGGTGTCAGAAGTGGGAAGTGAGATATGCTTACACATAACAAAACATTGAATTTTTCAAAATTATTAGTACTACTAACTAAAAAAAGCGGCAAGTAGATAAAAACCAAAGAAAAGAAGGGAACAAACCCTATGAAGCCGAAACAGGTCATCAAGGCCTAATCCTTGTTGGGGAAGAAGAAAAAAAAACTAATAACTAACCTTGTAAAAATAAAAAAATAACTCTTATTTATTATCTTATTCTTGTTTCTGTAAAAAGCTACTAACATTATGAAAGAACCGTGTTTTAACATAAAGGTTGTTTACTCGATTGTCCCGTTTTTTATTAATTTTATACACATGAACTGTGGATTTCGTTCACCAGACATTTATTACGTTATCCTTACTTTATTTTAAATGATCATATACAAAGTTTCACGAAAGGATTGGAATATAACGTGCATTTTGAAATAAATCATTGTCAAATACTCTTTACTGCAATAAAAGATGAAAACAAAGTCCCAGGGAGACGAGTGATGCAGAATTCTTGAAAACGTGTTAAAACGGGATAATAAATTTTCCTGTTTAAACAGGTGGACCCCCGGGAATAAACTGTCTGTGGCCGCAAAATGGCCAAACCCGCCACTGCTTACAGAAGTAGACTAATGGACTGGCGAGAAAGTTACCGTCCGACACGGAACACACAAGACTGTCAAAACTCCTCAGACACAAAACAGACATTATTGACTTTATTTTAGATTAGAGTTCGGGAGGAGTGCTCGGTGGAACACCTTTCACATGACGAGTGTTTTGTTTTTGCTTTTACTCATATGTTTTGTTTAATGTTACTGACTGTTCTTGTAACAGATTGTAAAAATAAAGTAAAGCTATAAAAAGGTGTGAATACATCGAGTTCTATATGAAAACAAATACATTAGAGCATCGATTATCCGAACGTCTATTAACCGAAAGATCTATTATCCGAACTCAATAAAAAGTACAATTTTAATGGTGTGCTATGCGGATGACGCAGTCCTCATAGCGGATTTAGAAGAAAATTCACAGAGACTTCTTCATAAATTTGTAATAACAGGAACAAAATTAATCATGATAGTATCATAGACAAGACAAGTCAATGGTACATTCAAATTTGATGTTAAGTGGAAATTGGAAGGAATGTTATAGAGCGGGTCATGGAGTTTCAGTATGTATGGATAGATGATTTTATGCCAACAAAATACCTACGAGGAAGCACAAAGACAGGCCATGAAAGTAGCTCGTATTTCTGGATATTTAAGGTATGTAACCTGGAAAAAAATAACTCGGACTTGAAGGCAAAGTGAAGATATACAATTTGATGGTACGACCAGTGTTGATTGACGTAGCTGACACGCGGGTTGACACTAGTAGAACAAAACGAATGTTAAAGGCGATGGAAATGTGTACATTGAGGATGAACGAGACGTAATAGAATAAGGTATAGTCGCATGAAACGGCAGTGTCAAGTAGGGAATTTAGTCAAATTTGTCGAAAGGCGAAAAAGAGAATGGAATGGCCATATTGACAGGGCAAACGATGATTGATTAATAAAAAAAGAGTGACAGATTATAGACTGTTAGGAAAACGGAACTCCGGGCGACCAGAGAAGAGGCCTTGGAATCGACCTCTATCGAATCTCCTTAACAGGAGAATAAGCCTATATGAAGTAGTAGTAGTAGTAGTAGTAGTAGTAGTAGTAGTAGTAGTAGTAGTAGTAGTAGTAGTAGTAGTAGAAGAAGAAGAAGAAGAAGAAGAAGAAGAAGAAGAAGAAGAAGAAGAAGAACAACAACAACAACAACAACAACAACAACAACAACAACGACGACGACGACGACGACGACGACGACGACGACGACGACGACGACAACAACAACAACAACAACAACAACAACAACAACAACAACAACAACAACAACAACAACAACAACAACAACAACAAGCTAAAATATTTCTTCATTTTATTTATAAAGTGGGAACTGAAGAACGTGTCAACTGTAAGTAGGTATTCTACATTCTCTTCTACGTAAATACTAATGCAGACACTTTTTTGTCAAATTTCCCTGTTCACTCTTTCTTCGTGATGGCGGTGTCTCATTTTTAACTGAATTTTGTTATTTTTGGTATTTTAATTTACGAATATTTTAGATAACACAGAGACAGATGCAGTAAAATGGACGTAGATGAGTTGTCGTGTTAGCTGATCGACTATAGATCAACCGTTTGGTATTCGTCTGTCTACAGTTAGGGCTAGGTCTCACAACAACTTTTGGATAAGTTAAAGAGGATTTTACCCCAAATTTGAATATAGTGTTCACATTTCGAAATTTCAAAATTTAAGACACCAGGGCCCAAAAAAAGGTTTCAAAATTTGAAAAATGACTACTTCTTCAAAATTTAGTTATCAAAAAAATTACGAAACCCCCGATTATGCTACTGTTTGCTTTAGTAAAATTATAATTTTAATGCAGATAATCGTTCCTTACTTTTTTTATTGTTCTGAGATCAACAAACACCAAAAATCTCCCTGATTTTTACTGTGATAACTTTGATTACTTTGATTACTGTGATTACATTGATTATTGTGATAACTGTGATTAATTTGATTCCTGTGATTACTTTGTTTATTGTGATTCCTGTGATTACTTTTACTACTGTGATTACATTCATTACTGTGATTACATTGATTACTTTGATTACTGTGATTAGTGTGATTACTGTAATTACGTTACAGCACAGAATACAGGTCGCTGTAATTATATGATTATACAGAATACAGGTCCCTGTATGTTAGAAATGATTTTGTAATAAAAACCTTTATTTTTGTAAAGAGAAATAATGTTTTCAATTTACTATCTGTTATCCGAAATATCGATTATCCGAACAGGCCCTCGTCCCGAGAGGTTCGGATAATCGATGTTCTACTGTACCCCGTTTACGACTTTCAAAGCGTATAAAAGTTGATTTCTGAAGTATGAGTGTAGAATTTCGAGACCGTCGAACAGTCGAGAAGATATTTCATAGTTCCTTTTATACCAGCAGAAAGGTTAGGTCGCACCGTTACCATCGTTAGAATTTATCACATAAAGTTTAGACTATTAAAACAAAAATGGTCGTGTTCAGCTGTAAGTTAAATTAATACATTAAACACAAATTTGAGCTTACTCAAGATTCGTTCACTAACAAGCGTGAACTGTCAAAAGAGTAAACCCATCACCAGCTAGAAAGTTAAACGTAACTGTAGAGAAACAATGGAAGAAAAGAACCGCTACTGACCCTGTAAGTCCGCTGGACAGAACTGAGAAGCTCAACCACATTGACGCGAATTCATGTCAGAGGAATTGCGGCGTTGGTTCTACGTCATATAGTTTCTACAGGTATATAGTTTAACTTACACCTGAAGACTACCAGTTTTTTACAGGTTGAAGACGTCATAAATTTTAACGACGGTAATAGTCCGACTTAACCCTTCTGATAATGAATTTTTACGATGAACTGTCACAGTTGTGTGTTTGGCGTCGTAACAACTCGGCAACAATTGTCCTGATGATGATAATAAATATTGTCGAAACGTCGACACAAATAATTTAAAATTTGTCTTATACTTTTTCTATCGATCCTCGCAAACTCTTCATCGTTAAAATTAATTGTTTGACGGTCACTATGAAATTAAGGATTCCTGCTGATAATGTTCACGTACAACAACCGAAAGTTAGGTTTAAAGTTAATTTCACGCGTTGTACAATAGAGTAGAAGTAGATGTGGACGACTTTAGTCGACGTGGCACAAAACCAACTTAAAACGCGCGGCGGAACGAACGGAATGAAAAGGATCCAATCGGCGATAAAGATTTCATAAACAAAGCAAAAGATGAAAGCTGCTTCGTTTTGGTCCATAAGACAAAAATATAGAGTTTCGCAGCTCCGCCCAGTCATCCCTTGTGTCCACTCATGTCTACTAAAAACCCGGCCGTCCACACGAATTTACTTCAGCCAGAGTCCCTACGTAACCTAACCGCTGCTCAAGTTTCCTACGCCATTCTGATAAAATATTCACGAGCCGAGGCCATCGGACGACGCATGCCTGAACTCTCCCTTGCCGCTGAGAATGCGTTTCCATAACGGTGTCGCACAATTTGTTGCTCTGCACAAGATTAGTGGAGTCTTAAGAGAAAAACGCACACTTATTTGCACGTTTATGTACGCCAGTAAACAATAAAACAGTTACAACATACAACACCCATCTGGACACATAACACGAATTGCAAGTACCGTCTGCAGATATATTATCTGGACTTGCCAATAAGAGTTGTTTGTTATCTGTAATACTTTGAAATTGCTAAAACTAATAAGTTCGTTAAGCTGCAGAACCCTCTCACAATTTCAACGAAATAAAATGTTTAATAGAACACATGAAATTAATTTGTTAATAATGTTAACGTATCATATGACACGGGTATGTGAGTAAACTCGCGAAGAGATTGCTGGAGGATCTTTGAAGGCGGAACAGGCAGTACATTTCCTATGCTGTGATGTGAAAATGATGATGATGATGATGTTGACATATCTGTTCATTGGGATATTAATTTTAACAAAAGACTAAAGATATTGGAATAGTTTTTAAAATAAATTCCTCACAACTCGACGCCTCACATACAGTAGAATACAACAATTTTTTTCAAAATTCAAACTTCAATTTGTTGACCGCACTGTTCCTAAAGTTAAAAAATGTCTAAAGTGAACACGACATTCAGATCTGTATTAAAATTCTGTTTAGTTTGACACCTGGCATGGGTCTATACTATTCTTAGAAACATGTAATAGTTACATGTAAAAACATGTAATATAAACATGTAACTCTTGGGCCATGGTCTCTCATGTTGAAATTTCCAAAACTAAACATTATAATACAAATTTTGATTAAAATATCCTTAAATTTGATACTATACTTATATGGATTGGTGCGAATTTTTTTCAAAATTTTCACTCCACACTGTTTAGTTTCCGGTCCCCTACTATTGAGGATATCAATACCAAAAACAAGAAGATTTTGTAAAACCGCTAATAAATCCGTTCAGGACATTTGCTGTGGATATCAATTTTTTCACAGTCTCAGTAGGCCTCCAAAGGGACTAAATCGTCACCGAAGTAAATTTATCATGCTCTTTTAAAGGACTCGTAGAGACTCAACAACCGTAATATACGCTAAACAAGTGATCAACAATGAGCAAATATGGGGCAGCGTGATCACTGACGCAGCGGTCGAAGCCAACAGCCCTGAGATATCGCTCTATTTGATACACAGATGGGAAAGGTGTCTCCGCGGATGACAAGCTATTGTCAACAGTTGCAGCAAAAGAGAAGAAATTTCCACCGCTGGCTGTGTAGGTGCACAGTTATACAATTTGCGAGAAGCTGAAATAATTCCAGTTGTACTAGACTTATCTGGGAACGGCTTAACCACAAGAGATTGCCGACATGTCAAGAAGAAATTTAAGTGAATGAACACCATTTACAAGTCATTCAAAAAAGCAGCTATAATGGCCACAGTAAACTCTGTCCGCACACTTTTGAGCCTTGATTAATTCAAAGTTACCTCTTTAGCCAATAATTCTACTAATATAAATAATAATTTCTACTGTGTGTGTGTGTGTGTGTGTGTGTGTGTGTGTGTGTGTGTGTGTGTGTGTGTGTGTGTGTGTGTGTGTGTGTGTGTGTGTGTGTGTGTGTGTGTGTGTGTGTGTGTGTGTGTGTGTGTGTTATTTGCCTTGGGTAATGCAGAAAAGTAAACTTCTAATAGGCCTATGTAGAAAATGAATAAATGTCAAGTACGTAAAAATTAAATCGAAAATTAAGAATAATAAAAATCAAATAATATTGGTCGAATAGAGAGGGTAGGAATATTTAAGTATATAGGAGAAATAATTCAAGAGAATTGTTTAGAAAAATCTGCTAGGCCTATAGAAGAAAGGATTCATAAAATGGAAAGAGCATATAGTATAACTAAAGATATTTACAATAAAAGTGCATATTAAAAATACGAAAATAAGGCATTACAGTACAGTAGTGAGGCCAGAATGCCTATATGCAAGTGAATGTCTAGCACTGAATTATAATTTAGACAAACTAGAAATATTGGAAAGACGAATTATTAGGAAATTATTAGGGCCACGAAAAAGTTCAGAAGGTTGGAAATTAAGAAGTAATGATGAAAATATATCAAAGTATAGAAAATGTGACAGAAACAGTGAGAAAAAGAAGACTAGTATTTTTTGGACATTTATGTAGAATGGACGACAATAGGTTAACAAAACACATCTTCAAATATCTGTTGGGAAAGAAGTTAACATCAAGTTGGATTAAATAAGTCAAAAAGGATTTAGAAAAAAATAATGTAAACGCAGAAGAAGCAATTGCAAGAGACGTTATTCGAGCAAAAAGTGTGAAAAATGGAAGGAGCCCAGGAGAAAAACGCAGGTTCAAAGTGAACTGAAGATAGGAAGAAAAGACATAGTGAAAAGATGAAAGAATATTGGAGAAAAAGAATAGAACAAGGAATAAAGAACTCAAATTGCCATGTGGTCCTCAGATGGCCGATACAGATAGAAAAAAATAATAATTATAATAATGGAAATAATCTGAAATCGTTGAACTGGAATTTTACAGTAATGGAGTCTGAAAATTAATAAGGTGCAAACAAAATTTCTAAACCAAAGCCAAGAATGGGTGAATCTGTAATTAAGGCCACTAAATGAGCAACCCCTATCGCTAGCCAAGGGGAAACAAATTATCTATCAGAGGGTGTAAGCAATATCTTATTGCCACCATTGTTCTTCACACAGTCTGCTAATTAGAGACCCCGCAAACTTTACAAAAAGAAGTGTAGCCTACACTCGGTTCAGTGTTTGGGGGGGGGGGGCTTGCTTTTTCGTCAAGTTTCACATCAACACTAACCTTCATTTGCTCCACACGAACCGTCTGTAAACTTTTAATTACGAATATCCACCGCCGCCGAAATATAATTTAATCCATCCGCATCGTTACGAACTTTTCGCGTGTATCAAATGTCAGCACAGTCATCTTCTTGAGTTAAACTCGCCTCTTTACAAAATTTATTTTATTAATATTATTAATATTTTATTCAATAAATATACAATATATTTATTGAACGAGCGAAGCGATATCTCAGTTCTAACTCGACCGTTTGCCGGTTCTCTGTCTGTTTGTCTATCTATCAGGCAGATAGACAGGCGTCTATCTGACTATCTGTTTGGCGTATGTCTCACGACAACTTTCTAAAGCATTAACCAATTTTTTGTAACACTTGACCTGCACGACCACATTTTTACATTATAAAACTCTATTATTTCAAGATTGATCTCCTAAAAAAAAATTGGGGGGGTGGCGGGCAGTCTCGAAGAGCGTTACGTAACTGTCTTTCGTCTCAGTGAAAGTAGCAATACTGATAAATAAGTTAATAACTACTGTGGTTCTTTATATGGCAGTGAAACATGGACCATCAAAAACAAAGAAGCAAAGGTACCTAGATAGCTTCGGAATGTGGTTGTGACGAAGAATTATTAAGAGATTGATAGAGAGAGAAATGAATAGGAGAGAAAAGAAAATTGCTGAAATTAATTAGAAATAAAAAACATCTTGTTTGGGGCATATTCGCGTAGAAATTGTCTGTAGTTAAGCATCATGAAAAGAAAGGTGGAAGGAAAGAGAGACGGTGATGAAGAATAGTTGGTATAATTGATGACTTAAAAAACGGAAAGGACTTTAGACAGATGAAGACGAATGCACAGGACCGGGGAAAATAGAGAGCATACAGTTGAAACCTGTCGTAGACAGTTTTAAGAAAGAATAGGAAAATGTGTACAGTATAGACATGAGAGTTGTTGGTACACCGTGCAGTTTGCAGACGATCAAGTGATACGTGCAAATGAAAAAGAAGACCTAGAATATATGACACGCAAACTGATGTAAGAGTATGAAAAATGGGGATTACTGATGAACATAGACAAAACACAGTAGGCCTATCTGTGTGTCGGAGAAGAAACAACAGATTTAATCTTAGAAAACAACGAACGTATTAAAAAATGCAACAGCTACAAGTACTTAGTAATAAACTTTAATGAAGAAAGAACAGATGATGTTGAAATAAAATCAAGAATAAACAAAACAAAACAAATAATTAGATCATTGAATGGGATTCTATAGAGCACGGAAATTGAAAAAGAAAGTAAGAAAAGAATATACAATAGTATGATTTAAATGCACGTTGATGTAGCGATTCGAAACGTGGAGAGTAATAGAACAGGTAAAAAGAAAGTTAGAAGCTACAGAAATAGATGATTTGAGACGAGCTGCTAGAACTTCAAGGCTAGAGCGAATACGAAATGAAACGATCAAAGAAGAAATGGGCGTACAAAAGACAAAATCATCGACTGCAGTTAAGATAAACAACTAATCTGGTACGGAGACGTACAAATAATGAGACAAGACCGACTACCAAAGAAGACAATGAGATGGATAGCTAGAGAGTACAGAATGAAAGGAAGCCCCAAGAAAACATGGGTATAGGGCATAAGAAGATCAATGAGCGGTAGAGGACTAAACGATGAAAACTGCAACGACAGGCAATAATGGAGGTTAGGCATCGGACAACGTCGTAGGAAGTCTTGACGTCGAATTAATAATAATAATAATAGACATGAGAATATGCTGGAGCATGCTGCGTAATATTGAGAAGCCACTTCTTCTCTAACGTTGCAATCTTAGCGTGAGCCGCCAATGTACAGGCAAACGTGATATATTTGCCTACAGAAATCACTATACATTACATTAAAATTTACCGCTTAAACTTTTTCAATTATCCGCCGCTAACGGCGAATTGCAATTTAACAAAATGCTAATCTTGCGGAATCAATAGCTCGTTTGAATCCCCCTTCCACTTTTGCAAGACCGATTTATGTTCTGTCTTCGGTTTTAAATACCACCTTAATTGCTCGTAACCCAGTTTCTGACTCTCTAATTGCAACCTCTTTACGTTGAAAATAGCTATGCCCGGCAGACAAATGCGGATTCCGCTGAGAACATGTACTGGTCAAGTATACTGATCACAACTAACTGTGCCGTGCTCCCATAACTCCGAGACAGAGTGATTAACATCCCTTAACGACGGCTTCTTAAGTTTGTATTTCCTTAAACTGAATGCTTTAATATTAATAAAGCAATGATCGAAAAATAGCAATCCAAAAATATAACATAATACAAATAATAAAATTGATACGTATTTCGTAATACATTTCAGTCAACAAATATAATTAATTTTAAATAATTTATATTTAATTTAAAACCAAAATATTTAAAACCATTGGAGGAAGTATTCAGAAGTTTGTAGAAAGACTTACGGCTCAGAGGTTTGGGTTACCAATAAACACACAAGAAGAAAATTAATGACAGCAAAGATGGACTTTTGGAGACGTTCCGCAACGGTATCCAGACGTGAGAAAATTAGAAATGAAATTATTAAGGACAGAATGAATGTGAAAAATTCAGTTGTTGATTTTATCCAAACAAAAAAATTACAATGGTATGGACACACGAAAAGAATGGCACAGGAAAGTTTGGCAAGGAGAGTTATGGAATGGACCCCACCAGGAAGAAGGAAAAGAGGAAGAGCACCTATTACCTGGATAGAAGAAATTCAGACTATATTGAGGGAAAAAGAAATTGAAGATCTTTGGATGGACAAGCAACAGTGGAAGATGAGAATTCGATCAATTCTGTAATCTTTGGTTCCGGAAAATGTGTAAATATTGTAGGCCAACAGCCGGAATAATAAAAAAAAAATAATTGAATTATAAGAATTATTCAAAACTATTTACGTCTAGTGAAGCTTTTACTTTTTCAGTATATTTTGGAACAACTTTCATAATGTAACGTCTCTCTCTCTCTCTCTCTCTCTCTCTCTCTCTCTCTCTCTCTCTCTCTCTCTCTATCTATCTCTCTCTCTCTCTGTCTCTCCCTCTCTCTCTCTCCCCCTCACAAGCATTAGACCGTTTGGTCCGTTGCGACATGTCGATCGCCCCATCTTATTTCGCCTTGCCAGTATTTCCTTGTTTCTCTGGGTCTACTTGTTTGCACATCACATTGTGAGTTGAAAAGAAAAGCAGAGAAGCGTGAAGAATGCTGCCAACCACCCTATGGGCTGCTAACCTCGAAGAAGAGAGAAGCTGGGTCTACAGAATGTACGTAAGTTGTTTTGGAAGTTGTTCGACTTTCATTCTTAACACGCGGTGCTTCCATCCTGTTCTTGATTCTTTGATCTTTTTGTTTCAATTATAAAATATATCCAGGCTTACCTAATTGCTTCATTTCGAGTCTAACGCTTCTTTGTGTTAGGTCGTCCCAGTTTTGGTCACTGAGATTAAGATTATTCAAGTTATAAACAATGACAGTTTCATATCGCAGTGTGCGTGTGTGTAAAGACGTGAATTGTCAGCGTAGTAGTCATCGAGCAACGCGCAGAGTAGCAGCAGCGAGCAGAGTGCCTGATCTCTACGCAAACAGTGGGAATTCTACGTACAAGTAGCATATATGTAAAACTAGCAAATAGACTCATTTATTGAAAGACAATTATTTAGTAAACAATTTTATATTATAAAGCCATAAGACAATTGTAAATTTTAATGTGTTAATGAATAAAAATTTTCCTACCTCCAGATATAGACGTTGTTGTAATAATTTCAATATAACCTATCTATGCAGTTTTAATTTGTATCGTTGCGTAGATAGTATTTGGCGCCGTCAACGTGGTCGGCACGAGTTAAATAGTTGACACGATTTTAGTTAATGCCAAAACTGACATTAGGTCGTCATCTCAGGTGACTGGGTATTCATGACTACAAGTTACCTAGTATTTAGAGTCTATGTTATGCTTCCATACAGACCACGGACACACTACATACAGACGGACGGACGGAGCTTTATAGAGCTCTGACTGTAAAACAACTGGCGGTCTGTTAGGTCGTGGTCCAACATTATTAAAATTATGGTTGCTGTCGAAAGCTGGTCCACGATAGCAACACCATCAACATAAACTATATAAAAAAATCAACAAATTACTACACTAATAATACTCAACTCAAATCAATACTACTATTCACAACAAGAACAAGAATGAAATTCACTAAACTCAGTCCCTCTCGGGACTTACTACCTCTTTCCCGCCACACTGAAGTTGTAGGCACGGCCGAAAGGAGGCTTAAGAATACTTTCTGTACCTTCGCGGGAGACACTTGTGGGCGCGCACGGCCGAGTTCCGTTACTCTACGACAGGTGTCACCAAACTTTTTCACTTGAGGGCCGAATTGAAAAATCTTGGAAGTCAGGTGGTTCAACACACACACACACACACACACACAGATATAGTAAACTTATATTTTTTAAGCTTACGAAATAATAAATAAAATAGATATTAAAATACAAATTAAGCAGTCTTATCCAAAGAAAACAAATTCGATTATTCAACATAATGTAAATTAAAGTACGGAAAAAATAACATTCAAAGATATTTCTTATATCTTTGAAAAGCGTGATTCATTCAAGGCAGCCAGACGAACAAGCACATTAACCACGTAAATGTTTTAAGCTTGTACAAAATATTATAACATTTTAATGAACTTATTTCTTGTTTAGTTATTTTGTAAAATGTTATAATATTAGAGGTATTTTGACGATCTATTTAAAAACTGCACGCAGCATCTGCCGCTTTGCCGGGGGCCGGACAATGACCCTCCGCGGGCCGTAGTTTGGAGACCTCTGCTCTACGATACAAGTACCGTATCACAACCTGATAATGGTTTTATGGTTTTACTTTCTGAGAGCTAATTAATGAAAAGCAGCAGATAGATAGGCAAGCAGAAAGCAGTCTGAGAGTTAAAAAGATACATACATAAAGGAGATAAGAAGAGAGAGAGAGAGAGAGAGAGAGAGAGAGAGAGAGAGAGAGAGAGAGAGAGAGAGAGAGAGAGAGAGAGAGAGAGAGAGAGAGAGATTACCTTAGATCCTTCGTGTGAATTCGTGTTTTATTTAAAATGACGCGTTTCGGAACACATGTTTCATCTTCAGATTAATTCACTTAGTTGAGGTCGTTAACCTCATACGGACGTGTGTAAGTACAAAGTGATGTGATTTTAACATTTAACGACCTCAACTGAGTGATTTATTCCGAAGATGGAACATATGTTCCGAAACCCTATATTTTAAATAAAAAACGAAGACACACGACGGATCTAAGGTAATTTATTAATTTATAGATAACGAAGTTACTTCGATACCAATAACAATATGTATGTCAGAGAGAGAGGGGGAGAGAGAGAGAGAGAGAGAGAGAGAGAGAGAGAGAGAGAGAGAGAGAGAGAGAGAGAGAGAGAGAGATCAGTGGCGTATCTAGAATTTGCACATGGCGGTCCGGGGGTCGGGTGGGCTTCATACAAAAGAAAAATCAAATTAACACTAATCAATATTACTATCTTTAAAGTTGCTGAAATCAATCTCGTTAAAGTAAACGGCAATAACACAATAAAAATACACGTTATTCAAACGTTGTTTACAAGATATCTATTTACTGAATCAATTGATTTGCCTACATTTCATATTTCAAACGTATACGCTGATGCTGTGAAATAAACCCTGTTTGTATATTTAAAATAAAAGTTATTACTATACTAGCGTACACAGCTGGAAAAAATAATAATAAAACATCCTAAAAACTAAAAAGAGATTAATAAAATTCATTAACTTTTTTTCGACTCTCTTGGGGGCTCCGGTCACGTCCTCCCGTCCTCCTCCCCCCGTAAATACGCCCCTGAGACAGAGAGAGAGAGAGAGAGAGAGAGAGAGAGAGAGAGAGAGAGAGAGAGAGAGAGAGAGAAATTTTATAGTTTACAGTAGTCAAAACGTAGGAATTATTATGGAGAACACGTTTTGTTGTACTGAACATTCCCAACACGGACGAAGAGCAGAAGCAGAACCTTGGTAGGTTAAACGAGGTCGAAACACGTCCAACGTTTTAAAAGAACGGCAAAATAGGTTATAATTAGCAACACATATTACGCAAACGCGTTGCACAATAAATAGATTTTTCATAGAATTCACAGCGAAAAGAACGCTGTCTTACATCACAAACCGAGCGAGCGCGATGTTTACATTCAGAGGAACCGCTAGACAGCTGTTTATACTCGAATAACATCAAAGTGATTACTCACGTAAATTGTTTATATATAAATTAATTAACACAGGTTAAACATTCAAAGTCTTCTGTACGCGATAAACGTTTGCGTAGCACTTTATAAAATAAAATCACGCGGTAAATAAGAAGGCCTACTGATATGAACACAAGTACCATATTTTCCTAAGCGCAGAAATCCCACTTTAAAAGCCGGTGTCTATCTTTATCTGTTTTATAACCAATAATTCGTAGCCTACAGCCACATAATATTGTTACATAATAAGGAACGTTCTACTAGTATCTCGGCTATCCCAGCAGAACCCAGATGTAATATATGTGTGTGCGTACACATTGCTGCTGCTTTGTGATGAAAGACGATTACATGACAATTATCACGCGCCAACTATCGAGACTATTCGAGACCGCGCGGTCACCGTACTGAGTTCAAGGTCACTGTTTCTAGTGTTTAACACGTCATATAATGTGACAGATTATTCTGGAAACTAAGCGGGGGGTATAAATATAAGCATTCAGCGACGCTTAGTTTCTGTTTACGTCGGCGACTTCTCAGTTCAGTTGATATCGGACGATTTACACAGCGCGTCTCAAGTGGTGTATTAGTGAAATTGAGTACAGTGCAAAATTCTTTATGGTTGACATTATATGTGTGGACAGATTAACCTTGAATTATTGTACGAGTATAATCTTGTTGAATAACTTGTTGATTACAAACTGTTAATTGTGATAATTAAAGCTGGTTTCTAGTGACTTTATTGGTGTCTTGTATTTTGTTTCCCACTGTACCATACGACGATCAGTGAGACCGCGGCAACCGTCTCTGTCGCATCCTAGCATCTACCGTCTTCTGTCCTCACAATCTAATTTCGAGACTCTTGGTGCTCATAGCAGTGGCGTATCTAGAATTTGTCCTTGGGCTTCATACAAACAAAAAATTCGAGCTGGCTTTCGAATTTAACGCGAACGTTTGGGGATTCCAGAGCGGAGAGGATTATCAGAATTCGATGGGTCGTGTTTACTTTTTCCTACAAAAGATAAACACTGAAAAACCGAGATTATAGTGTCCGTTTTTCCATCAGATCATTATCAGAACTACACGATCGACTAGACACAACTGACTTTGTCTTTTGACTACGATTATGTTGTCTAATTAAGTAGTTTTGAAGATTTGAAGTTTTTACTGATTCTTTCGCTTCGGATTAGTCAAGTTTTATTATAATTGGAAAAAACAATTCGATCCTTCTTTCTCTCTTTCTCACTCCCCCCTCTCTCTCTCTCTCTCTCTCTCTCTCTCTCTCTCTCTCTCTCTCTCTCTCTCTCTCTCTCTCTCTCTCTCTCTCTCTCTCTCTCTCTCTTACTCTCCTTCTTATCTCTCATTTTCTGTCTTTCTTCTCGTTTATTACTGACTGAGCTTGGGGTCTTGCGTGACTGCACCTGTCATATACATCAAAGGTAAACCTATTGTAAACCTATCACCGTTTACCTGTTGTAAACGTTCTTTAAAAGACTTCGATGTTTCTTCACACATCTTTCTAACAAATTAAAAAAACATATTTATAATAAGTTCCTTTTTTGACACACTTCGAAAAAATAAGCTACAGAGCGATACCATTTGCTTTACGGCCTATCGTCATATAGTAAAGTTGATTTTACTTTCCGTTTAGTATAATCGATATTCTGAATTCTAAAAGAGTGAACTAACTTTATTTCGATGTAAAACCGGGTTCATTAGCGGCTCGTCAAATATTAAAACGTGAGTGTCCGTGGTATGAAGTGAAAGTGACTAAACGCAAGAACAATAAAGAAAGTTCGTTAAGTAGAGAGAAAGAGAGAGCGCCCAACGATAAAATCATAGGGGTTACGTTAAATGAATAATTAAAATGCAAATTATTGTACCATTAAAGCGTGCGCTGTAATCGTTAAGGCAGTGCGCGTATATGTGTGTGTGTGTGTGTGTGTGTGTGTATGCGATCGCACTTCAGTGTGTTAACACCGCAACTCTTGAAGACTCGGGTTCTTGAATAAAACAGAAACGCTGGGCCGTGAAATATGCGCGCCACGGTTTTAGAGAAACTTTATATGGCTAACGTAACGATAAGAAGTAACATCCCCACCCCTCTCAGTTTATACACATCCACCCTCACGTCATTCCGCCAACGACTTTCCACCACCGTCGTGTATAAATTTTCCGCGCAACGTTTATTCCTGCATCAAATACGAGGGGGGGGGGAGGTTAGTTACTACTTAAACCCTACTTAATCGTGTACCTTTAAAAATTGTTTCGTGCAGATTTCCACACGCTTCCAGAATAAATTTGTAACGTTGCTTTCGAATTTAACGCGAACGTTTGGGGATTCCAGAGCGGAGAAGATTATCAGAATTCGGTGGGTCGTATTTCCTTTCTCCTACAAAAGATAAGCATTGAAACACCGAGATTATAGTGTCCGTTTTTCCATCCGACCGATATTAGAACTAGACGATCGATTAGACAGAAATGAGTTTGCCGTTTGACTACGATTATGTTGTTAGAAGCGAAACACCTTTTAATCATTGTGCATCACAAAACCCGAACTTCAATTTCGTTCGTGATAAAAGTGTCACGGAAAATTCTTTTTTAAAGAAGAAAGTTGTGTTAGTGGTTAAAATCACAAACAGAATTATCACTGTTGCACACCACTATAGAAAAATTATTCTATGTGGCTGAGAGGCTAATCGGAATAATTTTTCTATAGTGGTGTGCAACAATGATAATTCTGTTTGGAAAATTCTTTAAAAGATGGCTGTGATGGATTGTACACAAGTCAAGACCAATCAATATTACTATCTTTAAAGTAGCTGAAAAACGTGTGATAACATCCTGAAATCAATCTTATAACTTGACATCCTTAAGTAACTTAACGGTAATAACACAATAAAAATACGTCCTATTATAGACACTGGATAAATTGTCCAGCGTCGCTAAATATCATTTTGAGCCTGATTAGTTTTGATTTTTCAGCGTTCCATGTTTCTTAGGGCCGCCCGTTAAAAGGCGAGGTCCGCTTTATAGGGTCCCCCGTTATAAGCGAGGTCCGCTTTACTGTATTCTGTAATGTTTCTACTTATTAATTCCACAGACAATTACTGTTGGTCTCCTACGTTCTTCCCTCCTCCTTCATCAAACCATTTTAAGTCGTCTACGTATTTTGTTGTTGTGAAACCGTAGGAATTAAGCGATGTACCGATCACCACAGACTGTTTAGTGATCGAAGCACTGTGTGATAAATGTTTCTATGTTTAATGTCCAACCTAACGCTCCTGATAATGCTCACGTACCATCGAAAGTTACGTTTGAAGATCGTACGGAAGAAGTTATAGAGATACTGCGGCTTATAAGTTCGCAATCGGCGGCGGTACTGTTTGCAATCTTCAAACTAATAAATAATAAAACAAAATATTATACACTTATACAAGTACAACTATTTATATAAATAATGTATCATTTATCATCTTCTTAACGGTTTTAGGCTTTAACGGCCTGTTCCTATTCCACCGTGAACAACTAATATGTATAAAGAATTACCTACATAGTTGGTTGAATTATGTTATATAATTGCTATTATTATTATTATTATTATTAAACATCATGAACCAACTGTTATAAAGAAACATTTCATGATGATTACTACGTTAATTGAAGAAAACTGTTTACTTAAATGTTATGATTAATAATTTGTGTTAATATTAGTAAGAATCAGGTATAAACTGTTACAAAAAGAAACAGGTCATTATGACTATTATGTTAAAGTGTATATTACATAAATTAAGAAATGGCCTAAAAATGTTATTGTGTAAAATTGGTGTTTGCAATTAGAGTAAGTTTCAGAAGAACTGTGGTAAGGGAGAGAGTATAATGTAAACCATAAAATGATTGTATGAGAGTATAATGTAAACCATAAAATGATTGTATCTTATAAAAAAAACAATGTATATTAGGAAAATTAAGGATGTTAAAAGGCATAATACAATTATGTTAACATTTGTTATAACCATTACTAATATTAATGTATTTAACTGTTATTAGTACATTGAAAGTGAATAGGAATTGTTTTAAAGCATTGAGGACAAAGAAGGGGCACTTTTAAATATAAAACATAAATTTAAATAAAAAATCCAAAATTGTAACTTCAAAGATACTGAACAGAAACCCATCTTGTGAGGTGTCTAAATAATCAGTGGAAAAAACTGGAATTCATTAATAACCATCTCATTAAAATTAGATTTAGTACAATGTGGGAGTTTCAAAATAATTATTTGATGGTATATTGGAACCAGAAAAACCGACGCCATCAATTGACAATGTCTAGGGCTTCAACCAATCGGAATTTTTCAAGTTTTGGTCCAGGAAGGCAGAAAAATCAACCCACGCCAGTTAGTTGATTGTTACACTTCAAAGAGTAAAGAACACACTCCCTGTATTACTTGTGTCCAGGAAATTGTTAACGAGTATCGAACACCAGACAGGTTAGGTGACCAAGATATATTTGTGAGTTATGAAATTAAATGAATAACCTAATCCGTGAATTGTAAAGAGTGATTTAACAATATTTAACTGTGAAAACAACTTACCCGAGTTTAAAAAGTGTATAATAATTGGTGAAATCAACTCAAGTCATTAATTCTATATAACCTAAGTGTGACACTAAATATTAATTATACACTATTTTTATGTTTTGAACTATCACTGAACCACTTAACATTAACACTTTTGAAATCATTAATTGTAAGATATTTTTGTGTACACTTCGAATTAAGAAGTGAATTTGTCGTTAACCTAAAAAGACACTGAACACTATTATTTTACACCACTGAAAACTGTTCGTGGATTAATTATAAGTAATTATTTAATTTATGTAATATATCAAAGGTTTGTGATGTTTTGTACTTCACTAAGGACATTTTTCGAGTAATTTATTGTGGTCACAAGAACCCATAGATTTGTTTACATTAAGTTGAATTAATATACAATATAACCTATTTCCCTGAGAATTTTCGATATTGCCAACATCTGAGCTTGTAATTGTACATATAGGGTAATTGACTAATAACATTTAAAGAATATTTATTTATTCTATAGTAAAAGAATAGTGAAGTAAACGAATTCATAGTTGTTTTTAATTATTTGGAATTATTAATAAAAGATTAAAAAGCTCGTGTCGACAGAATTCGAAGTGAAGTCTGGTGGCGACTTTGGGTACCAAGGTGGGCATCGATAATAAATTAGATTTTAAATTATTATTCATTCCAATTAATTTTTAAAGTAATTCTACATTTTAAAAGCCAATACTCACTTAATTATTTTTACATCGGAAATAAAATAAAATCATTATAAAACATTTTTTTAAGAAACATAAATAGATTAAAACCTCATAAAATTAGCTTACAACGTTAGGCGTTAAAGAAGAATTGATATATACAACAGAAGATTTAATTGAAATTTATTTTATTTTGTAATACAAATTTGGTGCTTAAAACGTGAGGCATATAAGCACATTGACATTTATTTAATTTTACATATTTGGCACCAACAACTTGGGGCTCTACAAAATACAACTCACATTCGAAAATTAATTATTTTTTGATTGTACAATATTAATTTTATTATTTGGAGTGGAGTCCCACAACAAGTCAGGGTACAAGCAGGGGTAGTTATTATAGTCAACGAAAAATGGAGAGATAAATAATATAATTAATATAAATTATATTTATTTCACATGTATAAATTTCACAAAAAATTCAGTACGTATAAAGAAAGAGAGGCTGTGGATTCTGTGAATAATAATTATTACGTGTACTTTAACTGTCAGTCTCACAGGGAGGAGATAAAAAACAACCACTCATTCCCCTTAATGTGGAACATTAGGTTTACCATTAAAAACACTTCCAGTATAATGGGCGGGCGGCCTCCCCTTGTGTAACAATACACTCTTTATTATTCCCATTAACGCGTTTCGTTCGATATAACAACAGCGACAGCACACCACAGTGAACCTTACATTAACAACGGTAATCAATAATGTACTTTTGAAAATTCGCTGTTCGTAAAGTAAATATACTTTTGCGCTAAACAAACGTAAATATTTGAGCAATGTAGATCGGATGTTAGCATTCGCTGCACCGTTACCTTAGATATAAATTAATGATTTTCACAGGCTTACGTAAACATGTACAGTAGAACTCCATTTATCCGAACTAATGCGTTCCAGACGTAATTCGGATACGCAGAAATTCGGTTAATTGGGGCAAAGGTAAGAAAAAGGTTATGTTGTGAAAGAAAACGCGAAAATTGGTCAAAAATCACTTTTATTTATTTTTATTACATGAATACAGTATCTCAATAAAAACCAGGTCACACGTATTTTGCAAAATGTTCACTTTTACTACAAAAAAATTTAAAATAATGCTCATACATAATTATAATTTTAGGCGAGCAGTAGGCGAGAAGAGAAACCATTGTACTGATCAGTACGTAAACTATGATCATAGCTAACACAGTCTTATATGTATTTCATTTGCTATGTTTTTTTGTTAGTACGGCAACTGAATTGAATGGGCCTAAACCTCTTTTTAGAAATTGCATTTTTTTAATTTTCTGATAACGATTCGGATAATTGGCGATTCGGATAACTGGAGTTCGGATAAATGGAGTTCTACCTGTACATGGCTAAGTGGCAAGGTGCTTAATTCATGAAGAAATGATCATGACAATGGACTGTAACGAAAACCCAGGCCAGTCGTATTCAAGCAGCCGAAATGGGATTTCTCAGTCACGTGGGTGAGTATACTCTTCAAGATCGCAAAAGAAATGTCGATGCACGAGAGGAACTGAATATTATGAGTATACGAGATAGTATTGCTCAGTATCGACTAAAATGTTTGGAACATCTTAATCGGATAGATGACTGCCGAATTCCTGAACAAGTATTGAATTTTAAGCCGAAAGGATGGCGAACTGTGGGACTTTGGGATGTGAGATTTAGGCTTTCGTTCTTTTTCATGTCCCGAGGTCAATATTTATCCCTATGTGAACCAGTCTATTCCGAAATGTCCTGATATGAAATCTCACACCACTGGTCTCTCAGGCTTACAGCCAACAGACTAGAATTTATTTTTTAAATTTCTAACAAAAACAAACTGTTTTCAGTAGCGGTAGTTGTTCGTTTATGGTCACATTTGCCTTCTCGGTATGGCGAAAAGGAACACGTTGACCTAATCTTCTTTAGAACACAATTTACAGTCCCCAATCCTATGCCACATTCTTATCGTATCTGTCTTTGTGTCATGTTTGTATGCTGAGATGAAGTGACAACCCTTGAACGCTTCTTTTGTGTTATGTCCATTTTTATTTCACCAAACTTACAGTGTACGTTTCTTAAACATAACACAATACACGCTGTGTCCTTTATCAAAATAACCACGTACGATAACACGTATTCACTGTTTCAATTAAAACAACTCAAAAGCACACACGGCAACAGGAAAAACACAAGAATAATCACAAACAACAAAACGTTGTTGTGAGTCAATGCTACCAGGAGAAAAATAGTTTTACAAAATCTAGACGAAATAGCAAGTCATTAAACGGTTCGCGCAGATGGTAGTGGTGGCACGAAAGGCAGTGCAGGATGTAGGGTGTGAGGTGACCAACCATGACACACAACCATGTGATACACCATCAATGTGGCTGTTCTGAACACAAAATAATTGGTCCGAAAACAACGCGTCAAGCTACGAATGCGCAATCAGATAGTTTGACGCAGTACACGCAGACAGCCGTTTCATAACTAATTATTTTGGCTGTACACAACTGTTCGGATTAATTCAATATTTCCGATCTGAGCTTGTCGGTCGTTTCCAAAACTCTGCCCCCATGTAACAGCCTTAGGCGGGCCGCACACTGAAGCGGCATTTTGTTTCGCGACGGGATCGTTTTGGCGCATTGTGTCACTGAGCGTCGCAGACGACTCTATTGCAGTCAGGATCTATGAAGCGCCACACATTGGCTGCGACATTGTCTGGAAGCCACTCGCGACCAAAGACGAAGCTCCTTCAATTCATGTCTCGCAACAAAACAGCTTGCGACGTTTTGAACTGCGCATACGCTGTATTCTAACCACACAAGACAGGAAGTTTATATTGCACTTACCTAGTCCATGCCTTCTATTTTAATGCCTGTCACGAATCCACGAACCACACACTTTCACAGTTCAAAAACAGCTGACGAGAAACTGTTTTGTCGTGAGCCAATGTCTCAAGCCTCTCTCCACCGAAGCGACGCGGCACTTTGAAACACGATGTGTCGAAACCGTATCTGTTGCAAAACAAAATGTCGCTCCACCAGCGTGCGGCCGGCCTTAGTTGCTGTGTGGGTATATATTGTATGTGTGGCCTTAGTATGTGTGGACTATGGATTTTGTGGTAACTTGTTTTTCATTTGTGAGGATGTCATTTTGTAACGATAGTACAATTTGTTAGTTTTGCTTATGCGACATTTCCTTTCTTCATAACTTTCAGGCCTCACTTTAAATACAGTGGATTCCGCTTCATCGGGACCGTATCAAGTTGGCCCCATTAAGCGGCTGCCCCTATTAACAGAAATTACTAAAAAATAAGCAAGTGTACTTAATAACGAAAAACCAAACATAACTACACAGGGGTCTATTTCTAATCGTGTAAATTACGTACCGTACTTTAAACAAAATAAAAAATTGCTTATTTTTTCTGTTTTAGAAGAGAAAATCAAAGCCACTACTGGACCGAATAACCGGCGGTCCGGACCACCTATTGACCGAAGCACCTTTCTATGAGTACCACCCTGTTTTGTTTTTGTATTTTGAAAATTGGTCCAATAAAGCGGCTGACCCTAAAACCGGTGGCCCAATTAACCGAAATACACTGTATTCATATTTTACATTTTTCACATATTGTGGCCGGACTGTTTGTTGTTCTCGCATCGTTGTTAACGTAAGTTATTTTGCTATTTTTTCCAATAAAAAAAATCTTGGTTATAAAAATAACATACTACGTGCATGTTTTTACATTATACACTCTGTTTTAACAATATCCGATTATCTGTCCGTTTTATGAGTGAATGAAATGTTGCAGTAAAAATTAAAAACAAAAAAAAAATAATAATAATAATCAAGTTAACGATAATCCGTTATGACTGGCGTTGAAGTAGTAAAACATTTCTCCTCGGTACAATGCAACTCACAAACAAAGGCAATCTACAAATACGTGGTAACATCACTTTGATGGGGTTAAAGTCGTTACACCTGCGTTATATTCTGACACAAACTGCACTCGTCATAGACGAAAACTGCTCTGAAAGCAAAAATAATTAATAAACAGTAAAATATTCTTTGTATTTAAAATTACCTGCCGGGCTGTTTGGGCGTGGCCAAGGTTTTCATTAAAACCAAACGTTTCAGCAGCAGCACTGGCTGCCGTCTTCAGTGAATGCTGACGTACACCACAGTACTGTGGGCCTGACGTACGACGGTCCGCGTTAGGTTTGCCTCGAATACATCCACTGAAGCTGCTGCTGCTGAAACGTTTGGTTTTAATGAAAACCTTGGACCACGGCCAAACAGCCCGGCAGGTAAGTTAAATACAACTGACACCGGCCGTGAAAGCCTTCGAACAATTCTAAAATATTCTTTATCCGTTCACGATGGAGGAAGTGTTGTATAAAATTGTTTGTACACACAACTATTCGTCAACTATTAACACACATTTAAAATACACATACACATACACACACACATAAATACAAGGAATGTGCTAGAAAAATTTGTAACTGTACAGAAGGGGGGTGACAGGGTTCAGAGGTAGGGAAGGGACATTTGAATTATAGCTTATTGTGTGTGGCCAGCGGGGAGGGGTGGGGGTGTGAAAGGTTGGTTTTTACTTTCTTCTTGTTAATGCCGATCTGACGATGAGCTGTGAAGCTTGAAAGCGCAAATCGGAATAATTTTTCTATAGTGGTGTGCAACAGTAATAATTCTGTTTGTGATTATAACCACTAACACAACTTTCTTCATTAAACTTCTGAAATTATTTCAATTTACAGAAGACAATGGTGGGATCATCTGCAAAGAAGACCGAGGATCGATTGCCGAAAGCGCCAGTGAATTATAAAGCCAGTGGTAGAAGAGACGTGGGTCGTCCGAGGATGAAATGGGTGTCGGAACAGGTGTATATAACCTAATCGAAGAAGAAGAAGAAGAAGAAGAAGAAGAAGAAGAAGAAGAAGAAGAAGAAGAAGAAGAAGAAGAAGAAGAAGAAGAAGAAGAAGAAGAAGAAGAAGAAGAAGAAGAAGAAGAAGAAGAAGAAGAAGAAGAAGAAGAAGAAGAAGAAGAAGAAGAAGAAGAAGAAGAAGAAGAAGAGTACAAAACGAAACAATGAGAGAACTCAATTACAAATTACTTTATTGTAACATTATTACATTATTTTAATTAATTATTATTAATTACTTTATTACACATTATTTTCCATTATTAAATTATTGCAAATCAATCATTAGAAAATCTGTCAATTTTAATGTTTCATACAAAACAACAACAAACACGATGAGAACGTACGTGTTATATTGTTTGTCCAGAGTTCCAATTTTCCTGGAAAAAAATCCAAGCATATCAAATCCAGAGCAAGTAGACCCATAGACCACGTTACTACTTCGGATTAAAATATCGATAGAATCTGCTACTAGACTTCAGAATATGCTACTTTATCACGTGGGACAAACTACAAAAAAAAATTGTACGGTTAAAAGTTTCAATGAGTTATGATGATTTCAGTAAACAAGTGAATTTAATGTAGGGGAGATTTGGTAAACACGTGTAACAACTGAACACTCTGATTTCCCAGGAGATCGCCTTCAACATTACATCATTGGCTCAACTGAAATCGAGTCATACATGGATCTGCTGATAGAGATTCAAAAATTGTATAATGAACTTATAATTAAAATTTAAAACAGACCGTTAGGACTAACTTTTATTACATTCAGAACGAGTTATCAGATTTTCATAGCATAGCTGAGTTGAAATTCAAATTTGTAATATCAAATTTTGAATTTACATTTAGAGCAGATAATATCTCTGCAGTTCGTAAAATGAGTTGCTCTGACTACAAAATAAATGCGAAAGCAAAAATTAAAAATCTGTCAAGTTACAGTTACCAATTTACATTCAGCTTCCGTACCTGATTATTAAGTAAACCTGATCTATCAGTTAGGCTAGTAAGGAAACAGCCACCAAAACTTAAAACTACCAAACAGTGGGCGACAATTATTTGGCGAATACTCCACCTCCTTCCGCGTGAAAATATTACGATGAAGCAAATCTGGGGAGGAGAAGGATTCACCTCATCGTATGTCCAACGTATGTCCCAGAACTATAAATCTGAAACAGATACCCTCATATATCCTGTAATCCTGGGCCCGGAACCTAACATTTCTCCTTACAGAAACCTAATTTCAAAATTATTGTAAATCTCAAGCCAAGTTCTGCGGAAACTTCTCTCATCGGAGCCGTTGTTGTATATCCGATTTATTATCTCATTTTCGTAATTTGACATCTCAATGTAGAATAAGTCAGCGAAATAATAACACAATATGCAGACAAACATGACCAGAGAATTCAGATCGACGATAACCCAATAATGCGACACGTGGTGGAAGAAGCTCCACACGTCCGGAGGCGACTCAAAAGACAGAAGCCACACGATCTGGTATCGCAATAGAAAGCAATTACTATGTATAGATCCATAAAACTCGACGTGAGAAAAAGAAGAATAATCTTGGGATTAGCCACTGGGCTTCACCCCACCACCCGTGAAGGAATCATGAAGGAGAAGCTGCTGGATGAGCTCGCTCAGTTGTAGCATTAAGGGAGGTGTTTTTAGTGGGTTAGAATCCCACACTACTAGGAGCTAAGGAGTTCCTATTTTCTATAGAGATTTTCACCTACCTTCGAACAAAATTTCGTAATTTAATACTTAACGACTATTTGATTGCAATCGTCTGGATTTTTTCATTTATAAAGTGGTAATTTCAGATTTGTATAAAGGTCTGAATGTTGATGTACCACAGAGCGCCAGCTAAAGTCCTCAGAACGTCCGATTTGGAACTTTTCTCAAACTTGTAGGTTTGACGTATCCTAATAGCTGGTGTCCGCATAGAATCATTTGAGTCTTCACGTGGTTTTTTGTAATAATATAATAATAATAATAATAATAGTTCGTTACTAATGACAGCTTGCACTTACGGCCAAGGACATCTGCCTTAGCCTGAAGCGTAGCTGTCTTCGTTTGATCTTAATATGCTTCTGATACAGGTATGATATTTTTTGTTACAGATGAAGAGTACACAATTTCTCCTCCTCGTCCTATGGAGCTACAGCCCGAAGTCCAGCACTGGCCTCCTCTATCCAGACCTCTCTCTATCAATAGCAAAGGGCTTCCATCCTCGTACTCCCAACATCTCTCTTGCTTCCACAGCGACAGCATCTTCCCATCTTTTACTTGGACGGCCTTTTAGTCTTTTGGCATCTATACTCCCCATACTTTTTTAGGTGTTCGTTTGTCATCCATTCGACATGGCCAGCCCTCCTCGG
The DNA here is from genome assembly GCA_034769895.1 of Magicicada septendecula. Lineage (NCBI taxonomy): Eukaryota > Metazoa > Arthropoda > Insecta > Hemiptera > Cicadidae > Magicicada > Magicicada septendecula. The sequence goes on from CM068370.1 coordinate 493,875,925, forward strand.
TTTAGGTACACTTCCACGGTTGGTTCGTTGAAGTGACAGTATATCTCATCATTATGCCATATCCTCCATTCCCCATTTCTATAGACGGAGCCCAGAATCCGGCTCAGGTGCTTCTTTTCAAATATCTTCAGGAGTTCAATTCCTCTTTATGTTAGTAACCAGGTTTCACTGCCATATCACAAAATGGGTCGTATGATGGTTTTGTATAGGCCTAAGCGCATTTTTGTCTGCCTATGAATAACTCATGACTTAAAGGTGGTGATAAGCGTGAAGTACGCCTTGTTGGCTAGTTGGCTAGAGTTATCTTTCTCCTTTCTCATTATGGGCCTCTTCATTCCCATCTTCATATATCGTCGCTTCTAGGACACAATATCTGGTCCTTGTTTATATAAACAGTAATCAAAACTCTAATTAGTTATTTCTCTGTGTCCAATTATTTTTTTTTATTGATCGAATAATCGTATTAATAATATGGTAATATGTTTTATTTGGTCACCAATTTTTTTTTTATGTATTCCCCAAAATTTTGAGGGAATACATAAGCAATTCCTTTCGGCGAGTCGGTTGGAAAACATTGGCCTATATTATTGCTTTCCGATTTAACGTAAACAACAAAGAAGATTCATAATTTACTTATAGTTGTTTGGGAAACAAGTCTTTCGAGCGGCAATAAAATCAGAGGAACTCTGCAGGAAACTCTGATTCGTTCGCTAACTTTTATGTGGTATCGAAGCGCGTGGTTACAAAGAAAAAAAAATCTAAAGTAGGTTGCACGCGACGGAAATAGTGTGTGAAGTTTCACAAAGGTAAAAGTTTACAATAAAACAAATTTAACCTGAAACAGTGCTACTAGGATTGAATAAATAACTATGTGACTCATTTGCTGCGGTAACAGCTTATTATGGCAACGTTTTCTGTTTGTTTACGATATAATAAAAAAGTAGTGCATCTGTACAATGAAAATCAGTGACTGTTTACTGTTAACCTAGTTACCCAGAGGATGGGTTAACCTGGGAGGTGAGAAACTATAATTGAATAGCGTTAGTATAGAGTCTTGCTTTCTCCTCCGCAAGTCCCTCCTCTGTTGGACCACCTCCCGTTGCGCACTCCTCCACAATAGCGCTGCAACATGAGTTGAATCTTATGTTGGAGCCTAAGGGTACGGTTACACGAGCGTTTTAACTCGGCCGTGTGCGTGCAGTTGGGAAACGCACTGAATTTAACACACAAGCGGCAATGAAATTGGTCACGCGGATGTGGAAAAAACGCACGGGTCGTCAACTCTGCTGCGTGTTCAGGGTCTCCCGCATCGAAACGCAACCTCCTGCGTACACGCACGAGAGTGGTCACAAGAAGTGTTAGATGCCGTTAAAATAGCATTTGTCTATTTACTTGTTACTGTGGTAATTCATTTTGGTCTCCATGATGATGTTGACATCTTTATAATAAAATATGTTATGTAAATAATTTTCTTAATAAAGATTTATTTACTATTGATAACAAATGTTTTCTTTAATCTAAACACGGACGTTTCTGTGCAGTTGCGTTTTAACCTTTATATACACATTTAATCTTTATAGCCAGAGCTGTAGGAATGCGTGTCCGAGACGTCCCAACGCTGCCGTCCGATTATAAACCGCCTGTGTGACTACACTTCCGTTCGTGCACGTACGAGAATAAAACGCACGTGTGACTAGTGTGCGTTATTCCAAACTCCGCGCGCGTGGAAGGTCGGAAAAAAACGCTTGTGTAACCGTACCCTAATGTTGCCAAGCTATAGCGCGGATGGCAACCAGCTGAATCATCGAAAAAAAAACGATTTATTACTTCTAGTGTCGTCTGTTGCACGCGTCGGCGCGATTTAGTGTCAGCTGACAGAACACGTGATAGTTTCTCTTGTCTCTGCACAGCTGACAGGTCTTGCCTTCGTATGTGCTCCTGACTATAGTCAACAATAGACTCAGTAATGTTACACTGTTATGTAGAGTAGCCCAATCCTCGCTACTGCGCAGAACGACTGGAGGGAACGTGATGCTCCCAACTGCCCTTTGCGCAAAATAAACGCAAATTTATTATTTCATTAGTAAAATCATTATGTTTCATTAGTAAGTTGTTAAATCGAATCTGCAAAGACTCTGGATTACAAGTGTCCACACCTAACACCAAGGTGATGGCTTTTCGTGGAAATGATCCCTTACCGGGCAGAATTGTTGTAGATGGTACTGTCCTGGAGCAATCAGCAATTTTAAATACCTGGGCTATAGTGTGTCTTATAATACAAGCATAGACGTGGTGAATAAGTTGCATAAGTTCAACCTTTGAACAGGACCATCAGGCGAACTGTTAAGTCAGCAAGTAAAGAAACACGCCTAAAATTCTACAAGGTAATGGCCCTTCCCACATTTCTTTATGGATCTGAGAATTGGACTTTAACGAAAGGCCAGACCGGTCGCATCCAAGCGGCTGAAATGAGATTTCTCAGGGACGTGGCAGGGTATACTCTACATGATCATAGAAGAGACACAGATATACGGCAGGAACTGAATATTATGGGTATACTCGACAGGATCGCCCAGTATCGCCTGAATTGGTGGGAACATCTTTGGCGAATAGATGACTCACGCATCCCCAAACAACTGTGGAACTATAAGCCGAGAGGACGGAGAGGTGTGGAACATCCGAGGAAGCGCTGCAGTGAGCTTCTCTAATGTTTACCTATTTGAGACCGGAACAAACCATGCTTGGTTTAATCCGTGAAGATGATGATGACGACGTGTGCAGATAGTATCGCGGACAGTGTTTTGAGCTTACAACGCGAAACTCTGTGTATTTGAATAAGCGGCGAGCGTTTGGGTGGAGTGCAGTGGATGTTAAAGTAGTTTCGTTAGTATACACGGTGCTTACGCAATAGGGGGGGGGTTCCAAGACTCGGCTCACCGATAGCCGGCGGGGGATGGGGTAACTTACGACTTGACTGCGCGCCAAAGCAGCACTACGTTTGAAAGCAGCGACTGTCACACCGTCTCTTGCCCATCGCATCACATTGTAACCACAGATCAGAAGGATTGTTTTTTTGTTTATTCTAAATTTTGTTTTATTACAATTTAAAAAAACCGTCATTATATTCATCATCGACTTCACGGGGTAGGCTCAACTATTTCGACTCAATGTCCCGTTTCCTTAAAGTATTGTTACGTAATGCGGGAAAAATGTTACACCATCACAAAACATTCTACACGTGTTTCTCGGGTGTTCGAGTGGAATCCGGCTGTAATGTTGTGTGCGTACGTGAGGTCAACTGCGTTAGCGAGACTTTTCTAGACGACGCCGGCCGCGCGCACTGGGCCAAAACCCCAATCAATTACGTTCTAATATAGCGCTGGTGCGTAGTATGGAATAGGCTGGAATTTCAGCGGTGTCTAAATACAAGTACTCAGCGACGCTTGGTTCAGTTATTGTCGGGCGATTTACACAGTGCGGTTCGAAGTATTGTGGCAAAGTGTTACTTGTTTTATAATTGTACGGGACAAATTGTAATGCAGTTGTGTTTTATATTAGTTGACATTTTTACTGCATGTGAACAATTTTTATTTGATTTGTTGTAAGAGACTATCTTGTTTATTACAAACTGTTTAATTGTGGTAATTAAAGCTGGTGATTAGTGACGTAATTGGTGTCTTGTATTTTGTTTTCCACTGTAGGCTACCATATGACCGTCGTAACAGTATTGTTTCTTCTAATACTATAATGAAAATCGTTTTATTAACAAATGTTGAACTAATGGTCAAATAATAGCAGTAATTCATTAATTTCATTAAAATTAATTAAAAGCGTACATCAGATAGGCTTCCAGATTGTCTTGGAAGCCTAATAATACCTTTCTGTGGAACATAAATACTATAAAGAGAACATTAAAATTAACCTTTTTTTTGTAGGCCTCGGTTTATGGCAAACTAGAGGGTAAAGCAAACAGGACCTTTGTTGCGGAATTAAATAAATCAGCTGACATGGCTCAAGCACAGTGTAAAGCACTTCGTCACATGAATCATTTGTTTCAAGTTGCTTGTAACCAGCGGAAAACGGTGTCCTCCTGCTCTCTTTGAAGTCAACTTCTTTTCATTTTTCAAAATTTTTCAAAATCTGTTATATTTGTTATTGAGTATAAGGTGTATTACTCTAGATTATTTAAACTTGTCATTGAGCTAAATAGTAATTTTTTTAAAGTTGACAAAATTTGGAAATCAATTAATTACATTTCAAAAATGACAACCAGTTTAAAATTTGTTTTGCTTCAACATTTAAAAACTTTTTTCTGATTTCGGGGGGGGGGTATATATCCCCCATAATCCTCCCTAGGTTCGCCTCTGCCATAATACGATGAGGCCACCTCTCATACTACTGCCATGCCCCTCGATCTGCCACCCATAGATCGACCCATTGAGGATGCCCGAGCCATCCGCTATGGGCGAAACGTTTGGAGTTTCAAGTAATAAGACGACGCGTGTTGAACCGAATAACAGTATTGTTACAATTTTCATCTCTACCATTTCTCTACGTCAATCCCCATTTCCGCTCTTATGTCTACATTATGTTAATTCTGTCAAATCCATTTCGTCTACAGTCTCGTCTCCAATAATCCGGCTCCTTTATTATAGTATGAGCACATTCCTGAAATATAAAGGGCCCATTGGAAGTTTTGTTTTAAAATGGCAGAGAAGCGTCATTGAGATAATAATATCACTGTTAGCGTTGGCTTTAATCTTATCCTCTTAGCCACAACAACTGGCCTTGAGAACGCTTTCGTCAGTTCCAAAATCCTGACCAAAGCAAAGATGCGCGCCACGCTCACAACACGTACTCACACTTCTAATCCGATTAGCAGAAATGCGCGTGTACGAGCGCGCGCTTTCTCTGGTCACCGCGCGTCTGAATCGATAATTCCGCAAACACGGCTTGTCAATTACACCGGTGAAATGTCGACACACCCACACTCGCGCGCGCTCACACACACACACACACACACACAAACACACGCGCGCGCGCGCGTTAAAAGTCTTCAACACGTATCTAACAACAAATTTTAATAAACTTGCATTAGTTTTCGTATTACAGTCTTTATTATATCTGACTCAATGTCAGTTAAAGTGCTTGAAAGTTCTTAACCAAACGGATAACTGCCACATCCCCAAACAACTATGGAACTATAAGTCCAAGGGATGGAGAGGTGTGGTACGTCCGAGGAAGCGCTGGAGAGACGATCTCTAGGTTTTGCCTGTTTGAGACCAGAACAAACCATCCTTAGTCTGATCCTTGCAGATGATCATGATGATGACTGTTAGCAAACAATAGTGTAGTAATCATGGATAACGCCCCATATCATTTCTCATGGCTGAACGTTATTACGCAGAAAAATTAAGCTTGTATGCACCGGCTCGTACGTCGTTGTTTGCATCAAGGAATTTGCCTTCAAATAAAACTGCATTCATATGTCAGCCACCGTATTTACGGCGCCAATTATTATCATTTCCTCCCAGAAAATAAAACCATAGTTTTTGAGCATCTTGAAGTTATAAAACAAAAATCGCTAAGTTAGTTCATCACTAAACCGGAGAGATCATTTCAGAAATAAATGTTTTGAACGCTAGAAAACATAGGTGCGTTATATCCGATAGAAATATTGTTTTAAAGGTAGATTTTGTGAACAGAAACGTAATTTTTCAATTAAAATTGCTAGAACTTATAGATGAAATCTCGTGTGTTCGTTTGTTTACACACAGATAAACGCGTGGATTCATCTCATAAATCCGCAAATGCACACACATAAAATGAACGTCTCCCCCACACAGATAAATCAAATTGGTCATCTGTTAACGGTTTCTTAAGCAGAGATCTCACCACTAAATCTGTCGCAAACAGTAATTTCCAAAACAGCGAAAAACCACGTCCAACAAACACTTCATTATTAATAGGGGTGTTTTTTCTGATAAGTGTTAAGAAACTCCAAAAAAAATTAATTAAAATTTTTTTCTATAAAGTCGTGATATTTTAATTAGAATTTCACACAAGGCTGTGAAGAAGCTGTACAAGGTAGACTGGCTGGCTGAGAAAAGATGCCGCAGTGTTGCGCTGTGTAGTACACGTCAAGGCTCTCACTCACTCACTCACTCACTCACTCTCTCTCCCTCTCTCTCGCCCCCCTCACTCACTCTCTCTTTCTCCCCCACCCCCAACCAGTCTCGCGGCTTTCATTGCTAACCTCGAAATTTCATAACATCAATTCAGTGACGTAATCACAATTAACAAACGTTTGACTTCGGAAGGGCGGGGTGCGGTTAAGACAATGCTTATTTTTCTTTAGGCACTTTACGTCAGCGCTCTGATCAGTCACAGCGTGATCACCGTGCTGAACTGAGACCCCCCGAAAGTATAAACTCCTGTGGCGCACTGACAATTAGTCACAAGCAAACTGACGCAAGGAAATTGACGCAAGCTGCAATCGTTTCACTGAAAGCCGAGTTTCGTAGTTTCACAGCAGCGACGGAAGATGAGAAGTGGAAGCGTTCTCTGTACATTCTTACAAGTCTCGACGGCCAATGTCGGCCATACATGAGTCGTTTCAGTCTCAAATGATTTTTAAGCAACTGTCTATGTACTGGGGCTGTTGTCATGTTTAAGGCCTCCGCTGACAGCAGCACGACGGGGCGGCTTCACTGAAGGTGATGTGGCAATACTGCGCTACCATGATCCATGTGGATTGAATACGGTAATGTCAGATCATATCAGGGGAAGTAAAAGCCTAGCCCAATCGCAACATGAGTTTCCTTCCGCCTCATGAATGTACTCTAAACAACAGCAAGCCAAATTTGACACACTGTACTAAAGTAAGCCTATATCATCATCATCATCATCTTCTTCTTCTTACAGGTTTTAGGCTTTAGCAGCCTGTTCCTGTTCCACAGTCCACCTTTTCTTAGGGCAACCAACTTTTCTTCTGCCTCTAGGGTTGTAATCTTTCGCCATCTTCGGTATTCTACTTTTTTCCATTCTACTGATGTGTTGAATCCATTTCCCTATGTATTCTTTAATCCTTTCATTAACTGCAAAAATATCTAAATCACTTCTTATCTCTTAATTTCTTATATGATAACGTCTATTACACCTTTAGTAAGCCTATATGAGTGTTTCATTTAAGCTCTACATCGTATTAATATAAGGATAATAATATATGCACGAATTGTACCACGGCCGGAGGCCGAATCAGGCCGTTGTCGTAATGAAAAAGAAAATAATAATGTATGCATAACAGTTATCACTACCTTTATTTAACACACACACACACACACACACACACACACACACACACACACACACACACACACACACACACACACACACACACACACACACACACACACACACACACACACACACACACACACACACACACACACACACACACACACACACACACACACACACACACACACACACACACACACACACACACACACACACACACACACACACACACACACACACACACACACACACACACACACACTAAAACACTCCTCACTGGGTAGGCTGTTAACCGTTTCTCTATTGCCCGTATACGAAGCGTGATACTGTCTATAAATTTTGTCGACAAATGGACATAAATAATTTTAAATTGTGTCTGGTTAATGACGGAAACTTTCACTGTTTATCAATCCACGGTCACTACTAAACTAACAACTAAACTAAGGATAACGTCTAGTGTCAAGTGACCCACGGCCCAGCACTGTGTAGCTACCAATCCTCTCTAAAGTTCAGGCAAGGGTAACGTCTAGTGTCAAGTGACCCACGGCCCAGCACTGTGTAGCTACCAATCGTCTCTAAAGTTCAGGCAAGGGTAACGTCTAGTGTCAAGTGACCCACGGCCCAGCACTGTGTAGCTACCAATCGTCTCTACAGTTCAGGCAAGGGTAACGTCTAGTGTCAAGTGACCCACGGCCCACCACTGTGTAGCTACCAATCGTCTCTAAAGTTCAAGCAAGGCTAACGTCTAGTGTCAAGTGACCCACGGCCCAGCACTGTGTAGCTACCAATCGTCTCTAAAGTTCAGGCAAGGGTAACGTCTAGTGTCAAGTGACCCACGGCCAAGCACTGTGTAGCTACCAATCGTCTATAAAGTTCAAGCAAGGGTAACGTCTAGTGTCAAGTGACCCACGGCCCAGCACTGTGTAGCTACCAATCGTCTCTAATGTTCAGGCAAGGGTAACGTCTAGTGTCAAGTGACCCACGGCCCAGCACTGTGTAGCTACCAATCGTCTCTAAAGTTCAGGCAAGGGTAACGTCTAGTGTCAAGTGACCCACGGCCCACCACTGTGTAGCTAGATCGTCTCTAATGTTCAGGCAAGGGTAACGTCTAGTGTTAAGTGGCTCAAGGGCCAGCACTGTGTAGCTACCAATCGTCTCTAAAGGTCAAACAAACGGTTTACATCAGTAAAGCCTTATATTTTCCATTAGCTATAACGTATTACTCTGAAAGACATAAGGTATAGCTCTTAAAGAGAAAAGGTTCGTATTAATATCATTGAGGAAAATGAATGGACAAACCATTATAGAAAGTTATATTTTGACAGTGCAATAGAAAATGATAAGGAATATATACTGTAAGTAAGCTCAGTGGAAAATGTCTAGACAAGTTAACTGTAGAAGAACTCCAACAATCAATGAATGGAATGAAAGTAGAAAGGCACCAGAACTTAATGAAATAAATGCTGAGTTAACAAAATATGGTGGCACATTACTGCATTTAAGAACTATCCATTTTATAAATAAAATTCCATTTGGTTGGAAAACACCATTCCAAATGGCGGAGAAAGTGATTTCGTTATATAAAAAAGGAGACAGAACAGATGCAAATAATTAGAGGGAAATAAGCTAGCTGGACTCAAAGTACAAAATATATATATAAGAATTCTCAATCAGAGATTAAGAGTCATTTTAGATGCATTACTTCTTGAAGAGCAAATGGGTTTTCGAAAGGGTAGATCGACTGTGGATCCATTGTTTGTATTACGGCAGATAATAGAGAAAAGGCGGGAGTATAACCAGGAAACGGTTTGTATGTACTTTGGCGACATTCACTCTATTTTTCTGCTCTTAAAAAATTTTCTGCCCCATCCTGAATGCATGGTTAATTAAACTCTTAGTAAAATATCGTTTAAAAACTTACCATTTTTGTAAACCCTTTCACTAGATGTGTAAGTACTTCGAGAATGCTTACCTGGAAAGAAAATGTACAGTTTTAGTCAATGCACTTAACAGACACTATATATACAGTCATTAACATAAAACAATCGACTTTTTAACTCTACATGACATGTGACATTTACTTACTTTGCTAACACACATAAGTTCTGCTCAATGTTACCAAACGTTCTTGTAGCAGATTGCAAACATAAAATAGGTAAAAAAAATTGGCCAAAACCATGGCCTTTAAAAGGTAAATAACCAGTGAGGACTAAGACTGTTATAAACAACAGCACATTAGAACAAGTTAGCCGTTTGAAATATTTTGGCTGTGCAGTAGGCTAACCTATGAATCTGAATATGAAATAAGAGAGAAGGTAAATAAATTTAGGAATATTTGTGGTACGATTCATAGAAATCTTAAGACGTAAAACAAGACACAGCACAACGATTAAATTATATAAGACAACTGCAATACCCACAATGACATATGCGGGTGAGACGTGGATCATGACAAAAAAGGAATGCGGCAAGATTCAGAGTGGTGAAATATAGTTTCTTCGAAATACTTTAAATTATACATTCCAAGATAGAATAAGGACTGATGATATCATGGCGGGACTCGAAGTAAGGGACATAAATGAAATTATTTCAATTTACAGAAGACAATGATGGGATCATCTGCAAAGGATGACAGAGGATCGATTGACGAAAGCGACACTGAACTTTAAAGCCATTGGTAGAAGAGATGTAGGTCGTCCGAGGATGAGATGAGTGCTGGAACAGGTTTATATAACCTAATCCTTGAAGTGAATAAGTATAACGTAGGCCTACAAGCGGGGGCCGGAGTGCTGTGTGTAGCTGAAAGGAATCGTCTGAGCAAACAACATTCCTCCCTCCCTCCTTCCGTCGCCTTGTAAACCGAAACAGAATTTTTTATTTACGATGCGAGCGCTGCATCACCTTGGCAGCACAACTCACCTCAAAGTTTCATTTCCGAGCGTAAACAACGGTAGATAGTAATCCCTTTTTACTCTTTTTTTTTTGTTGGAATTCTACGAATGCCTTCCGGGCAAGCTTAATTTTTCTGCGTAATAACATTCAGTCATGACGAAATGATATGAGGCGTTATCCATGATTGCTACACTATTGTTTGGTAAGAGCCATCATCATCTTCATCTGCAAGGATCAAACCAAAGATGGTTTGTTCATCCTGTTATTTGAATTAGCAGTCTCTGTAATTCCAACTTTGTCGTGTTTACTTGCTAAACTGCTACTTGTCATGTTCCGGACGAGGCCTTTCAGTGTTTCCACCATTTTCAAGTCCTAAAACCACGACCTGGTCCACCTTGAACTCCTGCCCACCTGTTACTGTCTGCCGCAGACAACAGTAATCAGACCATATTGGTTGCAGATAGCCTACCTTATACGCCTACAGTTTGCACTGTTATTGACGACGATTATTACCGGATCGATACGGTTTATTCCATATCAATATAATCAACCTACACCAATATATAATCAGCCTGTCACATACTAATATAGTACTATTACATACAAACGAGCGCGTGCACACACACACACACACACACACACACACACACACAAGGCGTCCTCTACTTTTGCACATTTCGGTTTTTTGAACATTCAAAATCGACACCCTTTATTTAAATTTCTTACTACAGCTTCGCACTTTCGAACATTGACGGAGTTGTGAGGCAGTGAATAAGCGTTAAGAAAAGTGCGCAAATTCGTTATTATTCCCGCTACTACGGTTTCTCATACTTAATGTTACTCTATTAATACAAAGAACGCAAAGCGTTATGTGACGAATTTTTTATATAAAAAAGACTGTGCTGTAGTTTGTTTCACAAACTTTACTGATGTACGAAAATGATTAATTTAGCATTTTATTGTATTATGTATTTTTTACAGTACGAGTAATCATATGATGGGCGCACCCTATCAATAGAAACAGAAAGGTGCGGAGTTCAATAGCCGGACTTTACAAACATTAACTGTAGCTTTATAATACCCTTGCGCTTACAATTAGCGACGTGGAACACAGAATCAAAAAAAAGCTTTGAGTATTTTTCACATAAATTTATGAAAATTTTCACATTAGGAGTAGGTCATCAACAATTTATCATCATACACACGCACGTTAAAACTAACAAACCTTTAACCAAAAACAATTATTAAACAGGAAAACAGTTTAATAAAAATCAATTAAAAAACTTACCACAACAACACTAATTATTTTCATAAAGTGCGCAGAAATTTAAAACTTGAAAAAATCACTTTGATGAGAAAAGTGTTTACAGGCTCTGGGCGACAAGCTCGACAATCGTATTGGGGGAAGATGTAGCGCGGTTCGGTAAATGGCTTGTACTATTTTATAATACAGTACTTCGAACAAGGTACAATGCGGGTGCCTTCCTTCGTGCAAAAGAAGATAAAATTACAAATTGGTTCACGGGCGCGTCAAACCTTTTCGACGGGCGCTGGTTTGCCGACTACTAATGTAGATTCCATTGTGAATCGGAACTGTGAGTTTATAAATTCTTTCTTCCCGACGACGTATTTCCAGTTACTTGTCGTGTTTACGGTCGTGTGAACCGAGTTAAGGCGAGCGGGAGTTTTATCTCCCGCACAGGCGACGACGTGGAACACTGAATCAAATAAAGCGTTGCAGTATTTTTCATATAAATTTGTGAGAATGTTTCACATTAGGAGTAGGTCACCAACAATTTGTGAGAATGTTTCACATTAGGAGTAGGTCACCAACAATTTGTGAGAGTGTTTCACATTAGGAATAGGTCACCAACAATTTGTGAGAGTGTTTCACATTAGGAGTAGGTCACCAACAATTTGTGAGAATGTTTCACATTAGAAGTAGGTCACCAACAATTTGTGAGAATGTTTCACATTAGGAGTAGGTCACCAACAATTTGTGAGAGTATTTCACATTAGGAGTAGGTCACCAACAATTTGTGAGAATGTTTCACATTAGGAGTAGGTCACCAACAATTTGTGAGAGCGTTTCACATTAGGAGCAGCTCACCAACAATTTGTCATAATGCACACACTCGTTAAAACTAACAAAACTTTAAACGACAAAAATGGTTAAACAGGAAAACATTTTAATACAAATAAATTAAAATAACTTACCACAATAGCACTATTTATTTTCATAAAGTGCACAGAAATTGTAAAACTTGAAAAAATCACTTTGGGGAGAAAGATGTTTACAGGCTCTGGACGACAATCTCGACAATCATATTATGGGAAGACGTAGCGCGGTTCCGTAAATGGCTGGTAATATTTTGTAATACAATACTCCTAAGCAGGTACAATGCGGGTGCGTTTCATCGCTCAAAAGAAAAGAAAATTACAAATTGGTTGGCGGGCGCATCAAACCTTATCGACGGACGCAAGGTAGCCGACAGCTGATGTAGAGTATGCATACAGCCTACTGTACAGTACTCGTCTTATCGTCGGACGCAAGGTTGCCGACTGCTGATGTAGAGTATGCATACAGCCTACTGTACAGTACTCGTCTTATCGTCGGACGCAAGGTAGCCGACAGCTGATGTAGAGTATGCATACAGCCTACTGTACAGTACTCGTCTTATCGTCGGACGCAAGGTTGCCGACTGCTGATGTAGAGTATGCATACAGCCTACTGTACAGTACTCGTCTTATCGACGGACGCAAGGTTGCCGACAGCTGATGTAGAGTATGCATACAGCCTACTGTACAGTACTCGTCTTATCGTCGGACGCAAGGTTGCCGACTGCTGATGTAGAGTATGCATACAGCCTACTGTACAGTACTCGTCTTATCGACGGACGCAAGGTAGCCGACAGCTGATGTAGAGTATGCATACAGCCTACTGTACAGTACTCGTCTTATCGTCGGACGCAAGGTAGCCGACAGCTGATGTAGAGTATGCATACAGCCTACTGTACAGTACTCGTCTTATCGTCGGACGCAAGGTTGCCGACTGCTGATGTAGAGTATGCATACAGCCTACTGTACAGTACTCGTCTTATCGACGGACGCAAGGTTGCCGACTGTTGATGTAGAGTATGCATACAGCCTACAGTACAGTACTCGTCTTTTGGACAGTTCGAGTTTCAAACACGTTTTCGGGAACTCATTATGTTCAAAAGTCGAGGATCTCCTGTACATATATTAATATGAAACCAATAAAATATTACTGAGGAACGTGGATAAAGTTACTCTCTTGCGTTTCAAACATCCAAAACTTATACTTACGTTTTAGCATTTAAGTGACGTTCGTGATCACAGACAGAAGATTAACTTTCCGCTTCTGCTAAACGAGATACGAAGAAACTGTTCATTTAATTCAGTGCTTTCAGTTTTTCCTGCAGAGAGTATAAATAAAAAGCGAGCCACTTTCAAGTAGAGAGCACTTTAAAAGTAAAAGAAAACTCGTTTCCTTCCACGTATTCGTGACAGCAGCGCCCTCTGTGTCGTTGACCATTCGTCTAGAAAATTGCTTCCTTTTTGTTTCCGCGGGCGCGCTGCGCAGTAATTAAATTACCGACTGCTACTGTCCCACTTTTTTGCGTTATTAATTCAAAGTTTTCGGTCAGCGGGACGACGACTTGCCACTGTTAAGCAGAACACACTCCAGCGTTCCAAATTCAGACGGTGAGCAACATAAATCTTGTTTTTTTTTTTTTTTTGTTCACAAAGCTTTTACTTCACAAAGTTTTCCAACACACAGTATTCGTAATTGGAAGTGAATAATGTCCAAAAAGAAAATTGCATCAGGGTAGTTTCAATTTGCACGACGATTTATGGTCATTAATTAACACAAATCTACAACTTTTTAATTTCAGATTTAATATAAACTTCTCTCACACACTAACGATTTTTTTAAAATAATTTCACGACGCCTGATATTTAGCACAGCATTCACTTATTAATTCAAAGAGCTTTTATGAAAGAACTTTATAAGCTCTGTGAATGTATATTTACATATGTATTGCGACAACACAAATTACTTAACTATTGGCGAATAGGATATGGTAGTATGTGTATCTTAATGCAGAAGTCTATATTGGGGGGTTAAGATTATTTATTGCACACAAGACATATGTAATTGTTTATATGATATATTTGACAAGCATAATAATGGTAGTGTTTGATACATAGTCTTTTAAAGTGTTAATTACTGTTCATACACGTGCTGTGATACGTTACATATGTGATGATTCCCACGACGATGTTGATGAAAAAGGGGGGGGTGCTTTTCTGTGTCGTTGAGTCGTCCGGCGTGGCGTATAGGTGACAGATAGTTCACCCTGGTAACGCTTCCAGCTGGGCTGGTGTCCTGTAGTCCCAACGTTGACACTGACGCTTCGCACACCACAACGGTTCTATGGATACTACTGGTTAAACTTCATATAGAATTTATAATTTACAAGAATCTCAGGTCACAGTGAGTTTTACTTAGTAACGGTATATTAAGCTTATACCAATCCGGACTCTTCAAGTGTTCACGCGTACCACTGGGTCTACCGCGATCAGCAGACCTCCCTATGCGGAAATCTTCCACTCACGCGGAAACTAATGATGACAAATTTATTACTAAGTAATTATTAAATTTTACTGGTACTGCAGAATACCTCACACAGTAACACAGTTCAAGTTCACTTATTTATACACGCAATATTATAATAACAATATTGTGTGTAGAGATGTAATACACAAACAGTTCTGAGTCTTCACACTCGTTACTACCGCCGAAAAGAATTAACGAATTCTTGCAAGCGGAAAAATCTTGAACAAGAATTGTACGTCCCGATCGTGATAGCTGCCTGAGAAGAACTGACTGTGTAACAACAGGCTTAAAAAAATTTCCAACTGCCTTCCAGCATTTAATTGGTGGAAGGAAGTCACATGGTTACTTCGAACATGACTTGCAACTTTTCATGCCGTAAAGTGCATCAACTTTGTAAGAGCATGCATAGATGATAATCTCAGAATACCTTTATCTCATGCATAACTGCGTTTTACAATAACTTCATACTTTAATAAAATCATATTTGAACGTCATTTAATAGATAGAAATATATAGGAACTGTAGCTAATACAGTACAGTAATACTGAGTTATGCTCAGTTCAAGTGTCATAACACCACGATAACTATTTCACGCACAGCCGGGGAAACGTTTATCACAAAAACCAAATCTAACAAAACTACCAATTTAAACATGAATGTTCATCGTCTGTGTATTACGCAAGCCTGCACTGCTTATCAGGATCCTGTGTTTCATTGCAGTATATTCACGGATAGGCACATTGCCTGTTCCATCTTCACAGTATGCCTATATCTCGCCATCGAGCTCTAAGTCTTCCTATATTCATTGTTCCAAAGGGTATATATACATATATGCTACTTTAGGTAGACCAACCTAGACGGATCTCCATTCTGTCCAGACGTTGCGACGACATTTCTGGATTGCAGCGTTTATGGACATTAGCTGTAGTTCATTCCTAACGATCTCATTACGCAAATGATGGCCGTAGAAAGATAAAGAAGAACCAGAAGGGAATAGTTAGTAGACGCGCTTCCTAAAAAAATGTGTCGCGAATCTGGATCTACCTCAGGCAGCCTGGTTTTTAAGGTAGCTTACTGCACAATCGGTAGACCAGTGGACTTTGGCCCATTCGGGTGACGAACTTAAAACATGATTACCGCTGTATTAGCCACACTGTTGCATAGGCAAGTCATGGTCGGATTAAGGCTATGGGGGGACTGCGACTATTTAAGACCAGGGCCCGTGTATGAAATTTTAGAGTTTTGCACAATACTTTACTTTATTCAGACGATCATTTAATAAATGTAATACACAGAATATTGTTTAATTAAGAAAGTTGTGTTAGTGGTTGTAATCACAAACAGAATTACCACTGTTGCACACCATTACAGAACAATTAGGTATTCCGATTAGCGCTGTCAAGCTCTGAGGCTTGAAAGCGCGAATCGGAATAATTTTTTCTATAGTGGCGTGGAAAATATTGTTCTTAAACCGTATTTTTACTCATATATTTTTTTTAAATGGTCGGGTAAGGGGCCCCCAGACAAGCAGGGCCCGGGGCTTAGGCCCGTCCTAGTTCTTGAGGAAAACCAAAGGTTGCACTCTTAGAGATCAAATACGAAATGAGGAGGAGGAGGAGGAGGAGGAGGAGGAGGAGGAGGAGGAGGAGGAGGAGGAGGAGGAGGAGGAGGAGGAGGAGGAGGAGGAGGAGGAGGAGGAGGAGGAGGAGGAGGAGGAGGAGGAGGAGGAGGAGGAGGAGGAGGAGGAGGAGGAGGAGGAGGAGGAGGAGGAGGAGGAGGAGGAGGAGGAGGAGGAGGAGGAGGAGGAGGAGGAGGAGGAGGAGGAGGAGGAGGAGGAGGAGGAGGAGGAGGAGGAGGAGGAGGAGGAGGAGGAGGAGGAGGAGGAGGAGGAGGAGGAGGAGGAGGAGGAGGAGGAGGAGGAGGAGGAGGAGGAGGAGGAGGAGGAGGAGGAGGAGGAGGAGGAGGAGGAGGAGGAGGAGGAGGAGGAGGAGGAGGAGGAGGAGGAGGAGGAGGAGGAGGAGGAGGAGGAGGAGGAGGAGGAGGAGGAGGAGGAGGAGGAGGAGGAGGAGGAGGAGGAGGAGGAGGAGGAGGAGGAGGAGGAGGAGGAGGAGGAGGAGGAGGAGGAGGAGGAGGAGGAGGAGGAGGAGGAGGAGGAGGAGGAGGAGGAGGAGGAGGAGGAGGAGGAGGAGGAGGAGAGGAGGAGGAGGAGGAGGAGGAGGAGGAGGAGGAGGAGGAGGAGGAGGAGGAGGAGGAGGAGGAGGAGGAGGAGGAGGAGGAGGAGGAGGAGGAGGAGGAGGAGGAGGAGGAGGAGGAGGAGGAGGAGGAGGAGGAGGAGGAGGAGGAGGAGGAGGAGGAGGAGGAGGAGGAGGAGGAGGAGGAGGAGGAGGAGGAGGAGGAGGAGGAGGAGGAGGAGGGAGGAGGAGGAGGAGGAGGAGGAGGAGGAGGAGGAGGAGGAGGAGGAGGAGGAGGAGGAGGAGGAGGAGGAGGAGGAGGAGGAGGAGGAGGAGGAGGAGGAGGAGGAGGAGGAGGAGGAGGAGGAGGAGGAGGAGGAGGAGGAGGAGGAGGAGGAGGAGGAGGAGGAGGAGGAGGAGGAGGAGGAGGAGGAGGAGGAGGAGGAGGAGGAGGAGGAGGAGGAGGAGGAGGAGGAGGAGGAGGAGGAGGAGGAGGAGGAGGAGGAGGAGGAGGAGGAGGAGGAGGAGGAGGAGGAGGAGGAGGAGGAGGAGGAGGAGGAGGAGGAGGAGGAGGAGGAGGAGGAGGAGGAGGAGGAGGAGGAGGAGGAGGAGGAGGAGGAGGAGGAGGAGGAGGAGGAGGAGGAGGAGGAGGAGGAGGAGGAGGAGGAGGAGGAGGAGGAGGAGGAGGAGGAGGAGGAGGAGGAGGAGGAGGAGGAGGAGGAGGAGGAGGAGGAGGAGGAGGAGGAGGAGGAGGAGGAGGAGGAGGAGGAGGAGGAGGAGGAGGAGGAGGAGGAGGAGGAGGAGGCGGAGGAGGAGGAGGAGGAGGAGGAGGAGGAGGAGGAGGAGGAGGAGGAGGAGGAGGAGGAGGAGGCGGAGGAGGAGGAGGGGAGGAGGAGGAGGAGGAGGAGGAGGAGGAGGAGAGAGGAGAAGAAGAAGAAGAAGACTTCTCTGAGAAGAAGAAGAAGAAGAAGAAGCGAAGAAGAAGAAGAAGAAGTTCAGGTATTACTGCTAACTCCAATTTTGGTACGATGACAATCTATGCTTTATTTATACAAATTCGTAATCTTACGAAGGAATTATGGCAACTGAAACGCGAGCATTTACATTTTCATCTTTTCTTGCTTTGCTTGGCTGTATGTCAGCGGGGTGTCTTTGCACCCGTGGCAGGATTGCAAAGTCTGGGTCGAGCCAATGGCTGCCAGAAGATAAACAAGACCTGGTACAGCCGACAGGTAGCCTAAAAACTGGAAGCAAACCGCCAACACGGTCGTCCGCTAAATGGCGGGCGAGAAAGAAGACTAGAATCCGATACAGGCAACACGACGAGCAGCTGATACAGCGTACTAGGGGGCAGTCGAGGTGAAAAGGACAGTTTTCAAAGGTGAACTCTGGGGTTATGGACTGAAGTTACTGCGAGGATGAAGGGTTTATGGCGGGTCATCAAGATACATTTTCATCAACGCGATTCGTGGGCAAAAACGCGATCCTCGCAAACGTGGATTGGGATAAAATGCACTTCTTCTTCTTCTTATTATTATTATTCTTCATCTGACCCTTCTGCCTCTCACCGTCGTGTTGTGAGTAGCCTCCGTCCGTTGTCTCCATTCTATTCCCGCCCATGCACTTAGCCTTTATTTCCCATTGTCCTGTCCCACCTGGTCTCTGACCCTCCGGCTTTAGCCTACTTCAAGGTACTGTTTTATTTTTCTTGCTTCATCTGTCCTGTTTGCATGTCCCATCCGGCCTTGCTCCTTTGACTTCCGTTTGTTTGGACTCTTAAAAAGTTCCTAGGGAGTGACAAGTTTCGTTTCAGTAAAGAAACCATCGCTGTCAGAAAGTTGTTTTCACAAGGAATACGTACTCTACCGGAAAGATTGTACCAGTACATAGAATAGGAAGGAGACTGTATTGAAAAATTACAGTATGTAAATTATTCCTCTCATGTTACTTTTTGAATCTATATACATATAAAACTCAGTTTGAGAATTTGTTTATATGTACTGAACACAAATCCACATCGCTACACCGATTACCACCAAATTTTGCATTAGTAACCTTTGACACAAGCCGAAATCGACTGTCTAACTTGGAATTTGATATTCTGCCCCGTTTGTACGATACAGGTCATTTTAAGATGTCAACAGCACCATGGGGACCAGAATTAAGTACCATAGTAACAAGTAAATAAACAAATGCTATTTAGCCGCATCGGAACTGTACCTTTATCCGTTCCTGCAGTACATTTTCAGTGTTTTTAATATGCGATTGTATCGATGTATTACGATGTGGAAAATAAGAAGTGTACTAATTTTAAATTGTCCTATTTCTTAATGCAAAGCGAAAATACGTGCTGTTTTCATTTTTCAGGTTAGGTGACAACGGTTTTTGGTTTTTAGTTTACTGCTGAAATAAATAAAAGCCATGGTTGAGGAAAACATAACGTTTAATGTGTACATACAGTGCTTATAACACAGTAACACTTAAAATCAAGAACCTAACGTTTCTGAGTTAACGGGTAGTTGTAAATAACAAATTATTATTTATATTTGAACTCTCCTCGTGTATAAAGACGCAGTGTTTAAAATTACAAACTGCTGTAAACAGTATGTTCAGATGCAGCCGGTGCAAAAGTTGTTACAGCGTCAGTTACAGGGCGCGGCGGGCATTAGAATTCCCAGCTCGCGCTCCCTGACCGCACTCCACTACCTTAACATGTGTTAAACTGGTACAACTGTGTAAAACGGACAGTCAAGGACGTGATTTAATTTCAGAGAAGTAGAACACGCTAACAAAGAGTCGAGGAAAAATAGACTAACGCCAACCGCACGAATTCTGAATGAGCAGCTTCTCTTCGTTTCCAGTTGAGTCGAAAATGAGCTTCCGTCTTATTGTTGGCTGAAGTGGCAACTCGCTACATTTCACGTACCCTACTCTCCCCTCTCTCACATTCTCTCTCAATCTTTCCTTCTGTCTCTCTCTCTCTCACTATAACTCGTGCCCATACTTAACCTCTTTTTCTATTTCGCACCTCGTTACTAGCAGCAAAAAAAGAACAGTCGTATACTTAGACAAAGATTTTTATATACGCTTTATGTGTGAGCAAAAGCTTTGTATTTCAGGCTATAACTACAAAACTACAAACGTTTCGTGTCCACAGCCGTTTGATCTTCTTCAGCACTTAATTAAATCGAAAACACCACAGACGGATTCAACGATGTGCCGTTCCTCATAGCAGTGGCGTTTACGATTCCGAACTTTGTGCTCGGACAAGTCTGTATGCGAAATTGCATTGAAGTTTCTAAAGTAACACCTACACAGATGGACTGAATTATCTGCAAGGAAATCACAATGAAAAACCGGCATTTAAAATACTTTCTATTGACAGAAAAAAGGCCACAATCAAAGCGGCAGAATGTAAAAGAGAAAGCGAGAGAGATAAAGAGAGAGTAAGAGTAAGAGAGACAGATAAAGGGATAGAGAGATATAGGCCTACATACAGTGTGCGTGAGTGAAGGGGAAGGGTGAGAAGAAAAAGGGAAGGAAGGGAGAGAGAGAGAGAGAGAGAGAGAGAGAGAGAGAGAGAGAGAGAGAGAGAGAGAGAGAGAGAGAGAAAGAATATGGGTGAGTGCTTTGTGTAAAGTCTTGCTTTGTTTCGATATATTTACGTTGGCAAATTCCACACAGCCCTATATGGAACCGCATAAAAAATAAATAGATCTCTTCAGATTTCCACCGACCGACCCATCAGGGCGACGTTTACAAATGCTAGTGACTGAGTGTTTGGGAATCAAAACGCGCAAAAATCCCAGTCGGCCTCGCTCGCTGCTTTTCGCAGAAAAGTGCATTGTATCCCGTCGGGCGTAGTGTCCCGCGGGACGCTCATCGTTTCTGTTTGACATTATCTCGTCTGGAACGTCACAGCGCGTCCCTTGTGGGACCAATTACTACGTACTTACTTCAATGCACGCGAAATATTTTTTTTCTATATATATATATATATATATATATATACATATATATATATATATACAAAAGTGCCACCGAAGCTACGAATGAATTTAGACTATTTCAATTTACATATAAGTTATGTAAATGTGGAATCTTCGTATGTAGGTTGCAGAACGAACAATTTTGTGCGAAATGTTGCAAATCCGCAGAGGTGATTGCATGTGCTGTCTAGCGTCTGAAGTAACGTTCCTACGTGATCGCTTTGCAACGTTCTCCGTTTATCCATATCCAACTGCCATCGATTTCGGCCATACCACATACGCTCTTCCAGTCCTGTTAAGGCGGCATTAAGGCGGTCAATTTTACTGATTCAATTTTGCTTAGCTGATTCAATTTTGCTTAGCGGCTGACGTTACAATTACACGGCCAATCTTGTTTATGATCTTTCTGAGAATGAGAATCCTCACTCCATAACGGAACTGATGTAACAGTGACTGAAAAGCTGAATACCTGTTCCGATTACTCGCGGTTCGGAGTCGCGGGACCCCACCTATCCAACTAACGAATAAACAACTACTACGAGTATTACCAGTATTACGAATAGGCCTACACGAGTACAAAGCCACTTTTTGGTGCTGAATACTTTATTCTGCGCATGTACCGACTGCCATATACAAGTACGAAACGAAGCAAAACAGCGAGGTTCAGAATATCTCTATACCACAGAGACGAAACTGTTTTTAATAAATGAAAAAAATTCATACCGACGTTACATTTATTTTCGTGTGTTATGCAAATATATAATACAGATTATAATAACAAATAATAAAATGCCGGTTCAAACTCACAAAGGAATGCCGCCTTCTTAAAAAACACTAAAAAAACACTAAAAAACATGATCTCAGAGATGACGCCGCCACCGCTGGACCCGCAGCATCCCGATGGACCACAGCACCGCGAATTTCCGCGAATAAATTTTTTTAATTTTTTTAATTTTATTTTTTTATTATTTTAATTAAATTGATTTGGTGGGATGATGTTCAATGGACCACCAGCATCCACCAACCTCTGTAGTATTATTATAGTGTATAGATATTTTATATGAGCAGGGTTGTCAACATTTTCTGCGGTGGGGGGGAGGGAAATGTGCGTGTATAGAGCAGATCTGCCAACATTTCTTTCTCTTCTGTGGTGGGAAATTCAAACTATATATGATCATAATTGTTACTCTCTCTCTCTCTCTCACACGGTGTGTAGGCCTATGTCTCTCTCTCGTTGTCAAACGTTATGCTCACCGGCATTATAGTGTATATTAAAATATATGATTAGGTGTACCAACCTTTACATGAGTTCAAATTGTCGCGTGTTATAATGTATATTAAATCTATATGATCAGATGTACCAACCTCTGTATTATTCGTCCTCTCTCTCTCTCTCCCTCTCTCTCTCTCTCACACGTTGTGTATGTCTCTCTCGTTGTCAAACGTTATGCTCAAACTGTGGTCAGTACCGAGCGCATGTATATGAAATTAGAAAGTTTATATTTATTCGACAAATATTAACGTCCTCTCCTCTCTCTCTCTCTCTCTCTCTCACACTCTCACTTGTTTCAACTGTGTCAACAAATAGTAACGTCCTCTCTCTCTCTCTCTCTCTCTCTCTCTCTCTCTCTCTCTCTCTCTCTCTCTCTCTCTCTCTCTCTCTCTCTCTCTCTCTCTCTCACTCTCACACGTTTCAACTATGCAAGGTTTCATACCCTTTCTCCTGTCTCCCTCTCGTACATTGAGTAGTCGGTGTGATGAATAAATAATTTTAGCCCTCTCTCGTTGTCAAAACGTCGTCTTCATTTTCAATGTATTAAATAATTAATTAATAGTTTTATAATGCAGTCAGTGTGATTGATCCTTGTTAGAAATATATATATTTGGCGTCAATGAACTACTTACCTGTTATGTTGTTACAGACAATACTTCTGTTTTAAGGTTGCAAGTTTACACACATAGGTTCAGTAGTGTATAGCGAAATAAATTAAAATTATACACACACATGAAAACGGCGGCTGAAATTCATACAAATCTTCTGATGTAACAGTTCACAAAAAATAAATTAATTGTACACATGTTCAGAGGTGTAGAGTGAAATAAAATAAAGTCATAATTTGTTTAAATGATTAAATATATTTTAACATTCACAATATAAAATTCACAATTAAATAAATACATTAGAAATTGATATTTTTCGAAAGTTTATATATAATTGTGTGTCGTACTTGTAGAAGAAGCAACCTGCAACATAACAATACAACAACAACATTAAAATCATGTTAAATATCACACACACAGATGCACACGCAACGCGCGCACATACAGACGCATACGCAACGTAATCACACACACACACACACACACATACATACGCATACGCACACATACGCAACGCGCCCACACACAGACGCAAACGCAACGTAACCAAACACGCAACGCGCCACACACAGACGCAAACGCAACGTACACACGTTTGGGTTACACCACACGTGCACGCGACACACACACACAGACGTACACGCACACATACGCAACGCGTCCCACACACAGACGCAAACACAACGTAATCATATACATACATACAACGTGTACACGTTTGGTTTGAATCATGTACCATGTAGGACCAATAAACAGATAACAGATTTAAATATGCTATAGTCATTGTAAGACGTTACAGTCATTGAAGTGTTTAATAAGTAAATTGTATGTATGTATATATCACTGAATAATAATAATAATAATATAATCGTTCTAGTGTTAACGTTTGCTGCAACAGGTAAAGCAGTTACAAATAATTACATATAGGTTCAGAGGCGTATAGTGAAATAAATTAAAAATCCATTCATCAAAACTTTGTAAATTAGAATCTGCACTACATTCAAACATACGCACACACACACACAATGATAAAAAATTGTTTATTAAAAGTAGTTTGTTACCTTTGACAGAAATAGTTATCGCCTGCAGCCATATACAAGTTTACCTAATGAAATTAACAATGCTATGAGACACTTACATTAAAAATGTTTGTATAACAGAAAAATCATTAATTATCCACTCTCTAAGTGCGTGCACATTATGGTTTGTACATAGTGTAGAAGAAGAATTGCAATGTGTAAGACATAACGCCCCAGGAATGTCTTTTGGTACGTCTTTTGGGCAACCAATGTCATCAAGATTTATTATATGATAATGAATTATTTTCGATTCTGAAAAACGTTTTTTCTCAAGACCCTTCACAAACACATATTTATATATGTTCGTATACGTTGTTAACACTGAAACAAGATTGTCGTACGGTGTCTCTCCTTCATCCCATCTTAGCCCATGATAGTTTGTCGTTAACCAGCAGTTGGTTCTAGTGTATTTCGAATTCGTAACGACTGTAGCAGGCGGGGCGAAAATCCAATGTCTGTATGCAAAACGTGTTACGTCCATAACCGACAACTCCTTTACTATATAATTGCCGTTGTCATCATAAAAGCAGTGAAAGTCAATTATTACAGCAGCGTTTTCCATTATACTATAAAAAAAGAACCACACATTACAAACTAATATTTATAAACACAAAGATCGTTACAATAATAATACACAAACTTACGTTTACTGTCGTCCGAACTGAAGCGTGGAGAGAGAATAACTAACGATATCACAGTGAGAATTCTTTTTGTTTTTAACAGATGGAATTTTAGCAGGAGGGGGAGCAGAGTCGCTGTCGGCAATTAATTTGGCACGTACGTGAGATTTTAATAAAACAATTATCAGTTTTAAATAATAATTTTCGGAAACAACCCCCGACTTAAAAAAAATATAGTTTACCTTGTGGTATAAAATTCAAACTATTAAATTGTCTCTCTCACACACATTCTGATTACTATACAACTAATTGCATGTATGTTCAGATGGTTCTACCGAAATAAACCATTGTATGTGCGTGTGTGTGTGTGTGTATGTATTCGCTAAATCCGCCTTTCACTTTCTAATATGACACATGACACTCATTAGTTGCACCCATCACAAGTAATTATGGATTAGAAAGTATTCACGTCCAAACAAACATCGGCTGTCCCCTACCACCGGAGACCAATATATATATACTCAACAAATTTAACGATAAATTCTCATTTGACCTGCTTGTGTGCACTGACAAATCTATCACGACATTTTTAATAGTTGGAAGACTGTATTATTGTGCAATCGCAGTATACGCAAGTTCCTGTGTGTAGTCAACATACAATAGTTTTGGTGAGTATAATTTATTGTATGTACAGATTTTATTTAAACGTAAAAATTATTTAATACATGTATGTGTATGTTCAAATCACAATTTATGAAATATATTCTTACCGTATTTTTTTAATTACACTTCTAATTGAAGATATATATATTTTAATTTAATACATGTGTGTGTAAGCGTATGCGTATGATCAAATTACAATTTTCTGAATATATTCTTAACGTAATTTTATTCTTAACGCACTTTTAATTGAAGATATATATTTGAATTTAATACAATTTTCTGAAATATATTCTTACTGTACCTTTTATACACTTCTAATTGAAGATATATATATTTTTAGGTATAACTGAATTTTATCGGATTCACACTGACTGCTTGCGTGCGTTGATAAATCTATCTCAGCAGTTTTTTAATAGTTGAAAGACTGCTTGAATTATTGTACGTCTCAGTATACACAAGTTCCTGTGTGTGTATTCAACATACGTTAGTTTGGTAAGCATAATTTATCAAGTGCATTATTTATTGATTTAATACATGTATGTGTGTGTGTGTGATCAAATTATTATTATCTGAAACAGAACAGTATATATAGATTCGAGTGGTATGTAAGACGCTGTTATATGTTACTAGTAAAAATTATTTGCATTAAAACATTATTTACTGAATTTAATACATGTATGTGTATGTTCAAATCACAATTTCTGAAATATATTCTTACCGTATTTTTTTATATTACAGTTCTAATTGAAGATATATATTTGAATTTAATACATGTGTGTGTGTGTGTGTGTGTGTGTGTGTGTGTGTGTGTGTGGGTGGGTGGGTGGGTGATCAATTTTCTGAAATATATTCTTACTGTACCTTTTATATTACACTTCTAATTGAAGATATATATTTTTAGGTATAACTGAATTTTATCGGTTTCACACTGACTGCTTGCGTGCGTTGATAAATCTATCTCAGCAGTTTTTTTAATAGTTGAAAGACTGCTTGAATTATTGTACGTCTCAGTATACACAAGTTCCTGTGTGTGTGTAGTCAACATACGCTAGTTTGGTGAGCATAATTTATCAAGTGCATTATTTATTGATTTAATACATGTATGTGTATGTGTGTGTGTGTGTGTGTGTGTGCGTGATCAAATTATTATTATTATCTGAAACAGAACAGTATATATAGATTCGAGTGGTATGTAAGACGCTGTTATATGTTACTAAAATCATAGCAAATATTTTCATTCTAAGCATATTTACTGTTTAATAATAATTACAACCCAACG
Source organism: Magicicada septendecula (assembly GCA_034769895.1). NCBI lineage: Eukaryota > Metazoa > Arthropoda > Insecta > Hemiptera > Cicadidae > Magicicada > Magicicada septendecula. The sequence goes on from CM068370.1 coordinate 493,902,440, forward strand.
AATGATATATATAGTTTGATGCTTTATAAGTTTGTGTACATTGGTTGTATATTGTAAGCATGAAAGTATTATTTAAATCTGTTTGTGTGTGTGTGCGCGAAAATAAACTTAATTTTCTCGATCTAGCAAATAGTTGGTCTAAGCGTACATGTATTATGTACAAATTGATATATAAAACGTTTACGATACACTAACATAATACCAGCGTTATAACAGTACCTTTTGTTTTTCAGTATTCATTCATTCTCACTTGAAGATCATGGCTAACCTTCAGCAGGAACGTGGGGAGGAGCAGACTGAACAAGGTAAAAAAAAAAAAAAAGTTCACAGTTAAGAAATTATTTTTGTAATTATGTAGTGTGCAAACTTGCTGATGCGAATTAACGTTTGAGTCATACTATGTCTATTGGTGTGTGTATGAAAAGTCTCACTCTTAACATCGTTTAGAAATTGACATGTAGATGAAAATTTTTCATGTTCCTTCATAGGTTTGTCACCTTCTTTCCAATCAACTAATTCAATTCCACAACAAAAGCATTTAACTCTATCGTCTACGAATGACATACTATGTCCACAAACATCGAAATTTCTAGGGTAGAAGTATAACCCTGCAAACGCTAACTCGTTGGGGCTGATAAACGTCACTTCCCAATACTTGAACGATTTTATTCTTTCACTTTCAATACTAAAATCAGGAGTAGCCGACATCTTCACGGTTTGTAATAAACTGACATATTACCCCGACGAGTGTTATTTATTTACTACAAACATGAATTTGTGTGTACACGTTATTTATCATTCCTATTGGTTACTAATACTCATGTTTCTATTGTTTCAGTTGTGACTCGGTTTAATATCGAGAGGAACAGTACTGTCCGAGGGTGCATCACAACCTTCAACTACATTCCAGTGAACGTCAACGAGTCGGATCATGACGTAGTATTCGTAATGACTGAGGCACGTCCTTTATTGCTTGAGGATATTCAGACAGAGCAGGCACGTTTACGCAATATCAAGTGGCATATTGCGTGCAGGATACGTTTTACCAAAACCGTGGTAGATGGTGACAGTGGTGAGGAGAAAGAGGTAACGAAAGACGCCGTCTTCCACGGACGTTGTCGCACGTTGCTCGCGGACGACAGCGACGAGTTGAATTGTCTACTCGATGAATCCTACGATAAAATCTTCAATAGCATATCTAATTTTACCCGTGACGGGAGCGGATGGTCGGTGGATGCTGTACTGAAGCTGGAACTGGTTGTTGGACGGTATCAGCCTCTAGCAGCGTCCTCCTACCTTCCAACCCCGCGAAAACTCTCACTCACCAAGGCAGTAGTCAACATCAAGAACCCCCGAGATGAAATGTGTTTTCTGTGGTCTGTTCTAGCCCACATACACCCTCAAGAACGTCATAGAGACCGTGCTTCAAAATACATCCCATTCATAAACACATTAAATATGTCCGGTATCGAGTACCCTGTTTCGTTAAAGTCCATTTCCAAATTTGAAGCACAGAATCCTAACATTTCTATAAACGTTTTCGGCTATGATATAGAAGACAATATCAAAAATGAATCAAAAAATGAGGTTTACCCTCTGAGAATTACCCCGAATAAGGACAGGTCGCATCACGTTAATCTTTTGCTTCTGACCGATACGAATAGCCGAAAACATTACTGTCTTATCAGTAACATGAATAGATTGTTATCATCCCTAACAAAACACCGCGCTCAATCATTTTACTGCGACTACTGCCTGCATCGTTTCGCCACAGAACATGGTCTGTCCGATCATCTCCCCTACTGCACACCTTACGGCGAGCAGAAAACCAAAATGCCCACGGAGGAGGAGAAGTTTATGTCCTTTAAAAATTACGCGCACTGTCTTAAAGTACCCTTCACCGTCTACGCCGACTTCGAGTCCTTCATCACTCCGCTTCAATCGTGTTCACCTGGTAACAACGTCCCGACGACAGTGCACGAGTTAGGCGAATTCTACTCCGTCGATAGCAGCGGTGTCCGTCAGAAACTAACTTCTCCTCCTGTATCGTCCACATCATACGAAGCGATGCATATCCCGTCAGGTTTCTCCTATGCTATCGTCGATCATACGCACAGCCTTTGGAGAGAGGCTAAAGTTTATCGGGGTGAAAACGTTGTAGACACGTTCTTCTCGTGGTTGTTGAAAGACGCCGAGGATATGATGAAGGTGGTACGACATAACGTACAATAAATTATGTCCGATGATGACAATGTTGTGTTCACTAACGCCACCGTTTGTCATTTGTGTGAGCGCCCTTTGACAGACGATGACAAGGTACGCAATCATTGCCATCTTACGGGGAAATTCTTGGGAGCAGCCCATAATAGCTGTAATCTGAGTTACAAGATGCCTCGTCATATCCCCGTCTTCTTTCACAACCTTCGTGGCTACGACTGTCACCATTTAATGCAGGGTTTAGGGAAATATAAGGACGAACGCGTATCCTGCATCGCAACATCCAGTGAGCGTTACGTGTCGTTCTCCCTGGGTCCCTTGCGTTTCGTAGACTCCTTTCAATTTCTTAATCGCTCTCTGGACACACTCGTTACCAATCTGTCCGCGTCCGGGAGCCAATTTCCTTTGCTCAGAGAGGAAATGCTTAGACGGGGTTTCGATGAACAGACCAATCTGCTCGTACGCAAGGGGGTATACCCATACGCTTACGTTGACATTATTGATCGGTTCAACGAAACAAGTCTACCCGCTCGTGAACACTTTGATAACCGGTTGATGGAATCATCTATTTCGGACGCAGATTACGAGCACGCGCAAAACGTGTGGAGTGCATTCAATCTGCGTACGTTTGGAGATTACCATGATTTGTATTTGTTGACAGACGTAATGCTGCTGGCCGATGTCTTTGAAAGTTTCCGAGACATGGCCTTACGCGATTACTGCTTGGACCCATGTCATTTTTACTCGCTTCCCGGACTCGCTTGGAACGCGATGCTAAAAATGACAGGGGTCGAATTAGAACTGTTGACAGAAATAAATATGCATCTGTACGTCGAGTCTGGGATCCGCGGAGGCTGCGCGATGATATCCAACCGTCATGCAGTCGCTAACAATCCTCTGATTCCAGACCAGTACGATGTTTCGAAACCGACCTCCTTCATTCTGTATACGGACTGTAACAATTTATACGGTGCAGCCATGTCGCAACCACTCCCTTACGCAGACTTCCGATGGCTCGATCGTAACGAAATCGAGTCCTTGGACGTACGTACTGTGAGTGATTGATGATGCTGACATCGGGTACATCCTCGAAGTCGACCTACACTATCCTAATACCTTACACGACCTGCATTCCGACTACCCGCTTGCACCTGTGCGCCAGCGCATAACACACGATATCCTTTCTCCCTTTTCCAAACGTTTACACGAGAGTATATACAGATCATCGTATAACGAATCAGGGTCATCCGTAGAGAAGTTGTTAACAACTTTGGAGGACAAACAAAATTACGTTCTTCATTATCGAAATTTGAAATTGTATTTAAGTCTTGGTTTAGAGCTGAAAGCGACTCATAGGGTGTTGTGTTTTAAGCAAAGCGCTTGGTTGAAACCGTTTATCGATTTCAACACCCGCAAGAGGCAAGCAGCCGTCAACAGCTTTGAAAAAGACCTTTTCAAACTGATGAACAACGCCGTATACGGTAAGTCGCTGGAGAACGTACGGAAACATATAGACTTTGAACTAGTCTCGAATGAACGACGGCTTCAAAAACTAGTTTCCACACCCAGGCTAAAACGTATGATTCGTTATACGAACGATCTGGTGGGGCTTTCACTCCGTAAAAAATCCATTGTTCTTTCTCGTCCCGTGTATGTCGGCTTCACGGTGCTTGACGTTAGCAAAACAATAATGTACGACTTTCATTATCGTTATGCTGTCGCCAAGTACGGCCGCAACGTTAAATTGTTAATGACTGATACAGACAGTCTGATGTATCATATTCAAACATCAGACTTGTATGCAGATATGAAGAAGGACTTGCACGTTTTTGACACCTCGGATTACCCTACGTCTCATCCTTGTTATAGCCTTAAGAACAAAAAGGTTGTCGGACTGTTCAAGGATGAAACGTGTGGTCGTCCTATTAGAGAATTCGTAGGTCTCAGAGCGAAATGTTATTCGTTCCTTGTGGCCCACGAAGATTCTAACAATGCGAGTCAAAAACGTGTGTGTAAAGGTGTGCCTCGAGTTGCGATTAAGAGGAGTCTGCGACACGATATGTATCGCAAGTGTCTCACTGATCATTGTCCGTTTTCTGTCAGTGCGTTGTGTTTACGTAGCGATCATCATACGTTGTACACGATGCGTGTAAATAAGCAAGCGTTGTCACCGTATGATGATAAGCGTTATATATTAGACAATGGTCGTGATACCCTTGCGTACGGACATTATCGGATACATGCCGACGACGATGACGACTCTGCTCCTCCACCTGCTAAAATTCCCCGTTACACCACTGGTTAACAAAAAAATTCTTACTGTGATATCTATAGTTATTGCCTCCTCACACTTCAGTTCGGACGGCAGTAAACGTAAGTTTATGTATTATTATTATTATTGTAACGATATTTGTGTTTATACATATTAGTTCGTAATGTGTGGTTTCTTTTTTTCAGGTGATAACTATTTCTAGTAGTCTGTGGGCTTTCCTACTATATATATATATATTTTGTAACAGCACTAGTTCTGCATGTACCACGTTAAGGTAACAAACTACTTTTAATAAACAATTTTTTTATCATTGTGTGTGTGCGTATGTTTGAATGTAGTGCAGATTCTAATTTACAAAGTTTTGATGAATGGATTTTTAATTTATTTCACTATACGCCTCTGAACCTATATGTAATTATTTGTAACTGCTTTACCTGTTGCAGCAAACGATAACACTAGAACGATTATATTATTATTATTATTCAGTGATATATACATACATACAATTTACTTATTAAACACTTCAATGATTGTAACGTCTTACAATGACTATAGCATATTTAAATCTGTTATCTGTTTATTGGCCCTACATGTACACGTTGTATGTATGTGTATGATTACGTTGCGTTTGTGTCTATGTGTGGGCGCGTTGCGTATGTGTGCGTATGCGTATGTATGTGTGTGTGTGATTACGTTGCGTATGCGTCTGTATGTGCGCGCGTTGCGTGTGCATCTGTGTGTGTGATATTTAACATGATTTTAATGTTGTTGTTGTATTGTTATGTTGCAGGTTGCTTCTTCTACAAGTACGACACACAATTATATATAAACTTTCGAAAAATATCAATTTCTAATGTATTTATTTAATTGTGAATTTTATATTGTGAATGTTAAAATATATTTAATCATTTAAACAAATTATGACTTTATTTTATTTCACTCTACACCTCTGAACATGTGTACAATTAATTTATTTTTTGTGAACTGTTACATCAGAAGATTTGTATGAATTTCAGCCGCCGTTTTCATGTGTGTGTATAATTTTAATTTATTTCGCTATACACTACTGAACCTATGTGTGTAAACTGCAACCTTAAAACAGAAGTATTGTACCAGATTGCTAAGCCGTTAACGTATGGATTTGTCATCTGTAACAACATAACAGGTAAGTAGTTCATTGACGCCAAATATATATATTTCTAACAAGGATCAATCACACTGACTGCATTATAAAACTATTAATTAATTATTTAATACATTGAAAATGAAGACGACGTTTTGACAACGAGAGAGGGCTAAAATTATTTATTCATCACACCGACTACTCAATGTACGAGAGGGAGACAGGAGAAAGGGTATGAAACCTTGCATAGTTGAAACGTGTGAGAGTGAGAGAGAGAGAGAGAGAGAGAGAGAGAGAGAGAGAGAGAGAGAGAGAGAGAGAGAGAGAGAGAGAGAGAGAGGACGTTACTATTTGTTGACACAGTTGAAACAAGTGAGAGTGTGAGAGAGAGAGAGAGAGAGGACGTTAATATTTGTCGAATAAATATAAACTTTCTAATTTCATATACATGCGCTCGGTACTGACCACAGTTTGAGCATAACGTTTGACAACGAGAGAGACATACACAACGTGTGAGAGAGAGAGAGAGGGAGAGAGAGAGAGAGGACGAATAATACAGAGGTTGGTACATCTGATCATATAGATTTAATATACATTATAACACGCGACAAATTTGAACTCATGTAAAGGTTGGTACACCTAATCATATATTTTAATATACACTATAATGCCGGTGAGCATAACGTTTGACAACGAGAGAGAGACATACACACCGTGTGAGAGAGAGAGAGAGAGAGTAACAATTATGATCATATATAGTTTGAATTTCCCACCACAGAAGAGAAAGAAATGTTGGCAGATCTGCTCTATACACGCACATTTCCCTCCCCCCCACCGCAGAAAATGTTGACAACCCTGCTCATATAAAATATCTATACACTATAATAATACTACAGAGGTTGGTACACCTGATCATATAGATTTAATATACATTATAACACACAACAAATTTGAACTCATGCAAAGGTTGGTACACCTGATCATATATTTTAGTATACACTATAATGCTTCGAGTTGGAACCACCCCCCACCCACTGATATGAAATAAAAAAACAACCTCCCACCCAACGCCACCCACTGATATGCAAATCAGCTTTCTTAAAAAAATAAAAAATTATATTCACGGATGCTGGTGGTCCATTGAACATCATCCCACCAAATCAATTTAATAAAAAAAATAAAAAAAATAAAATTAAAAAAATAAAAAAATTTATTCGCGGAAATTCGCGGTGCTGTGGTCCATCGGGATGCTGCGGGTCCAGCGGTGGCGGCGTCATCTCTGAGATCATGTTTTTTAGTGTTTTTTTTAGTGTTTTTTAAGAAGGAGGCATTCCTTTGTGAGTTTGAACCGGCATTTTCCCTCTACTAATTATACTAGTCACCAACTTGATAATTTTGAAAAAGCGAATTATATTGTGTTACAACCTACAGAGTGGTTGATCGGCCATGTAGTACCGGTACTTTTTGTTAATGTGATTTCGGAGATGATTTTAACGTCACTGCATATCTCACGTAAATTGTTTTGACATTCTTTGTTGTGGTATCACGTGCACTCTAAATTTCACTGCCTAAATTTTGTAACTGCTTTGTCTATCCAAAATGGAATTAATAATTTAATGTTAAACCTATGTCACTTCGTTTACTCCTAGCGAAAACTTAAATGAGTATTCCCAAAGAGAAATAGGCCTACAAGTTCTCTTGTTTCTTATTTTCTTTTAAACAGTAACAGCTTAATAAAGACACAGTGTAAAGTAACACTGTTAATACTTTTAGTTTCAATTTATTTCTTATAAGAAATTATTTAATGCATGTGTATGTATAATATAGGTATATAATAACAGGTATTTGAACGTGTTATTTTTTTTGGAACGGTTTCGTTCGTACCTGTTATTTTCAAATTCTAGTTTAGCACACCTCTACTAGTCAGAACCGTGCAGACGACTGCGACCGGGGGCAAGGTGGGGTGAATGATGGCGCATGGCCAAAACGACAATCTTATGTCAGCAAAATTGTCGTCCTATTACACGCTTAATCTTCCTCATAATTTGACTTAAAATATCAAGATCAACCTAATGTTCTACAGTAAAATTGTGTAAGAAAACTGAGTACAAAAAGCTCAATTTTGAGCTATTTTAAAATGGAATCAGTAAAATTGACCGTGTTACACCGCCTTTAATAAATCTGTTGTCTTCCCGTTCTTAGTTCGTTCCTGATGTAAACAATGAGTAGTGTGTAACGCTATTTGTAGCTTGAATTAGAGGCGTGACACATTGACAGAAGCAGTACAGTAAGGGTAGATATAAAGTTGATACTTAAAGTTGATGCTGCGACTTCAAAACCAACGGTTTGTAAGTAGCCACTTGAGTTTAACCGTGGTCGTACGAGCACCGAAGACAAGCCCCCCCCCCCCCCGCACTGAACGCTCAAAAAAGCAACAACTCCAGATGCGGGAGCCATCTTGCACTAGCTTTTTCACACCAAGTTCATGAATTAAAGTATGATGCACACGCTCATACGAGATGCCTATGATTTCAGTAGCGTCATCAACTCCTTAATCTGCCGTCTTTCAACACCCTATGAAAATATTTCAATAATGCCATTTTTGTTGCACTTTTTGGACGTCCACTGCAGCTTGTACGACCACGTTTAAACTTGAGTGTGCCCCACTTACCATTGATTATGAAGGCGCAGCATACAATTTACAATTTCGTTTTGATTTTCCATTGACGCTAAAACGTTTTAATAGAGAATTCATCACAACTCGATGTTTGATTTTTTGCATTTTAAAAACACGCGTGACAGGAAATTTCAACCAGCTGGTAAAAAGTGAATAAATTGACAGATATATCTGGAAATTAACAGATGTTCACGCGGAATATACGTCTTGCAGAACACGAAAGCGTTTAGTTCTACCACTGAGCTATAGATGTCGCTCCGCGAACTATTCAACTGACCCTCGTATCGTGAGCGTCGATTTGTACTACAAGTATAGGCTAAAATTTGTGCGTGTTCGTGTGACAAAGTATGTCATTTGAAACGATGTGGAATAACAAAGCATAAAGTTCAAGTATACTAATGCTCTTACTGTAACTTTCGGATGGGTAAATTTTCAAGTCGCGTATGAGTTTTACTTTGACTGTAGGCTACAAAGCGCAAGCAGCATAGGAGAACGTACTGTCTCCCCACACTACTCTCAGTGCCAGTGCTACTACACTTCCCCCCTCCGAATAAAATGTGAACGTATAAGTAGCTCGTTTCCACTTTCCTTAAAGTCCAGGTTTCCGAGCCGTATGTGGACGTGCTCCAAATGAAACATTCCTGGTTTACCGACACACGTTTATAGAACCCAGAAGAGATCTTACTGTCCCACCTTTCTCGACGTTCTGAAACAGGAGATATCCTCTTGGATCTTTAATGGAATGGTTCCCGTTGCCTTGTTCATCCTATGCCGTTGACTTGACTCTTCATCCGTCTTTGCCGTTCGTCCCAAGAACAAGAGGCTGCCCTGTCCTTTTACCTGCGCAACCTCCCTCCTTGGGCAGATATTTAAAACATCCTTCCAATCTTCCCCTCACCAGTTACGAACCTATGACTGCCCAACGTGTGACGTCACGAAGCTCATATCCTATCCTTCCAGTCTGCCCAACCTATGACGTCACGATGCTCAGCTCTCAACACAAGAATCAAACGTTTACTTCTCCGATACCGATGTCCAATTATCTGTTTAAACTAAATAAAAATTACACTTAATTTTACCGTGACTGTTACTACAGCCAATATTTTCTGGACAGCAAATTACTACACTACGCTACACTTAACTACTTAACTTAACTTAACTTAACTACACTTAACTTTACTACACTTCTGCAATTGTATTAGAATTGAAAAAAAAGTAACGCCTCGAATTTCTCATTCAAAGTCCGAGACGAGCACACACCCTTGTAAAATTAAAAATTCGTTTTCACGCTGGGTCATTAAATCGTTCTCGTTAACCTCTGGCAGACTTTTAACAACTCTTTTTAATGGGAAAGAGAAACAAAAATTAAAATTTTCTTGTTTTGAAGAAACTTTTCCCCATAAGGAAACTTTTTTAATGTTAATCAACTCCATCCACGTGGCTCCTCTCCGTCTCTACAGCGGAATGAACTCGATGTTTGTGTAACACCCTAACTGAAGACAAAGCGTTACATTACTACTGCGAGAAGTGGTTTAACAACTTCGCACCTGAAAACGAGTTAACATTATTATTATTATTCTCCCCGGTTTCCAGCGGGTACTCTGCCTTATGTTTTTAACAAATATAGGTTCACTTACTTGGAAATATGTTTTGAAAAGAGAAATCTAAAAATATAGCTTATACCTAAACTTTAACCACACAAACGTTGTGTTCTAAAAAAAAAAAAAAAATTCGAAGATTCGACTATAAACAAATTGTGGGTATTAGTAGTGTTTCGCTAGAAAACGAACTAATTAGTAAAAGGATGAGATGAACGGTAAGAACAGTGAACGATTTCAGGTAAACCGTTCGTAACCGGTGACTCACGCACGAAGTTCTAGTTCACCATTACCGTTCATAGTTCGCTGTTCGCGACCTGTGACAAACAAACGAAGTTTTGAATTCTGTTTGAGGCTTTCACGGCCGGTTTCAATGTTATCAGATTATCAGAACTTCGGCTCGCCGGGCTGTAAGGCCGTGGTCCAAGGTTGTTCGGTGCAAACGTTTCGGCCGTGCCTTCGACGGCCATCTTCAGTACAGAAGGCTGCAACACACTGACAAAGGTTTCGCAGTCAGTGACCACTGAACTGTGGTTAAGGCTAGTGCGCGTGAGTAGGGCACCCATATTTGTAAACTTTTGGTGTCCGCACGAAGTTGCTGTCTGACACCACCAGCCAATCAAAAGAAAGGCAAATTGTTATTGGTTCTCCACAACGAAGTTTCAGTTCACCATTATCTAGTTCGCCGTTCGCGACAGGTGACACACAAACGAAGTTCTAGTTCTAGAAAAAGTATAGACAAATTAAACTTTCCAGTTGCTATCCTGAAAAGTTTTTTTGAGATATGCTAGTTCTGCCCCAAGGTAGTGCCTTTATACGACGATAAAAAACAACTTTTTCATTTTTTTTTTAAATAGTTTACTATCGCCGATAACAAATCAAATCGTGCGTTGTGTATTCAAAACAAACAACACACTATAATTACTGGCACAGTTGGACCGTGAAGTAGAGAAGAATTGTCGTGTTTGGTGTGCAGAAACCGTGTTCCGTACAAACAGAAGTGGAGTAAAAGAGAGAATGAAAGAACGTGAAACAGCACAAAAACGGCGCAGATCAAAGACGGATATTGTGTAGTCTACCACGGACGGAGAACACAAAGAATATACGCGTCACGTGTTTGTTTCCCGTCTGCAGAAATTATTTTAATTAAAATCCTGTTTGTTGTTTGTGTTTACCTGCAGAGTGCAGTGCGTGCGCCTCAGTCTCTGCCTCAGGTGCGTTATACATAACGCAACGTTAAACGGAAGTTTATTCATTCTTATTATTACTTTTACGAATTATAATATTTTAGACAATCGACATCGTTTTTAGAAACTATTATAATCACACCGTTTAGACCTTTAAAAATCTGAGGTCGTCCTCAGGTGTAAAAAATAACTTTTTAAAACATTACATCTATGAATACAAAAAGATATCGCCACAACTTGCCAAAAAAAAACATTATATATTAGAGACAAAAACTTGTATGTATTAAAAAACCACAAAAAATAATATCTAGTACCAGCGTCGGTCCATAAGGGAGGTTAAGGCTCCCCAGTGAAATTTAAAAAAATATTAAACTCAAACAACTAGTAATAGGCTATATTTTTTATTGTAACCGAACCCGTAATCAAGCTGTAATCACAATTTGGCTTTAAATTATCTGATTACTTACAAAAAAACTTTCTAATCGCGCGTTATCAAACATAGGCAGCATAAATCGCGCAGCACAGGCAGGGACCTGAGTAGCCGTCGTAGTACTCCGGCCACGTGAGAACTATACCTGACAGGTTGCGGGGGGGACGCTAGTGCATCTAAGGCGACGAGTGAATTAGCCTCACGGCACGGTTTAATGTAGTTTGTTCCCTTCTTGGAGTGTGTTTGTGATCTCTACTGCGAGGTTAAAATGGATCTAACAGAAGAATATTAAAGTGATATTGCAGTATCGAACAAATGCTTATTACAATACTACTGAATAAATCATTTTCCCGGTTGAGCGACTTTGAGAGAAATGTAATACAGAAAACTTGACCTACCCCAAAATTGTTATTTCTTAAAAGCCACAAAACCAAATCTAGAACTTTCCAGTCGTCATTGTACAACCAACATAAATAACTACGAGGTAGTGAAGTAAATTCGAAGATACGAGGGACATTCAATAATTAAAGAGATCTAGAGAAAAAACGGTTGGCAGGAAAAATTAGGTACTTTTAAGACTTCATGTTGGCATCCATGGGATGATCTCTGAGCAGCTGTTTCATGAAAATTGTTTTGCTTATAACCTCAAAATCTCATTTAACAATGGCAAGTCCGCTAGAAGTTTCCACATTAGTTGAACAACGTTCAGTGATTCGATTTTTACTTTCTGAAGGTGAAAAACCCTCTAATATCTATTCTAGAATGACTAAACAGTATGGTGAAAGTTGCATGAATCGCGGAAATTTTTATAATTGGGTGGATCAGTTCAAAAACGGTCGAACCTCAGTGACAGACGAACAGCGATCTGGACGTCCAAAGGAAGTTTCAACTCCTGCGCTTGAATACCGAATAGACAATATGATTCGTGTAGACCGTCGTGTTACAGTTGAACAAATGGCTGAAAATTTGCAAGTAAGTGTTGGTACAGTTTATAGCACTATCAATAACAAGCTTAGGTACCGCAAAACAAGTGCAAGATGGGTTCCAAAAGAGTTAACGCAACAACACAAGGACAACAGACTCAGAGTGTGCACAGAGCTGAAGCAACGCTATTGGCTGGGAGACACTACCACACCCCCCGTGTAGCCCAGACTTGGCACCATCATATTTCCCCTGTTTGGCCCACTCAAGGAGTCGCTACGTGGTAAGAAATTCAACAACAACGAAGAAGTCAAAAAATTTGTGGGAGACTGGTTCAAACGTCAAGATAAAGAATTCTTTGCTGCAGGCATAAAAAAGCTGATTCATCGTTGGGACAAGTGTATTAGTGTTTGGGGGGGGGGGATTATGTTGAAAAATAGGAAAATTGTCATTTTGTAAAAATACACCATTTTTTCTCTAGATCAGTTTGTCTCTTTAATTATTGAATGTCCCTCGTATTTTGCTGCCTCTGCTTACTGTTACGCACAAACAAGATTATATGGTCTGCTGAAAGGTTACATGTAAATTCATCACAGCTTACGAACGCTGTAAAAATCAGATAGCTTTACCATAGGCCTACTTAAAGAGTGTAATAACGTGTGTCGGGGGGGGGGGCTATGACTGAGCACGGCTCAGGTGACTATCTCGTAGCCTCCCCTTCCTCAGGACACACCGGCCGCCACTGTCTAGTACATCCTTAGGTAGTGGTAAAATGACAATAAAAAAATAAATACATTGTTTGCTTTGATGCTAAACGCATATAATGAAATTTGGTTTTACTTTAGTCCAGTAGTTTCTACTAATTCTTAAAAAAAGGGAAATGTTTCCGCGGGCGCCCCCCTAGTCTGCAAGACTCCCCGCACCACGGGCCTGTTACGCCACTGATGGAGTGTCCTATCTCTTCACTTCTATGACGTCGCTCAATAATCATATTTTAAAAAATTGCAGTGGAACTCACGAATAACGAGCTCGCTTTTAACGAGAACTCGGATGTTACGAGCAAAAAATAGGTACCAGATTCGTTTGGTTTTATATATTAGTAATGATAATTAAACTCGTTTTTAACGAGTAGGAACACATTAGAGACTTGGTTATAACGAGCATTATATCCCAGGCTTGTTCATGGGTTAAGGTCTAACAAACGTTCGTTAAACATCGATTAACCGTTAATCGTTAAACCAATTTAGTGAAACTAATAATGTAAGTCATTAATTTCTGGAATATTTAAATAAATTACAAAACTGTTTTGATATCTACAGACACAAAATTACTAAACAAACAAAAATAGCTGACTTTTTAAGTTAGTTAAGTTCTGTGTGCGAAATATAATTTTGACGGTTCCATGTAGAACGAAGAAAAAGAAGATAAATAAATTACAGTGAATTTTCTTGTAATTTAAAAATAAAATTTTGTACATGTCGCATGGAAAGTACTGGGTTTTTTTTTGTCAGATAGCCGGCTGATTTTTGGTAAGTTTTTACTACTCAGTAATTTTTACTATATTTCGCGAATTATTATAATTCACCAAGGAATGTTAGCGTCAAAAAAATGTTTAAAGTCTAAATTTCACTTTTAAGCGTAGAATGTAAAATATGTCAAAATTTTATTGTTGTAAAGCCTCTTCTATATTTGACTTTTTTGTTATGTGTTCGATAATCACGGTATACAAATTTAGGCATGCGAGTCGACAACTCGGATAAGTTATAGCGAGCACTCGGTTTTAACGAGCAGATTTGTCCGGTCCTTTGAATCTCATTATAATCAAGTTCTACTATATTTTTTACTTTACTAAAAATGAACTTTATCTTGTGAAAACTTACTTTTTCGTCGGACGCGTTTCGGCGTACGTATCCGCCTTCTTCTAAAAGCTGAAGAAGGCGGATACGTACGCCGAAACGCGTCCGACGAAAAAAGTAAGTTTTCACAAGATAAAGTTCATTTTTAGTAAAGTGATAGTACTGTGAAAGAAGAGATGAACAATCAAGACAACTATATTTTTTATTATATCATCCAAATCATTGAGAAGTAAATGTGTACATGCAGCACTAAACAGAAATCAGCATCTCTGGAAATTGCTGTTTTTTACGTTGCTGTTAAGCCGTGTTAATGAAACCAGTTTTTCTTATGACCCATGAATCGGTGCATAATTATTAAAAGGCAATATAACTTAACGGCGTTTCTTGAAAACTAATTACACGACTCGTAAAGTCGAGATTTTGCTGTTCCGACAACACGCATAACAACTGCGCTTTCTTGTCGACACATAAAAAATATATATATAGGACACGGGTGTTTAGGAAATATTTCGCGTAACGCGGCCTCCCTATAAATACGTGAATAAAATTCCGGCTACTGACTACAACTTACGATTGGGCGCGACGATAAATAAGTTTATGGGCCCGAACAGAGTTTTATTGCCCGAACAGTGACGTTTTCCCTCTCTCTGTCTCTCTCTCTCTCTCACTCTCCATAATAAAAATTTCCTGCGTCCCCTTTTTACTGACTTGACGCAAACATAAATTTAGCCTGCCGTATATGGGGAGGGGGGGTCTTGTCACACAGCTGCATGTACAATATACCTTGCGTATCTGCCCTGATCTAACCTATCCTCAAATCATACAGAGATTTCTTCGTCACTTCACTTGAGAAATGTAACACATCATGACGGGTACGCTTAACCTTCTTCTTGGCAAGGGTCATCAACCGAATGCTTAAAAAAGTTGATGGTTCTAGGTACGTAATATTGTAGACAGTTGCTTACTTGTCGTCTGCTCGACCATCTCACTGGGAGAACAAGTTTTCTGTAGCCGTTTTATATAATAACCGTTCATTTCCATATACCATCAAGTATTAGTAATTAATAAAATCAGGGGCGTATCAGGATTTATTTCTACCAGGATTTTGATGTGGGGGGGGTTAAATCTTGTGAATAAAACTTCCCTTCCCTTGTAAAATTCTTCCCTTCCAAAAAGCGTCTCTTAATTATAAATATACGAGTACAGTACATATTATTTCGACCGTGTACTCTCGTCTGGGCCTTCCCCTCCCACTACGCTCATTTAGACTGTGATTAAAATTCTCTTTAATTCGATACCAAATACGGGCTTCTGCGATTTTTTAAACAATTTTGTCTCCACCCACTACTGATTTTGAGGCGATCAATCTTAAAAACAATAAGGTCTGTAGGATAAAAGTGTGGACAGGCATGCCAATGCTAAGTTTTACAAAAATCGGTCGATGCGTTGAAAAGTTATCATGAGACATACCCTAAGCAGGCAGTTAGGCGGACAGACAAATGCCAGACGGTCGAATTAAAACTGAGAACTCGCTTCGCTCGGACAAAAGCTGGTAGGCCTACTACCCCGCAAACAATTGACAACGCTTACACGATAGGTAGTTATAATTTTTCTTACCGCAATTATAAATGTCCCTACTCACATAATTGATTATCCTAATTACTTAATTCCCATTATGTGACTGCATTTTACCGGAACTCTTTCAATTTATCATGTTTCCTGTTTTCCTTTATCCGCCCTAAAAACCCTTTGCTGCGCCACTGGTTAAACACATATACCATTTTATTAGTCACTTGCTCTTAAAAATCACATTCTTAGTTTTGTTGAAATAAATAAACGATGTTAATAAAATATACGAGAAACAGACTGAATATGAATGAAGAAATTCATATATGATATTTAACGCAAAGAGAGACTCTGCTGTGCGGCCACACACACACACACATTCCGATGATGAGAACTGGCATTTATTGAGTGACGCTCGGAAGACGCGCGCGCGCGCGCGCGCGCGTGTGTATGTGTGTTTACTTAAATATAAATTACGTTTATTACATTCCGTAGATATGAGCAGAGAGGGGACGCAGACAGACGCGGACGCGGGATTAACGTCATCTCGACGATGGGACTAAAAGGGTTGGCTCGCAAACGTCGCCGGGTTGAAATTTATAATTCATAGTCGGGCGACTGAACAAACATCAGTCAACAGACAAACAAGCAAACAAACAAGCAGACATCAGTGAAATGATATTTACACAAGCAGCAGCCGCGTCCCGACGCCGCATTGCTTGCCGTACTGTCCACCAGAGTGATATGAAACGGAGTATATGTTTGGCACTGTAAGACAGAGATGGACGAGAAACGTGTTGTATAGCCTATGTAGTTACCACAAGTACGAGGATCGTCCGGACAATAACATGTATCCGTATTGTAATAAAAGAAATAACCGACAAATATTTTTGAAAGGAACTTTTTATCATCATCATCTAGGCAGGATGATGCCTAGATATATCATTTATCTGTCCAGGATTAGGCAGGTTGCCTGTTCCGGCTTCACCATCTCCGTCTCGGTCTGCCAACGTTTCTTATTACGGATGGCTTATAATTCAGAATTTTTCATGGAATTCTTTCTGGAGACATGCGCATAACATGCTCTTTCCATCTTTTTTTATAGTTTTTCGCTAATTCCGTTACTGGTTGCACTTTTAGTTCCTGTCTTATATCTACGTTCTTTATGATAAGCCTACAACTTTTCACAGATCTAAGATATTTCATTTCAGACGTTTCAATCTGTCTATAATCTTTCTTTCTTGGTGCCCATGACTCGGACCCGTATAATAGCATGGGGACTGCCATCACCTTATAGAATTTTATTTGCGTTTCTTTCGTGGTCTTTCCTTTGAGTGTTCTCCGTAATGTCCCACATATTCTTTGGACGTTGTTTGTTTTATTAAGAATATCTTTGTCTTCTTCATATGTAATATCACATCCTAGGTAATTGAAATGTGATACTTGTTCTAACATTTTATTTTCAATTACAATTTTTGTCCGAATCGAATCTTTTCCTAGGAATGCCATGGTCTTAGTTTTTCTATTGAAATGTTCATATTATAACGTTTTGATAACAGATTTAGTTTGTGGATAGCCAGTTGTAATTTATCCTCACCATCTTGGATTACAAACTGATCATCGGCAAACAGCATAGTGTTTACGAACTCGTGTCGGCTAATCTGTATACCTAGAGGAGCACGTTGTTTCCATTCTCGCACGAGGTCACTCTAACCTTAATCTACTTTTCTACATAGTCGCCTTCTTTATTTAAGCATTTGTCGCACCGATCGAAGAGTTTGTTTATTCCCGCGTCATATTCCTCCACCGCCAGTTCTGTTGTCACTGTTTCCTGTAACTTGATGAAAACAAATCAGTTCATATCAACTCCACCAACAGAAAAGTAGATCCAATAAGGGTTTATATTAATGGGCTGGAAGTGCCATATGCTAACACAGCAAAGTATCTAGGTATGACGCTGGATACAAAGCTTAAATGAAAGAGCATGTAAAAAAAGAAGGAGGAGCTCAACATAAAATACAGAACAACGTACCGGCAGTTGAAAACAAACTGCTGTTGTACAAACAAGTTCTGAAGCCTGTGTGGACTTGCGGAATACGTTCCCACAATGGCGAATACCCGTGCCAGTTACCGAAACGTTCTTACACTGAAGACGGCGTCCAGAGGAGAGCCCGAAACGTCTGTTCATAACGGTAGGAGTGGAGCCCGGAAACAAGTCAATACATTCTAACACAATACTACAATTTATAGATTTTATATATAATTATTGAGTAACCATCAGTATATGTGAAACAGTAAATACAAATTAAGTGAAAATAATTCAAGATACAAGTTAAAAGAAAACAATTGAAAGTGTGCATTACTTATACAGTTTTTTCTAAGAACGTAACTTGAAAACATAGATGGTGACAGATTTGTTTTATGTGACTTTCATTATTGACTCTGTAAGTTACATAAAGTATAGAAAAATGAAGTGGCTGTTAGGGAGAAACTCGCAACTAACTGTTAAAAACAAGTTCTGAAGCCTGCGTGGACTTACGGAATTCAGCTGTGGGGTTGTACAAAGAAAACAAACTTAGAAAAGATACAAACCTTTTAGAACAAAGTATTCAGAAGTATAGTGAATGCAGCTTGGTATATAAGGAACGACAGCCTACGTAGAGGCCTCAATGTAGAATATATCAGCGAAATAATAACAAAATATGCAGACAAACATGATTAGAGGATTCAGATCGACGATAACCCAATAATGCGACACGTGGTGGAAGAAGCTCCACACGTCCTGAGGCGACTCAAAAGATAGAAGCCACATGATCTGGTATCGCAATGGAAAGCAATTATTATGTATAGATCCATAAAACTCTAAGCAAAAGAAAGACAGAATAGTCTTGGGATTAGCCACTGGGATTCACCCATCACACGTGAAGGAAACATGAAGGAGAAGCTGCTGGATGAGCTTGCTCAGTTGCAGCATTAAGGGAGGTGTTTTTAGTGGATTAGAGTCGCACACTGCTAGGAACTACGGGGTTCCTAGTGTCTATAGAGATTTTCACCCACCTCGTAAAAAAAAACTGTTTTCTGTAATTCTTAATCACTCACAAAACGCTTTCCTCCTAAAAATTCTTCAAGTTTGCAAAACAGATTATAGTCTCTGGGGGGGGGGGCAAAGTCGGGGCTGTAGGCTGGATGTTCGAAAACTTTCCGCTTAAATTTTGCCAGCAACTCTTTCTTTTCCGGGTGCAAGATGAGGCCGTGCATTGTCGTAAAGAAACAAAATACCGCTAGACGATAGACCCCTCCAACTTTTTGAATGGTCCATCGCATTTTTTTTTAAAGTTTCGCAATATGTCTTTCACAAAAACTACTGTATACTAGTATGCTGCCTCAGGTGGATAACTGGCTCACTATTTTAATCAAAATACATTAAATATTACATATATTTCCATATTAGGCCTACATTTTAATTAGGCCATAGGAAACAAAACATGTCTTCAAACCTCTCTCTCCCTCTCCCCATCTCTTTATTAATGCACCTAAGCATTCAAAGAATTTCGACGAAACCGAAACATCGAAGCATGATAATGTTTTTAGGCTTTTGAAACGTATAATGTTAATTACGTTTGGTGGATTACGTAAATCATTTCCAAACCACAGACGATCACAAACAGAGCACGTAAAACCAAATTTATTCTCACTAAAACGTTTGCTAAACTCAATGTCAGCAGCAATTATTTCTGTCTTGATGCGTTTACATATCAAATTTCTAGACTGTGGGGAATCGAAAGTGTGGAAGCTTTATGTTTTTCGATGATGATGTTTGTGGAATGACCTCCAGCCTAAAAACATTATCATGTTAAAATACCAAAATCCCGATTACTCTACTACTTGTTGTTTATTCTTTAGTAATATAACAGTTGCAGAGAACACAATCACACAGTAAAGGAGAAAAATTCAAAACATTCGGACTTGGGTTAAAATTTCTTTTAGTCTGGCACCTTGCTGATATCTGTTCTCTTTTTTTTGTGCTCTAGGGTCTCAAAATTTTGAAGTTTCCAAAAACTTAACACTACTTTCAGATGTCAGTTAAAAGTTTCTTTAATTTGATATCGCATACGAATTTTTGCGATTTTATCCAAATTTTC
This sequence comes from Magicicada septendecula, assembly GCA_034769895.1. NCBI lineage: Eukaryota > Metazoa > Arthropoda > Insecta > Hemiptera > Cicadidae > Magicicada > Magicicada septendecula. The sequence continues at coordinate 493,922,429 of CM068370.1, forward strand.
ATTCACTTTTTGGACCCTGACGCCCAAATATTTTGAAATTTTTAAAAAAGCACATTATATTCAAACTTGTAAAAAAATTCCCTTCAATTTGAAACCCCACAAGCGGTTTTGCGTTTTTTTCACAATTTTTTGTGGCGTGGCGTGGCGTCCATGTAACCGCTGTTACCGACGGCAATAGTACTGGAAGTATGAGAAAATAATATTAATTATATCACAGAATAAATACTTTAGTTATTGAATAATTTGAAATCTGAACAATAGCTACTAATAGGGAAACGTGAAGAAAAGCGTAGCATTGCTTTCGAACTGCTGGGCACTTGCACCGTCTTGTGTTGCCGGCTCAGATATTGGCAATGTTTCACTGCGTACGGTCATTGACCTCGTAGTAGTTGTCACTGTACAAACTTTGGAGGGAGGGACACATTCGTCCATCCAATGTGTTGACGCTGTATAAACCGGCAAAACGCTCAGTCAGCAGCTATGTTCGTTTTCGGAACTGACGTGCAGCAGTTACTACGTAGGCCTACCTATTTGTGTTTTGTTCGTTTAGTCATGTGTTTCTCTGTTTGTCGTTATTATTTTTAATTCGATTATTGTGTTGTGATTTATTCTGTGCAAGTAGTATGAAAGCCAGATCCCGTTGAACCGGGGCCCTCTTCTCTTCTCCCAGCGAATGATAGAAAATACTCTAAAAAGAACACTTGGTACAAGAAAAAATTCGAATTAATTTTTAGGTTTAAGTTTCAGGCCTATCACAACTGGCAGCAGGTGTTATGAACCCACGCCACGCTACTGCCCCAAACAGATAGACAGACCGACAAACAGACAAATGGCAAACGGTTGACTCGTTTCGATCGTTGAATAAGGACAATAAAACCATATAAATTAACGGAACAATTTGACGTAAATCACGGCCACATTTGAGCCGATTCTCATAAAGAGACGTGTAGTTACAACATGAAATAATTGCCATAGGGTGAACGCGCATTGCCAGAAATGAGACGTCGGAGCAAGCAAGACGCACAAGAAAGCCGGAGAATTAATGTAGGCAGCAACCAGACTGACATTCAGTAGACGCCATGTTTGAGAGAATTCATAACAGCAAAGAGGTTTCAGTGCGGTTACGTCATCCTACGAACACAACAAGCCTTCTGTGTGCTCGTGTTTAACTTCGATGGCGACGGGGATGGGGACTCGGTTCTATGACGCTATGGCAAATTCTGACCCAAAATTGCTGCAGCTTGTTGCAGTCGGTGAATTATATTGCAGACCGCGATGCCTTGTTTCTCGTCTCGTCTGGCTGACGCAGCAGCCTTTCCCGCTCATGCTCTCTCTCTCTCTCTCTCTCTCTCTCTCTCTCTCTCTCTCTCACACACACATCCTCTTTTTCTTTTTATCCCTTTTTTGAGTGCGTTTGACAGCAGTGCATTTACATAAATTAAGACTGAAATATTCGTTCCATCAAGCTCTTAAAGTTTGTGTTTATTTATACGAACGTTATGAATTCGAAAACATCTGGGAGTAGCCTAGTGGTAAAAGCTAATCTCTTTGGCAGCTTCATCGGTTTGCGTAGTAAATAAGAAATAAAAAAAAAAAACATTAAGCTGCCCTCCGTTTCATTAAATCTTCAGTGTTTTCTATTCCTACGGGTGTAAGACTGTTGGAGTTGGGACTGTTAATCTAGGATATTTTTAAGAAGAGCTCCCACTTCCCAATCTTGTAACCAACTCACGATAACATTTATACAGTCTAACAGTCAAAAATAGTTCTTATTCAAGAAAATGAGGATGATTTACAAAGACCTATGTTTCAAGTACAAGAAGTGGCAAGAGAGTACTCACTGACAATTTCAGTAAGAAAGACCAAAACCATGGTCTTTAAAGGTAAATATCCAGTGAGGACTAAGATTGTTATAAACAACAGCACTTTAGAACAAGTGAGCCGTTTCAAATACCTCGGCTGTGCAGTAAGCTATGAATCTGAATATGATATAAGAGAGAAGATAAATAAATTTAGGAATATTTGTGGTACGATTCATATAAATCTTAGACACAGCACAAGGATTAAATTTTATAAGACAATTGCAATACCCACATTGATTTATGCGAGTGAGGCGTGGGTCATGACAAAAAAGGAAAGCGGTAAGATTCAGAGTGCTCAAATGCAGTTTCTTCGAAATACTTTAAATTATACATTGCAAGGTAGAATAAGGAATCAGGGTATCAGAGCAGAACTCGAAGTAAAGGTCACAAATGAAATTATTTCAATTTACAGAAGACAATGGTGGGATCATCTGCAAAGGATGACAGAGGATCGATTGCCGAAAGCGGCACTGAACTATAAAGCCAATGGTAGAAGAGAAGTGGGTCGTCCGAGGATGAGATGGGTATCGGAACAGGTTTATGTAACCTAATCCTTAAAGAGAAGAAGAAGAAGAAGAAGAACAGTCAAGAATAGAATGGGGAAACTAGTATTTTGTGTTGTTGTCACATGCCTTTTCGATGTTAACGAAGGGTGTCATGATGTCTTTGTTGAGTCCCACCACAGTGTTCTCCAAAATTATTCATAGGTAGTGTACCTAACTGGAGAAAATTCAACGTAGAACCAGTACAGGCTATCCCCGCCAATGCGTTTTGATGGGGGTAGGCCTAGCTGCCGAGAAACTAAAGTTTGTTTCCTGTGCACGGTACCTGAAAGAACGGCTGCAACCTACTCATTTTACCCAGTGGCGTAACTCTTTTCCTTGGGTCCTCCGCAGAAATCCCCCACTACCCTTGCTTAATTCATGCCATTGTTATCTCTTATGTAGATCCTAAAAAGCTTACACTAACTTTAAGTTGGTAGGCCTTACTGCTTTTGAAATATATCTGAAAATTTGAGATATATCTGATTATTTGACATAATTGATCTTTTCCATTAATGTGGTTTGTAGTAACGGTTAAGGCTACACCCACAGTACTGTGGTCTCCAACCTGTACCACTCTACGTTAGTATAGCTAGAATTTTTACACTAATGATGGCAGTCGATGGTACTGTCTAAACGTCTGTTTTAGTTAGAAACAATGGACGACGGCCAAACAGCCCGCGAATGAATTTTAACAACAGAAACTGAGCAGATTCAATATGTTTCAAAATAATATTTTCAACTTTTTAAAATAAAAGGTTCTCTTGCGATACTTAAGGTTCTCGAGAAGCTTAAGCAACACTTATCTTGCGTCTTCAAAGCCGATGCGTCCTGTGGATTGTTTCTTGTCCGTGCCTTCGCCTTCAGCCTATCCGGTGGGTGAGCCCCTACCATTAGCCAGCATTGCTCGAAAGGCCCTTGGACAACGCAAGCACTCCCAAAAGCACATCGACAAATCGTACGTTCATTTTAATCAATAAAGTTGTGTTAGTGGTTATAATCACAAATATCAGTTACGCTATTGCACACCAGTCCTACAGGATATCAAAAATTTCTCTTGTTACCTTAACCTTCCACGGCCTCGTAGTTATTATAAACACTTTCCGAGCAATCAGGCCGTGGTCCTACGTTGGGAACTGTCACGATTCAACCACTCTATTGGTAGCCATCTTAAGTGCTGGAAGAACTGACAAGTACTGAATACGGCCACCAATGAAACGGTTGGAATGTTTGCAGCTTCCAACACAGGACCACGGCCTGATTGCTCGAAAAGTGTTTATAGTAAAAAATTCCCTATTAGCGCTTTCGAGTCTCTCAGCCCATCATCAGATCGGAAATATGTCCGATTTGCGAAAACATTAATGTAAAGTTTAGCAAAACAAAATGGTAGTTAAAGTTTACCAACTACTGAAATAAATAAGCAAAACTAAGAGAACCGACATACAGAGCCTTAGTAAGTGTTATTCAAACCTCATACATTCCCAGAAATCAAACAATAATAGATACCTAACAAGTCAACAACCCCATCAACCCCGTCCTCCACTGGTACCGTTAATACCTGGCAATCCTTTACCTTGTGCGTCCGCTCTTTCTCCAGTCACGAAATAGATTCACACACTGCCACTATGCAGTATACAAAGTGAGAAAAAATATAATTAATATGTAGGCTATCATGTTTTTGTATTGTAGTGTAGGGTATAGTTTTGTGTATGTGTTTATCTGTGACTCAACAGTATATGTAAGTACTATTATTTATTCTGTAAAAACAACGCCATTTTTAATACCATATAACATAATATATTATAATTAACACTCATCACTATTATATTACTTTATATTTTATGTTGCAGGCATGAATATGAGATAAAATAAACGTTGCAAAAAACCTGCACTTTTATTAGACCGAAACTCGATATCCACTTGAAACCAAAACAAAATGTTTATCTTTAACAACAGAGGGGCAGTAAACAGTTAAAAATAATTTCAGTTTTAAGAAACTAGAAAAAATTATTCAATTCTCACTCGTTATCAGATGTTTATCCAGGCGCAAGTAAGGCAAGAGAGGCCTGTTACACGAACCGCTTAAAATTATTTATCCAGTTCTTTTATCGCCCGCTTCATTATTATCAGCGAATCTTGTTTTCACGGTTAACCGTTTGCAGTTTTCCACTAAACAAATCGTGTGCCGCAGACGGCGTAATGTGCACAGTCTGATCGTTTAACAACACCCAATTCTGTTCTTATTCCAGTGGCTGAGCTTTTTAAACTAACCTCACGCTACATCGATTTAACTAAACTACTCGGCCGTAGACAGAAAACGCTTCTCTTTAACAACAGTAGATAATTTTTAACGAGCTTCTGAGCTCTCCTACTCACACTCCGCTGTTCTTTCAGTCTGTTAAAATTCAAATGGCCCCAGAACAAATTGGATAGCTAACCGCGGAATACGTGAGCAGAATTATTGTTTACGTTATGTCAAAGTGAGTTAAACAAGCTGAAATGGTTTGAAAACACATTTTTCAACAATGTTACCTCTTATGAAAATATAATGAAATTTTCAACTAAGTATGACAAAGTAACAATGTTCGATAACGTATCGATATCACTGCCACAGGGATCGTCGTCTTCGAACAGTGGAAACGGAACAACTGACATCAGGTGACGTCGCTAATTAGAACTTTAATAATAGTTTAATTAATAAATAAGGCCAGTTACAAAGAACGTCCGAGAACGTCTGATGTTTACAGCAAAATACATGACATGAAACGGGTGTCTGGCTGCACGGTGTCAACAGAAAGACCTCAATGCGCATGCGTAACTTTGACGCATTCTTTTCAGAGCAATCATTTTGCGTTCATAAGAACTACATGGTTGGTGTGGCACACGGTTGTCCCACTCCACTTCTTGCTCTCTCTACCCTACTCCACGCTACGATCTACGCGAACCATTCCATGTCTTACAATTTCATCTGTATTTTTGTCTGAGAAGATTATACAAAAAACGACCAGCTGAAAAACGATATTTGCAGAATACGGTGTGATCATGAGCCGAAGCAGCCGTACAAGGGCAACAGTTTTGAGAATTTTGTGAAATTGCGCAGAGGTTTAAATTACGAGGATCAGTAGAAAAGTTCCCGGAGCGACATCTGTAGCTTGGCGGTAAAACTAAAGTTTTTCGTGTGCTGTAAGATTCGTATTTCATGTGAACTCCTGTCAATTTCCAAATATATCTATCCATTTATTCATTGTTAAAACTGTTTAAAATTGACGTGTTACGTGAGTTTTTTAAAACGGACAAAACCAAACATCGTGGTGTGATTCTTTGTTAAAAATTGTTTAGCGTCAATGGAAATTCAAAACGAAATTGTAAATGTGTCAGGAAATGTTGCGACTTCAAAACCAACGGTTTGTAAGTAGGCACTTGAGTTTAAACGTGGTCGTACGAGCATTGAAAATGTGGTCGCACTGGACGCCCAAAAAATACAACTCTTGCATAACGCTTTATCACACCAAGTTCTTGAGTTAAAGTATGTTGCACACGCTCATACTGTATGAGATGCCTATGATTTCACCATCGTCATCCACTCCCCGATCTGTGGTATTTCAACAAATTATGAAATTTTTTCAATAGTGCCATTTTTTGTTGCACTTTTGGACGTCCACTGCTGGGATAGTCTTTAGCGCTTGTACGTCCACGTTTAAACTCGAGTGTGCCCCACTTACCGTTGTTTCTGAAGGCGCAGCATCTCCTCGCACATTTTTTCGTTTTGATTTTTCATTGGCGCTAACACGTTTTTAACAGAGAATTCATCACGATACGATGTTTGATTTTTTGCATTTTAAAAACAGCCGTGACAAGAAAATTTCAAACAGCTGTTAAATGTTTTCTTTACCACAGATATATCTGGAAATTAACAAGTGTTCACGCGAAATATACGTCTTGCAGCATACGAAAGATTTTAGTTCTACCGCTGAGCTACAGATGTCGCTCCGCGAACTTTTCAACTGACCCTCATATATGGCACATGAAAAGGATGGGATGGGAGGAGACAAATCCAAGAAGGGCAACAAAAGGTATATTTCTGGGACGGGACAAATAACGAAAGATTAATAAAAAAAGATAGCGGCGGTACAACATCAGGAAAGATACAAGGGGATAACTGAGTACCAGCGAGTGGTAGCCAGTATCACAGAATACACATGTTTGGAAATTGATGTTGAACGAGAAGGCTACGGCCCGCTAAAAGATAACAAGTGTGTGGTGAATATTAATAATTTTTTGTCGGCGCGTTTGTAATCTTGTTTACTGTATTTTATTACTTTAAAAACTGTTACACAACACAGAGGACATAAAATGTTACGTCAGAGCAGTAGTTATACGTGTAACAGATCCGCGATACCGAGTCAAAGTCATTAATTCAAAAGGAGACTGGAGGGTGGGGCACTGCACTGGATTGCAGAAATTAATGACACAAACCGCACCAGTATTGGACGTGTTTAAAGTGTACTGCTGGTTCTTTGCACATTTCATAAAGCTAACGCGACTCGGTGCGGTCATAAACGGTGAATCACTCGGTAACGTACGTTAACTAGGGTTGAGTTACTTAAACTTATTACACGCTTTTTATCCTCCGTTCAAGCGGTTACTTCTTCAAACGGGAACACACACTGTAACACACTCCGTGTTTCCCGTTCATTTATATTATTGTCTCTTTGATTACACCCCGGGTAATAAAATGTATTCCCATTACACGTAATTTACGTAATAATAGTTTTTCCTACATTTTAAATACAATGACCGAGTAGTAAGTGTATCATCATAAAATGTTATTTTACCTCTACAAGCACTTTAGACTCGTGTAGATAAACCTTAAGTACAGTGGCGTGGCGTGGGTACATAACAGCTGTTGCCGGTTGTGATAGGCCTAAAACAACCTAAAAATTAATTAGAATTGTTTCGAATTTTTAGAGACAAAATATTCTTTTAGAGCCAAAATATTTTTTTAGAACGTTTTTTATCATTAGCTGGCAGAAGAAGAGGATCCCGGTTCAACGGGATCTGACTCCATTATACTTACACAGAATAAATCAGGACACAAATAATCGAATTAAAAATAATAAAGACAAACAGAGAATCATATAACTAAACGAACAAAATACAAATAGGTACGTACTAGCAGTAACTGCTGCACGTCAGTTCCGAAAAAGAACATAGCTGCTAACTGAGCTGAGCGTTTTCCCGGTGCATAGGCCTACAGCGGCAACACATTGGCTGGACGAATGTGTCTCCCCCCCTCAAAAGTTTGTACAGTGACAATTACTACGAGGACAATGACCACACGCAGTAAAACATTACCAATGTCTGAGCCGGCAACACAAGATGGTGCAAGTGCCCAGCAGGTCGATAGCAATGCTATGGTTTTTCTTCGAGTTTCCCTACTGACGTTGTTCGCATTTAAAATTATTTAATAACTAAAGTATAATTAATTTTATAATTAATGTGATATAATTTATTTTATTTTATTTCATTACTTGTACTGTTGCCGCCGGCTACTGTGGACGCCACGCTACTCCTTTGTTCCGGTCGACAATAAGATAATTCATTCACTGCATAGTTTAGCTGGCAACGAGTGAGGGTGACGAAGCTACAAAGGTACAACCGTATGTGTGAGACCACCACGAGGACTCCAAAATCAACGAGTGAAGAAACACGGTTGAAGCCCTACAAGGTGATGGCTCTCCCCATTCTTCTCTATGATCTGAGAATTGGACTTTAATCCAAGGCCAGTCGTACTAAATCGGCCGAAATGAGATTTCTCAGGTACGCGGCAGTATATAGGCCTATAGCCTACTCTTCAAGATTACAAAAGAAATGTCGATGTACGACAGAAATACGTTCACAAACTGATCTGCAGTGAATACAACAGGGTAAGATAAACGACGCGATCGGAAAGTATGAATTTTATACAAAGTTGACAAAATAAGGAGACGAAGCGATAAACTCGCACATTTTCAATTAAAGTGTAGACCGGAAAGCGGAAGAAGATTGCAATACTTTGCCTTATCTGTTCTCTCTTGTTTGACTTAGTGCACGCACGTGATGTGCATAATTTTACAACGATATAAGTTACGTATACGTTGAACAGATTTTCCCCGGAGGCACAATTTGTTATCCCTATCCCCCCCCCCCCAACAATCCCTTGGCCCAGTTCGTGTCGCTGCCAACTCCCAAATTAGCATTTTGTCTCCGCTTCCTGTACGGTGTCGCCAGTTTCTCTTTCCTTACAAACGACCAAACCCCCGCACAGTTCTCCACACACACTTACGTACAAACAAATTCATATAACCTAACTTATCAATACCTTCATTCTAATACCACATATGAGAATTTTTAGTGAAATTCAGGTTTTGAATGTATGTTGATCTGTTTTTGACATTCTATCCATTGATTCTAATACTGAATACAATACGTTGTATGTTGTGCACAGTTAACTAAGAATCACGGTCTTCACATTTCTAGCTGATTGTCTAACCTTTTACATCAATTCATCTACTAATGTCTCTGCTTCAAGGATTCGTTGTACGTCAATTTTTTTCATTAGGCCTACCTTAACCACATTTGATCCTGGTTTGACCTCTAATTTTTGTAAGTCTTGATACTTACCTATATTACCTTTATTGAAGGTCAACACAGCATCATACATACCCAAAACTAAAGTATCCAGTCCAAAAAAATTAATTTTTTGGCAATCTATTCCAAATCACAAAAGTTCAGCGACTCGTTTGCATTCTGTGAACTACCATGAACAGATTTTTTAACAAATTGGGATGACTCAGATCAGCAAATATTGACTTTATGACAGGCATTACAGACATTAGTAGTGAATGTTTATTGGAATTCCCTTTCCAGTGGTAAAAACTGCATGCCTCTACGATAAGAGAATTACAGATTTGTAAAAAACGGTAAGATTATGAGCACTTTTGACAGAACTATTCCTACGAGTCCAATTGTTTTTAAAATCATAAAAAAATTATTATTAGGCGTATTCACATAAATCTGGTATCAAATTACACAGAAAATATAACAGATAAGATTTTTTAAAGACAAAATCCTAAAAGATCTTTTTTCCTCTAGATATTCTGAACATTTAAAAGCACTCACCACAAACTACATACATTCCACATTTGCCACACATTTACAAAACGAAAACCACAGTTTCACAAACATAGAGCACAACATGGAAATACTACACTACCTACCTAAAAGTAGAAAACTAAACACAGCAGAACAATTTGAAGTATACAGATATCACACACTACAACCAAACAACATATTAAACGAACAATTACATTATAGATCACACATACTTTTCGATACACTGATTCCAGCACAAAATTCGAATCCCAGCGCCAATTCCCTCCCACCAGCAACCCCCACCACACACACCTACATCCCATAACCGTTACTGTACAGACATTCAGTATTTAAATCCCATTGAAGAAGACGAATACCACGTCGAAACGTCTGGGTAACAAAACCAAAAAGTAAGTGTTCATAGCGGAAGTTTAATATATATATATATACATAATTTTAAAAAAGTGAAAGAAGAGGACGTATCAACAAGATAATTAAAATCCTAAAATCTAGTTTTTAGTCGATTTGCCGGTTACGAGTGCCCTTAAATGTCATCACAATAGTACCTTACTGAAACAAATGCAGAATGATTATATAAAATATGCAGCAAGGCTGAAAACATCTGTTTTTCATTTCCACTGTAAAATGTTGATTTTGTCTCATACGTGGTATTAGGATGAAGGTATCGATAGCCTATATCCTGTTTTTCCAGGCACTGCACACAGTACAGAATACCAGAATACGTATCACGCATTTCCATATTGTTTTTTTTTGTTTTAGTAACATTTCATATGATCCAAAATTAACTTCGATTACAATGATGGTGTTCGAAGAAACACCGAGGGCTATTCAGAAAGTAAGTTCTGATAGGGTATTATAGGAACTAAAAACATATTTACAAAATATTTTAATTGCTATTTGAAGTACACACCTTAAACTACGTTTCTATATAGTTCTCGTCATTTTTGAAAAACTTTTCATAGCCTGGCACCAGGCGTTGTATACCTTCGTCGTAGACATTTCCCGCCTGTGATTTGAACCATGTATTAACAGCTTCCTTGATATCGTTGGCAACCAAGGAAGGATTTCTCATGCTTGAAAAGGTGATAGGCCTATTCGCTTGGTGTAAAGCCTGGGTTGTAAACCATTGCCAGCCAAACTTTGTGAGATGTTGCGTTGAAGCGGCAGTGTGTGTGTGTGTGTGTGTGTGTGTGTGTGTGTGTGTGTGTGTGTGTGTAGTGCCATGATTCATCCCAATGTCCCGGGTAAGCATCCTACGTCCTTACTCTGGATAGGACTAAGCAATAAAGTCGTATCCATCTTGGTACCATTGAATCGCTCACTGTTTCTTCTCCATAAATATCGAAAATCTGACGTTGATTAACCGAATCATCAAGAACGCATCCAAGAACCGAATCACATACCTACTTTCACACGAGGCGGGTGGCTCGTCTCGAATTTCTTCGACATTATAAACACGTCCAACAAAGCTTTCTCAGTGTACAGTTGTTTACAAATAATGTCGTTGTTGGCTTGCCAACGAATCAACAAACTGGCCGCCCATGCGCAACGGCGTGACGCCATCGATACCGCGGCAATGTTTAAAAACGGAACTTACTTTCTGAATAACCCTGGTATTTTCGTACACTATTCACTTGAAAGTTTGCAGACAACTTTAGTAAAATATTTCAGAACTTCGCAGTCGTTTTCATTTTAAGATTTAGTCTAATAATAGTTTTGTTTTTCATCTTCACTTCAACCAACCCTGCAGAAGTCTTCCCACGGATATTCTACCAGTCTGTTCTTGACACAGATGCCGCACGCTGGGCTAGTCGAGAAGCGTGTAGAACTTTTACGTAACTCCACCCGCCCAGTTTTCGAGAGCGTTACGTAATTACATAACTGAACCCGCCCAGTTTTCGAGAGCGTTACACGTAACTACGCAACTGAACCCGCCCAGTTTTCGAGAGCGTTACGTAATTACGTAACTGAACCCGCCCAGTTTTCGAGAGCGTTACGTTATTTTAACAATACAGTCATAACGTATTTCACAACCTAGATGATTTAAAAATTGTAATAACTTTATTTATAAACATAATGTAGTCAAGTAAACAAATAAAAACATAATACAAATATGAAGAGTTTATGCCGGAGCATGAACAACGTTTCAGATCATGGAGACGACCGTCTGTCGCCGTTATTACTTACTACCATCCCCAGTTTAGGATACCGGGCTGGCGCAGAAACACGCACCATAACAGACGGCGAAGGAAAACTCGTTTCCCTTTCGTCTAAGCAAAGTTACACAAAATTCTTTACGAGGTGAAAATAATTTTTTTTTTTCTGAATTCGGCTGAACCGCGCTCGAAACTTTTTAATCTATACCTCTCTATAGTCTTTTTATTTTGCAGTTTAAAATGTGAGCGCGCCACAGTCAGTTTTGGATTAAAACTTCTTCAATTAGACCCCGCAGCACCCACGTCCGTCGCCAAACAGTTCGTTACTTTTCTTCTTTTTTTATGAAGTAGTTTTTTGTAAGTAACGTCCTGTTGAAGGTAAGTTTTCCCTCGCAGGCGTTTGGCTTTCTGAAACTTCTCTGCCTTTAGGCCAAGGACTCGCCGTAACTCTGTCGGAATATAAAACTATTGAAATTAGAGAAGCATCAAATGACCCGACGATTCCAAATTTATCAAAACTTAGCAGCACGGAAATACTACTTGGATTTTCTTGTCTATGACGTGTCCGTTGATTAACTAAATATAAATATATCACTACCGATTCGGAACAACATTTGTGTTCCGAGGCACGCTATCGACAATGTTTTACTGTTGGAGACAAACTGACAGAGGAAACTCTCAACGACATGGTAACAGTAACTACTTGTCGATACTTAGTGACAAGACAAAAACAATTTTCTTGAGGGCTGTAAAGAATTGTACCAGGAGAGATCTTATCAGAAATTATCACATTAGAATAAAGCTGGGCACAGCTGAAAGCTTAAATGAGAAAATCTCCAGGTACAAAACGGAGTGGCGGTTACACGTAGAGAGAATGGATCCTATAACGTCTCTCCTGTCAAGACATTATAACATAGGGAACCAGTTTAATTGTTCGCTGTTAATTAAACTAGCTGCCGTAGTTGGTAAAATTTACTTACCAACAAATTATGACAATGTATATATCAGGATTTAGTCCAAGATTACATAAATTTATTCACTCTCTGGATATTAGCGAAAACATCTCTTTATTCTTGTATTTTAACTAAGTATATAAAAGTAATAGCTTTAATGGTCATCCTTTTGTTTTTTACTTACTTTACTTTACTTTTAAAAGGAAAATTCTTATAAATTCTGCATTAAATATTCTTTAAATTTTTACCCTTACTATCTCAAAATCATTCAGCTGTGTATTATTTCAATTACCACGGATCCGGGCTTTAACTTTGCAATATTCTAGCATATCTCAACATCATCCAAAAGCATTACAGAAATTACAAACATTTATATGCTAATCTTTAAGTGATCTAAAAGTCTTTACAAGGAACTTTACTGTTCTTTTTGTTGCGGTTTTAAAAAAACAAGTTATGCACAGAAGTTATGGTTTAATGTCACCTGAATATAACGTGAGTCTGCTGTGGGTGTTCGAGATGATCCTCTTCAGTAGGTCTTCTTGGGTGTTGTTCGTTGTTCATCTGGATCCTCCATTTAGTTGGCTGTTTCCGAATTGTAGTCTAGGTCATGACGGTTGGATTCTGCTACTTGAAGTTCATACGGTTGTTGTAGTAACTTTTCTCCTGGTGTTGGTTGTTCACTTTTTACATTTTATTTGTTCTTATTTTAGCATCACTGATGTTTACTTTAACATGGTAAGGAACATATCTTACCACTTACTGTTCGTAAAGAGATGTGTCTGCTAAGTTTTTTTATATATTATTAATATTTCCTCCACGTACTACATTACTAGTTTTTGAGTTTTACTAACGCTACATTGGATTAAATAGATTAGAAGAACTAACGTCTTGTTACATCGTTGTTTAGCGACATACACCTACGTGTAACTTTACAACACATTTTCGACCTGCTTACATGTCGAAGATTCTCCGACGACTGGGACTAGTTTAGCGGCAGGGAGTCTGTAAGCTGGCGCGGTTTACGCGCTAAGAGAAAAGTAGTTCGTTCCTTTATTATTATTAATTGTTCATTAATTAACTAGTATAAATTATGCTACGTTTTTGTTTAGGAGTTAGATATTTCCTTTATTATTAATACGTCTTTTATTTAATTAGAAGAATTATTAGTTTTCGCTTAATAACATTGTACTTTGCATGTTCGTACTGGACAATTTGCACGTTGATACAGGTATCTAGGTACAGATTAGGGTGGGTTATACTCTCGCTTGTTATAAGAACAAAAAAATTAATTTGTGCTATTTAAATAATTTTTAAATCGTCACAATCCAGCTAGATTTTGAAGAAGAGCCGTTGACTATCATCCAAGGGGGAAGAGAAGTGTGGGAAAATCCCGTAAGCGATGTATGGATGATTACCACCGAGACTGGAACAGGCTACCAGCCTAAGCCGTAAAGGATGACGACGACGACGACGACAACAAAACAATTAAAAATCACATGATCAAGCAGTATTGGGGCAACGAATGACAGCGGCAGATAATGTTGGACAGAACGACAAAACTGCAACGAACTTTCATCTTGTTATTTGAATTTGCAGTCTCAGTCGTTCCACTTTTGTCGTGTTTACTTGTTAAACTGCTATTTGTCATGTTCCGGATGAGGCCTTTCAGTGTTAACACCATTTGTAAGTCCTAAACCACGATAAAAAATATCCCACCGGAACCCGTATATATATACCCGTGAATCCGCTTTCACGCAGGTCAATTTGTAAATAAGTCTTACTTGGCACTGCCCTACTGGCTCACCTCCGTTGAGCCCCTGCTACCTGCTGCGAAGCTTCGTATTCATAACGATCGCAGCATGTTTCTGGATCTGGACGGAAAATTTGCTGGGTGAAAGTCTGTCATTAAGTACTCTTTGGCATGGTGTGTGGCGAGCCCGTAATAAGCTTCCTTCTTTCTAATTGGCTGGTGGTTGATTTATGGTATATTTATCGTGGCACTTAGTGAATTTATAAGTATGAGTGGTGTTCACGGGACTGCTAGCCTTAACCACAGTACTGTGGTCTCTAACGTGTACCACCCTACGTTAGTACAGCTTGAAATTTTATACGGATGATGGCAGTCGACGGTAGTGTCGAAACGTTTGTTTTAGTAAGAAACAATGGACCACGGCCAGGCCCGGATTTCCCACTAGGCACACTAGGCACGTGTCTAGGGGCGGCAGGCTCAGGGGGGTGGCACGAGGCGAAAAATTATTTGTTAAAATTTCATGTTTTCGGTTTTTTAATTACAGTATTTGTATTGGACAAGAAAATGATTTTGAAATAACCTTTAATTATATCATGGAATAACACGGTATTGACATTTATAACATTTATTATATACGCCCCGCGTGTTGGGACGCCAATTTTACATTAATTATATACGCCCCGCGTGTTGGGACGCCAAATCTAATAATAATTATGCCCTTAGTGTGGGCGCCAAATATAAAGATAATTTATTAGTAATTAAGGTCCCGTGATGGAATGTCAAATATAACAAGTAAAGTGTTTTGATGTTAATTAATTTGTTTGTTAACTACTTCACAAGTTATTAAGTATTGAGTTGTGATTTATAATCTTCTTAAGCTTGCTAGGTGAAGCTTCAAATAGAATATTAATCTGTTTGTGATTGTTATTAATTAAGTATATATATTCATTAGAAAATTATGATTTAGAAGTGGTTGTTCAATTCCTTTGATGTCATATACTAAATTTTAATCTTTAGGTGTTTTCAAATAATTGACAACGTACACTAGACTTTACAAGGATAACTTAATTTATTATTATTAATAACATTGATATCACTTTCATGATTTCCTGAAAAGAAATACAACATGCATCTTGCAATATGACTTAATACATCAATCTATCATTTACTCTTTTGTTAACACTTGCTTAATCTCCTATAATCTCTTTCTTCTAGTTACTTATTAAACATTAACAATCATAATTATAACCTTTTATTCTATATAAGGTATTCCTAATAAATGGATTCATAAAGTATTGGATATAATTAAAATCATCTGTAAAAAGTTGTATTATCAATTTACCCTGACTAGCTACTAGGTATTATTTTCTTAAATATTATTTGTGAATTCTTTCAGAGGAACAGACAGTGTTTGACTTAATTAGTAGTGCATGCATATAAATTTTACTTGTGGTACGTTAATCCATTATACGGCGAAGAGTCCTCTGCGCTGCCATTCTGTCTCTCTCTGTCTCCAGGTTCCTTGAAGTCCTTGCGGCTGGCACTATCATCTCGTAGAATGCACTCGTACAAATCACTTATCCTCTCGCACTCCGACACATACATATATAACTTTTGGTTTAGTTCTTGTTATTGGAATCTCGAATTTTAACACATGTTATTCGATAACTCTAAATTTTGCTGAATTGTTTCTACTCAAGTGTCATTGAATTATTCTTAGTATGTAAAGGGTCTTGAAATTATACTAAGTGTTGGATGCTCTGAGTTTTTAATTCGCACTGTTCTTCCGCGGATCAACTTTGTTAACATGTCATTTGAGTATGTATAATGGTGATAGTAGTTATAATTGTCTCTAATTTCATGACCGTTATTAGTTCATCTACCGGTTCTCTTTTGCTATCACAATTACGACATTATGTTTATCTTTTACACATTTCACGGCACTTCAGATCGGATTAACGTCTTTGGTTATGTTATTACTCAGGCGACAAAACTAAGTCGATTCTAGTTATACTTCGACATGTCTTTTAATCACTAAGTCCCATTACCGGCTTCCGATTCTCAACTGTTCGTACTTATAAACTCACACCGACTCTTCAACCGATACGACTTTACTCCTCTACGGGTTCCGCACTCCCGACAGTTCCGATATATAAGTTATAAGACTCTCGATATCAGACTTTCGACTTGAGCCATCAGATATAAGACATAAGACATAAGACGATATAAAACTTCCGATACAAGACTTCAGAGATCAGACTCTCCGATATAAGACTAAGATATCAGACTTAAGACTTCCGACATAAGACTCCAGAGATCATACTCTCCGATATATGAAAGAAAGACTTAAGAATCTCGCTCGCGGTAAACACTCCAGTTTATACCCCGAATCCAACTACATTCTCTACTTCCAACTCAACTTCTTCGCTTCTATTGGTTTTTAGTCATTTTCTGGTGAAAACTCCTCCTTAACACTCTAGATTTTCTTCTGGCATGGTTTTCATTCGTTCCTCCAGCTCGTCTCCTTGGCAACCTCTTCTTGTAGGAATCGCCTTCCTCAATTCTCGACTCTGATAGGCTTCCTGATTCCCTACCTTAAAAAGTTCCTGGTTGGCTCCACCCATCGTTTGCGGCGGATGACCAAATTTAACGCCTGTCTATCACTATGCCTGTTTATCCTGTTATCTTGGCGTCTTCTCCTTTCAGACAAAATACTTTTAATTGCTGCGTGGCCTCTCATCTGCCCTTTTGTTCAACACGTGTACCGCTGCTTACCCGTGACCAATTCTCGCATTGTCGATCAGCTTCTTCTAGCTGTTCCCACGACTGGTGTGGTCATTTCTGAGTATCCCTGACAGCTGCCACATCTGCTCTGCAGGCTTTCCTTAGCTGCGCACCCTTCTGGTAAAGCGTACGTCCCGCAGTTCGTTAATTGCGCAAACGTATTGTCGCCATTCAGTCCGAGCCTTTCCTGTCTATTGTGGACAATGTAACGCCGCGTTTGGTGTTCAGCTCCACGCACGTGGCTTATTGTCTCTCGTGTAGCGCCGCTATGTCGCCTTGTCAGCCTTTCTTTGTCTCTTCTCAGTGATACTTTTTCTCCTTTGTTTTTCTTAGGTCCAGCGCGTCACCCGGAATTCTCTTAACCGAACATCTGCTACGACAGAGGCATTGTTCTTCTACTCCCTGCCTTCCCTTGTCTTGACCGACACATGGTACCGAGCCAGCGTATATATTTGTCAAGCTGTCAGCAAACCCTAGTTACAACGTTCACTTACAAAAAAAATTTTAATTAAAAATTTGTCGTTATACACTATAATACCAATAGCGGTGGTCGGAGCGGAGCACGGTCGTATATACAGGTGTAGACACTCCGTTGAAATTCTTGTCCGCTTTTTGCCGACTAAAATATTTTGCTTCGATATCACTTGAGGCGCCTCGATCTAGAAGTCAATCCCTACTGCGTATGATCATATATTCAAAGCATAATAGAGAATGTTATTTAAATGAAGGGAAGAACTTGATACATTTAATTTAGTTTTATATTAACTAAATAAATTAATTAAATTAACTAAATAAATATAAATAAACCTATAAAAAGAAAGTAGGCCTACGTATATTACTTGTTATAAAACTAATCTGTGTTACTAAAGTGTACACGTAAATAAATATTAATAAAAGTTAAAAGAAATGTAGTCTTTTACACAATTCCATCACATTTCCCTTTTAGATTTAAGATCAAATGAGATATTTGCAATAGAGATAGTTGAAATGACTATTTTCAGCAACTTTTTTTCAGCAGTCAAGGAGAATTGAATATATAGAAGTTACTTGTTGGGGGGGGGGGGCTAACAATAGTGCCTAGGGGCGGCAGGACACCTAAATTCGGGCCTGACCACGGCCAAACAGCCCGGGAATGAATTGTAATAACGTTGACTTCGGAAATGTAAGCGTACGAAGTGTTTCAAAAGAAATTCAATATACGAAATATATAATGTACTCATTGCAACATCACCGTGGTAATTTACGAAGGTAAAATTAAAACGTTTTGAATATTTCTATAGAATATAAAATTACAAGTGTCGCAGAAGACAGGAATAAACTTAATAAATATCAAGAATGAGTGGTAGCCTACAGTGTTCAGAAATAAGTAAAACACGAATCGATAGTCATTTGATATATTTTAATAATGCACAGCAGTACAGACCGCGTACACGAGATTTCCATTTATTTCCATACGGTCGGCTAGACAGACAGTGCAACTGCAGCCGCAATGTCCGACGTAAAGCAAAGCGACGTGTCACAGTGCAGAAAATACGTGATGGAGTGTGTGAATGGCCGGCAGTAAGCCATTTCAATCAGAACTACTCAGCCGTCTAGATTCCATTCAGCCGTTATTAAACCGCACCATCATTACTCATTAATTATTTGTGATCTTTTTATATGGAAATCACACTTGTTACGAAAATTTAAATTGAGAATGTGTTGGATTTTAAGAGAATCGTTTTTCTTTTTCAAATAATTGATTATTCATTTCTCTTCTATCATGGTACAGGCCCGCCAGCCTTTCCTCAACAGTAATCTGCGCCGACCCAATGCATGAATTACCCCCACTTACAAGTATAGCTGAGTTATCTAGAGAGAAGAGAGGAGAGACGACCCTATGACGTTCACTGTCTCACTTCCATATTATTTCCCTCTCTGTCACACACATATGCTTCCGTTGTTCTCGCCAGTCTTGTTGCAGCCGATGTTCACACTATGAAACACTGCACAAGACTGTTGTGCGCATGTGCGAAGTGAATGAAAATTTTCGTAGCCTCCCAACGAGGTGTTTGTCTACTGCGTATCGAGACTCGAGTGTTCGATTTACGTCATTCCCCCTCCCCGAAGTAATATAGACGTTGTACAGGTCCGAAGCATATATATGCACATATGATCGGAACCCCGGACTCTGAGTAATTGTGCAGGAGTTACTCTGTCAGTTTTGTTGAGACGTGGTACTGGAGGAGGGCCTTAAGAATATCATGGACGGAAAGAATGCCTAATGATGACGTTTCGGAGATGTTTGAGGAAGATGAGGTGAAAATTCGGATATGAGGAGATAAGGATTGCGGAAATTATTGGGACCATTATTGCGGAAAGGTGAAGCAGTAGACCTATAGTTGGTCACCTGCTACTACTGCTACTGGTTTACCACCCCGCTCGAGGGAATGGTTGAGAAGCATAGTGGGAGGGCAAGGTCCAGACAGGAGTACTTGGATCAGATGAACGGAGGAAGAAGGTATGTGGTGACTGAGAGAGAGTGTACACGGAAAGAAAGAAATTGCAAAGCCACCGCCCTCTGGATTGAAGAGAAGAAGAAGACAGGTGGAGAGTGTGATAGCCAATTATTGACCTGGAAAGATATTTTTTTAATTATAGTGAATGAATGTAACGATTCTACGAATGTACAGTACAGTTTTATAAAATTTTATTTGGGTTTCTTTTCTACATTTATTTCCAAACGTTCTCCAAATCGTTCCACACAGTCTTACGAAATTCGTCACTTTATTTTATATATCTCTTTCTTAATCATAAGTAGGCTAATGTCACGTCCAAAATATTTGAAATGTCTTACTTGTTCTATGCATGTGTTCTCTATGCATATTTTGGTCGGAATCGGTTCATCTACTAAAAGGCCTTTACTTTTATCTTTGGTTCAGATATGTTACAGTTATATTCTTTTCCTATTCTATGTAAGATGTATATTGTTCGCTGGGAACATCTTCTGAAGTAGCGAATATAGCTTTGTCAATCAATCAACAATTCACAGTTCCAACAGTAGCCTCAAGATTCCATTTGCCAATTTAAAAATTTCTGCCAATAATGTCTACCAAAGTCCTAAAGATTTTCCATTTTTAATGGTCTTAGCATTCGTTGAAACTGGTCCTGTATTCAGATTGTACATTCGTTGAAACTAAGCATCGACACATTACTATTTTGAATTTCCAGAAAATGGGTGTAAAAACCCATTTGAATGGAAATGTAAAATGGTAACTAGTAAAACGCATTTAATAGCTTCTGCAGCTGCACTACAGCCCAACGTGAGCCCTGGCTTGAACACCAATCTTCTCCAAAATCTCCTGTCCATTGCCATCTCAGTGCAACCCCTCACATCCATTCTTCTGAGAGCTTCTAGCACATCATCCAACCACCTTATCCTAGATCGGCCCCTCTTTCTACTTTTATAGACTTGCGGCCTCAGAACTTACTTTGACATACGCTGATCAATCATCCGCTCTAGGCGACCTAACCATTGTATTCGTTGAGCCTTTATGAATTTTTATGAGTCTTCGCGATTCAATAGCTCATCTATCTCTTAGTTATTTCTGATTCTGCATTCATCATCTTTAACTGGATCGTAAACACGTCGCAGGAACTTTCTATGAAACCTTCACGGATCTAGCATAGTACATGGGAAAAAGTATTTTATATTGTGCACATCCATTTCAAATGAATCCGTTTCACAAAATCACAAGTCTGTTTTTAACACATAACGGATAAGATCCCAATGAAAGTCGTACGCTGAACGATAGCCTATACTTCTGATCTTGTACAGTTCTGACAATTTGTAGGTGATTGAAAAACGTGATTGTGATTAAAAAAAAAAATAGTTGCCAAAACGAAAATCTGAAAACAAAACCAACAAACAACAACAACAACACTTGTACACTTGACGGTCGAATGACGATTTTTATTTGCGTTTTCCAGATTTATTTATTTCGAACACGTTCTTTGTTCGTTTTAAACGTCACACAGCAAACGTTTTGTTTACACATCGTGACGTCGACAACAACAATAATTTTTCACTCCCACATACAGCACGTTCTCTCTCCCCACAACGTTAAATAAATAAATCACTGATTTTTTTTTTTGTGTATTTCAACAGATCCAACGATTAATTCAATTGTAAAACAAGCATCAGCAGCAGCATATCTGCTAACTTGTTGGCCGGGTTGTTTTTTTTTTTTGTCGATGAAGAGGATGTGACAGTGGAAGATTGATTGTACGAGACGACAGTGGCTGCGTATCCTGCGGCAACGGCCCCAGCCGCATTCATGCGCTACCGATAACGGTAAAAATCAATATAATATCTGTGACACACAATAGTAGAGCAGCAGCAGCCGTCTAACATCTGTTACGTGCCGAATCGTACAAAACGCCTTGCAGCTTACCGCTACTGATGCATCATTGTGACGGTACGAGTATATTGAATCCCATAGTGATTGTGTTGTTTGACTTTCGTTATACGCGCTGACATTACAGACTTCCACACTGAAGACCAAAGTGACGGCTTTTCATGGAGCCGGCCCCATACGAGCAGAAAATATTGTAGATTATATTGTTGTTACAACCTTATATTACAAGACAGCGGTTGTCGTTGATTTGAGTGGTAAATTATCAGTAGACACTTTTTAATATCTACATGGACATTGAGTCGGGAATATCACTTCAGCGAAATATTCATGTGAATGCAATGCTTAATGCAGATGACAAGGTAATGTTACACGAAACAGAAGACCAGTTACAGCGGGCGGTATTTACGTTGAATTGCATCATACAAGACTACGGGCTACAGATCGCTGCTACAAAATCTAAAACGATGGCATTTCGGGGCAGGTATCCTATAAGAACTCAGACAGTCGTGAATGATCAGATTTTGGACCAGGTTACTCATTTTAATTTCCTTGGTTGTAATATCTCATATGGAACCGATATTGATTGGGATAGTAAGCTAACAAAATTTAGACGGATCTGTGGTACGATTCATAGGTACCTAAAAAATAAAACACGGAGGGATACCCGAATGAAATTTTGTAAAACTGTGACTGTCCCCACATTTCTAAATACTAGTGAGACACGGACTCTTGGTAAAAGGGACGTGCAGACGATTCAGGCAGCCGAAAAGAAATTTCTAAGAGGGACGCAAGGTTGTTCACTCTTGGATCGGAGAAGAAACGAGGATATTAGACGAGATTTAAACATTGTATCATTGAACCACAAGACTGAAGACCACAGACGGAGATGGTGTGAACACTTGAATCGCATGCCTGATGTTCGTCTACCCGTGGCTGCCTTGGAATATCACCCTACTGGGAAGAGAGATGTCGGTAGACCGAGGAGGAGACGGATTCCAGAGCCGGTCTAAGACGTAGTCCTTGGCGTGGTTGTGGTGACTATGACGATGATGATGATGATGGTACTGTCTGTAGCAGGTCAGTAATTTTGAATATCTGGGCTGTAATGTGTTTTACGTTACTAACAATAATATATTGAAAAAGCTGGACAAGTTCAACCCTATGTGTGTGTGTGTGGGACCATCAGTAGAACTCTTAAATAACGAAGAAAGAAACACGCCTGAAATTCTAGAAGGTGATGATGGCCCTCCTCATGCTTCTCCATGAGTCCGGGAATTGGACTTTAGCGAAGTCCAGGCCAGGCGGCCGAAATGAGATTTATCAGACACGCAGCAGCATATAGGCTAGGTACTCCACAAGATCGAAGAAAAAAATGTCGATGTACGGCGGAAGCTGAATGTTATGAATATACTTGACAGAATTGTCCAATACCGGCTAAAATGATTGGAACATCTTGACCGAATGGATGAGCGCAATATTCTTCTAAACACAAGCTGCTCATCGGAGGGATTAGACTAGTTTCCGGCGAGGGGAGACTGGCATGAAGGTCGGACTCCCCATTTTTCTCAGGACAAATAAGATATTCAAGACTGTTCCCATATAATATTTTATAAGCCTTATTTTAACACACGTAACTGAGTAACTGACTTGGAAATAGACATAGGCTACGCTAAGTGATTATGAAATGTTTAACAGCTCTGGAGGAGGGAGGGGTTGGTTCCCGTGGTCACGCCGCTCTGCATGGATACAAAACTACGAGATTTAAATACAAAACAAAAACGTTGCTTTGAAATCCGAAGGGAACGAATACATTCAGCTTACACCTTTAACAACGTTTATTTCGATAAAACTGTACAGAGTAATAATCCAAATAATAGCTGAACGGAGGGGGGGAGAAGAGAAGCAGGGAGCCTCAGACTGCGAACAACGGTCAGGATAAGATAAAACTTTCCCAATTTGCACTCTGTAAAACAAAAGGAGAAATTCTTTTTAATAATAAGCGAAAGAGGCAAAATATTATTAAAGCATTCTTGTCTGGCGCGCGTGCCTTAAGCATTAAGCAACAGCGAAAGCTTCTTTTCGGGACCCGCGCTACTCTGTTTCTGCCTGAACTGAAGAAGAGGAGTGAGTTCATTATATCGCTCCAAAAAGCAGCAGCGGTCTTCGTTTCTCAACTATTTCTTGCAGGCTCGACGATATATCATATGTTTCCAGTGAGGCAGGCAGTTTCAAAAGCAACAATATATTTTACTAAGTAGTAGCGCCTTGCCTTGCTCATTATTAGAATTCTAACATTCCCCTGGTGGAACAGGAGGAGCATGGAGAGAGAGAGGGGGGGGAGGGGGGGAGAGAATTCAGCGCTGGATGTCATTGAGCGCTGTTAACGCTCCAACGCTGTTTGATTTATGCGCCAATTAGTTAATGCTCAGAACGGCCGAAAGTGTATTTGTAAGGAATTACAAGAAGCCAACACGCAGTTGGTGGTGGGGGGGTAGGGTTACGCACAGCGCAAATTTATCATTCCGTTGCAATACTTTGCTCAAACTTGGCCTAACTGCCCACATATTATAACACACGCACGCACAGTGACCAGCCGGGTCAAGGGCTAAAGATTTGTTAATTCGCCTATCCGCGTGATTAACGCTATCACAGTTCCAACTCCATTCGAATCAACGGCGATTTGTCTGGTTCGCGTTAACTACAGTGTTTGTGGATCCGTTCGGTTAAGATGTTCAACCATTTTGGACAGCCATACTGGGCAATGCTGTCAGACATACTCCTGTCGTATGTCTGCTTTTATTCTGCGATCTTGAAGAGTATACCCTGACATGTGCCTGAGAAATCCCATTTTGGCCGCTTGTATGGCACTGGTCTGGGATTTCATAAGACTCCAATTAATTATCGGACCCATAGAGAAGTGTGGGGAAGGCTAGTTTTAAGCTTTTTACAAATTTGTTTACTAATGATTTTAGTCATCATCATTATCACCTTCTTCTTCTTCTTCTTTTCTTCTTCTTCTTCTTCTTCTTCTTCTTCTTCTTCTTCTTCTTCTTCATGCCCTTCATCATCAGACAGCAAATGCAAATTTTCAATCTGGAAAATGAGATTAACGAAGGCAAAGTCAGCTGGTGGAACCGTTTCTTTGAATTACAAGCTGAAATACTTCGTCCAGAGGTCAGTGAAGTGTGGAAGGCCTGAGGACAAGACGGTTTCCGGAACGGGGAGTGCAGCCTAGGGCATGCAGTAGGGAAGAAGAAGAAAAATAAGAATAAGAAGAAACGGCAGAAGAAGAAGAAGTAGGAGGAAGTAAGAGGAGGAGCAGGAGCAAAAGCAGAAGCAGGAGGAGCAAGAGAAGAGGAAGGAGAAGGAGAAGCAGAAGCAGAAGCAGAAGCAGAAGCAGAAGCAGAAGGAGAAGGAGAAGGAGAAGAAGAAGAAGAAGAAGAATACAAAGATCATATTTCGTTAAGAAATAAGCCCGTAGGCCCCTCTATTACACTCGTGATACAACTCACATGACCCCACCACACTGCATTTGACCGCGTACAGTGAGGAGCTGAGATGTTCACGTGCTCAATGTGGGTGGCATTGTTACTGACCGAAGTTCGCCTACCCTCACATGGACTGTTTTGTTACCTCGACAGCAGTAGACGAGATGGGATTGAGTAGTATTATTATTAGCCGTTATTAATGTAGCCACTATGTCTAATTTTGTGAATTTTAAAGCAAGGAACGGGCGTAAGCTACGCTTCTGTAGACACGTGAAACAAGTTAGTTTGAACGTAAGCAGAGTGGAGCAACATTTCAGTCGAACTGCTGTGCAACCAAGCAGTTGCTCCGGTAAACTAGGACGTCGCGTCGTCGTGTTGCAGAAAGCAATATCTACACAACAAGTTATCCGTTAATAATTGTCGCCCCCCCTCGCTACACTTATGTATGACGTTCGCACAGCTGACTGTAGCACACCAGACACACACGACCAAGTTAATAAATTATGCTACATATGTGAGTGGTTGGTTTCGCGTTCAATAGTAGTAGTAATAATAATAAAACACAAGCTGGGATGCGATCACGATTTCATACCACCGCAGGAATGCAGACGAAGAATTCAAATATATGCGAGCTTCCGTTCTGTACGCTTTGCTACACACCGCCTATCTGAGTGGTGACGCCTATGAGCGCGCGCGTGCACACACACACACACACACACACACACACACACACACACACACACGTAAAAGCCGATATGGGGGTGTCACATTCCGACTGTAAATGTAAATGTAACTTTTACCACTGAGAGAACAAAAATACAGATACAAGCAGTGGCGGATTATCCATAACGCTATGGTATGCTGCACAACACCGGGCACCTGGACCCCAGCTGTTAGAGGGGGCACCATCCAGCTGAACTGAATAAGCGAAGCAAAGCTTATGATCACATTACGCAATTGTTTGGTTTTCTTACGCAGTTATTAACCATGGAAAATGTCGAGTTGGAAAGTCAAGCGAAAGCTCTTATAGACGTTTAACCGAATGATTTGAATAACGGTCTTTTAATAGAACTGAAGCACTTTGTGCCACGAGTAAAATTGCAAGAAAGAGGTTTTCTTCAAATCGTTCGAATGAAGATGATAGATTTCATGATACTACAATTTGTCCACTCAAAGTATTAAACTGGATTATTGATTGTAAAATGATTGATGTATTTCTGAATATATACATTGTTTATCGACTGCTTTTTACGATTCCTAAAGCTAACTGCGAACCTGAAAGATCGTTTTCTGTATTAAAACGATATGTTGAGTTCAACTATGGGAGATGGGAGATTATCTTCGTTAACAAGGTTGAGTATTGAAAGCGAGATACTTGAATCGCTCGATTTAGAAAAAATGATGCAAGACTTTGTTCAGCCAAAATCAAGAAAAAAATGGATCGATTGTATTATCTAAGCTTAAGTACTACTTAGCTCATTGTAAAAGGTTGAATTTTGAATCGTGGGGGGGGCACTAGTTCTGATGGCAGCATAGGGAACTACGCGCTTCTAATCCGACCCTGGACACAAGTGCGTTGTTCATTAATGAACATTATGGAAAGATTTTTAGGACGCTCTATTTGAACACACAGATTCTTCTGCAAAGAGAAAGAGAGCAGAAGGTTCTTAGTATAAATGAAGGTGTAAGACAGGGCTGTAGTCTCTGTCCAACGCTGTTTAAAATATAGTTGGACGATGTCACACGTAGGTGGCAGAGCATTTACCCATCAACAGGTACTTATGTAGGACAAAGCAAATTTATTAATACGCTGCTGTTTGCTGGCGACCTGCTGCTATTAGATACCACCGAAAATGATTTGCAAAGACCGCTGCATAATTAACAACGGTGTTCGATTTAGTATAACTTAAGAATTTCCACAAGCAAAACGAAGGTGATGGCTTTCCTGGGAAGCAATCCTATACGAGCCAAAATAATTATTAACAACCAACTAATTAAACAAGTCTCTCACTTTAGCTACCTAGGATACGATATATCTCATATGAGAACAATAGAGACATAGACAATAAACTACATAAGTTTCAAATGACGTGCGGCACCATAAGAAGAACACTAAAAAACAACACGCGGAAAGATACTGAGCTCAAGTTTTACAAGGTAATGGCTGTCTCTATGTTTCTGTATGGAAGTGAGTCGTGGACAATGAGAAACAGAGACAAAAGCAGCGGAGATGAAATTTCTAAGATCAGTCAAAGGTTATTCTAAACAAGATCGATTTGGAAACGAAGAGATTAGAGAAGATTTGGGAATATACAGCTTAAATGAGAACATAGAGCTGCGCAGAAGAAATTGGAAGTACCATCTGGAGCGTACAGATGATCGAAGACTACCAAAACCGACAAGTATATTGGAACCAGGTGGAAGGTGAAGCGTAGGGAGACCATACAACAGATGGGAATAAATCCTTTGAAGTCGGAACAGGTTATCAAGGCCTAAATCTTGTTGGAGAAGAAGAAGAAGAAGAAGAAGACAATTTTTAGGACGCTCAGAACTAAACGTATGCATTATTATGTGTTAATACCAGCGGCAATGTGAACGAAAAACTATTTTCTCATATGAACGGTGCAATATGATTGGTGCATCACAGAAACGTAACATTATTATAACAACGGCTTTCGGCAGCGGTGCCTACAGGGGGGGATCGTGTCGCCATTGGCGATATTTAGAAAATTTTTGAGGGGGATTTTTTTTACTATTGCATGAAAAATCTTCCCCAATTTTACAAAACTGTAAAAAACTTATAACGGTTTTAATAGACTCGATAAAAATTCTTTTGTCTCTTTCCGTAACAATCTGTTCGGCAAAGGGGACCATGAGGCGTCTCAAAATTGTCAAAAACCGTCTTAGAACGAGCATGAGTGATACTTGGTTAAAAAGTTAGTTAATTTTATGCAGTGAGTCTGAAGGTTTAAGCAAGATTCCGCACGAAGAAATCATTGACAAGTTTGCCTTTTCCACCAAACAAAGACAAAAAATATTATTGAACAGCTAAGAACACTTACTTATTATTATTATTATTATTTCTTTTTTGGTTACTTATAAGTTATTTTTCAACTTCAGATACCACAAATATTGTGATTGTAGGATAAAGCTTAAACTATTACATTGTTCATATTATGATAATGTAATTTTGAAATACATTTTATTTACTGTATTAATAAAGTACAGTGTGCAATAGAACTTTGTGTTTATATTGTTACGACATCACAGAACAATCTACGTGTTTGTCGAATGTGCCAGAAGAATCTCGCTCTAATGTATGTGGCATACGTGACTGTAAACGCATCCGCGAGAGTTTTCTTGAAGTCGCCAGCTGCGCGGACTGTGTCAAGGCCGAAATTAATTACGCCGTAGTTTAGAGATAAGACGCAGTTTGGAAGCTTCTGGTTTGTGAGCGGGGATATATAAATACATGCCGGCAGCGGCCTTAGTTTTCAGTATTAGTGCGATATATTGACAGCGCGGTTCGAGAGTTATTATCGGGCAATATTACTGTGCACGTTCAAGTGGTTGTTAGTTAAGTGTGTTTTATAATCGGGCGGTATAATTGTAATAACAACTGTGTTTAATATTAGTTGACATAAAATTTGCGTGTGAACAATTTTTATTTGATTTGTTGTAGAGACTGTATTGTTAATTACGAACTGTTTAACTGTGAAATTAAAGCTGGTGATTAGTGACTTAATTGGTGTTTTGTACTTATTTTGTTTTCCACTGTACCTACGACGATCGAGTAGACCGTCGTAACAATATTTTTTATTTATATTGCTTTCTGCTACACTTTTAGTACACTACGAAAAGGTACAAAAACAGGCTGAAATTTTTATAGCATTTTATCGATAAAAAAAGTTTTAAGTGAGACGTTTAAATTGCAAAACTAAGTATCTTTTCAATAAAGTCATAGAGTACTGGTATTGTAAAACAAATCACGTTTTACTGAAAATATTAATTTGTGATTTATTATTAGAAATCCTTATTCTTTTTATAACTACCTACAATCAATATATCATTTCGGCAAAAGGTAATATTTTGTAATAGTTTTGAGTTAGAAAGCCCCGGCCTTTGCTCGATTAGGTAAGAAATTTTACTGTAAAAGAGAGAAAAGGTCTTGTCAGAAAAAGGGGGGGGGATTTTTTAATAAAATTGGGGAGGACGCGTCATAGTGGTTGGGGGGATCGGCACCCCTGGGCTTGCGAATGGTTAACCTTCAGACCAACGTTGTGATATCGTGGTAGTAGTGTGAACTTGTAATAATTAATTAAAATAATTATAATTTATACATGTCACTCCACGTGAATGAGGGAATGACAGATGGGTTTTTGTTTGTAGTGGGACTACGCGTTCGTTGCTTTGTTTGAATAGATTTTGAAAGCCATGTCAATGCCGACATCCGAACGTTTTATTTACGGAACGTGCCAATAAAAACAATCACTTTTCATTCACACACACATGCGCGCGCGCCCACTCTTACCAGCCCGGGTATAAATATAACTATTCGCTTTTTGAAATTAGAAGATCTTCTTTTCAAAGATTAGGTTATATAAACCTGTTCCGGCACCCACCTCATCCTCGGATGACCCACATCTCTTCTACCAGTGGCTTTAAAGTTCAGAAAGTTCAGTGTCGCTTTCGGCAATCGCTCCTCTTTTATCCTTTGCAGATGATCCCACCATTGTCTTCTGTAAATTGAAATAATTTCGTTTATGTCCTTTACTTCGAGTTCTGCTATGATATCCTCATTTCTTATACTATCTTGTAATGTATAATTTAAATTATTTCGAAAAAATGCATTTCAGCACTCTGAATCTTGCCACATTCCTTTCGTGTCATGACCCACGCCTCACTCGCATAAATCAATGTGGGTATTACAATTGTCTTACAAAATTTAATCCTTGTACTGTGTCTTGTTTTATTTTTATGATTTCTATGAATCGTAATACAAATATTCCTAAATTTATTTATCTTCTCTCTTATATCATATTCAGATTCATAGCTTACTGCACAGCCGAGATGTTTGAAACGGCTCGCTTGTTCTAAAGTGCTGTTGTTCATAACTATATTAGTCCTCACTGGATATTTACCTTTAAAGGGCATGGTTTTGGTCTTTCTTACTGAAATTGCCAGTGAGTACTCTCTCGCCACTTCTTTTAATTGAAACATAGCTCTTTGTACATCATTCGCATTATCTTGAATAAGATATATGTCATCCGCACATAGCAGGGAACCCATACAATATGTTGATTTGTTGAGCTGTATTCCTGAAGTCACTCTGGATTTCCATGCTCTCAACATGTCGTCAATATATAGTTGGAAACATTTAATATGAAAACTCGAGTGACTTTTCACAGACTTGGGAAAGTATTTTCTCTTTTCATGAAGCACATTATTTATAAGTAATTCGATTAACCGTTCTTTTGTCGTCTTACTGAGATAAGTGAATAGAAGACAATCCTTAGATGAGACGTTCATTTTGTAGGCAACTTTAGAGCGAAAAATGAGAGGGTAGTGTGGGGTAGACAAAGGGTACGAGAAACAGTGAGTCGGTCATAGATAAAAGAGGGAGAGGGGGGGGGAGAGAGAGAGAGAGAGAGAGAGAGAGAGAGAGAGAGAGAGAGAGAGAGAGAGAGAGAGAGAGAGAGAGAAAATATGTGTGCACAGTTAACGCTTCAGTGCTTGATATATTGGACAATTAGTTAATGCTCAGAACGGCAGTGACCGTATTACAGAGAATTACAAGAAACGAACAAGCGGTGAGAAAAAAAACGACAAAAAAGTATGTAGGGTACATTGAAATTTAGTTTCACAATGGATTTCTTTGTTGCTACTCAGTCTAATTACTCATTACGAGCTACTGAATAAATAATTAAATCGATCGACTGCGAGCACTTGAGCTAGCAATCGTTTAATTTTACGTACGGAAAAATTACAAGTTTCTCTCGTAAATAACAAGGTGCTTGTGAAGTTAGACGGGTGCAATAACAACCCGACAGCTGTATTATGCAACTCCGTCTAGGTTTTAATGCGCACTTTGAGAATTTATTCTCCACGGATACGCCTATATATTTTTAATTTTTGTCACTAGGTTAAATTTTTAAAAATTACAATTCGGTTGAGAAATTCATGAAAAAGGAAGTCAAAGGTTGGTAAAGGGTCTCAGGGGCTGAGGGGGTTGCTGGTTCTCTCTCAGTATCAAAACTCTGAGATATTCCCACTGATTTCTGACAAAAATAATTCAGTGTTCGAGATATCGGATCAGCTCTGCCAACAAGTCCCACTCCTACGTCCTCGAAGACATAACTTGTTTATGTCGCGTGGCTTCCGGGCAACGCTTGGGGTGCAATGGGTGTACGTTAGATAACTAACAGGAGACGGCAAAAGGCGGGTTTCCGGCGCCTTAAAACTGGAAAATACCAACTAAGGGAGTAAACCCTGATAAATAAATCAGGCAGGTCAAGAGGCCTAGAGAAGGCAGCCCCATCACTTGACTTATCCAGCTTCAGGTTGGTACCCTGCAGGCCTACTGGAGAAAATTTAAAAATATTCGTAATTCTCACAAAGTAAAGCCGGACGGATCTATACGGAAGACCAAAAAAATTTTGTCTTCTTTGAAAGCCTACGTCTGGTGTTGAACCGACGGTCCTGAGACCGAACGTAGCCGGTTATGCAGTTAAATCCTCTCTACTCGGCCTGCTTCCGTTTAAATATCTTTTTCGATTGACGTTTCGATTGACCTAGAATCTGAGAGGGTCCTCAGAAGCTGTGAGCTGGTGTTGAAAGACTCTGTTGAAAGACCTAACAACCCGTCATTAGGTCTTTCAACCACCACTCACAGCTTCTGAGGACGATCTAAAGGTGTGTGGATCGAAACGTCAAGCGAGAAAGATATGCTTGATATGCACACAGACACTTAATGCTTAATGCTGCACGGCCTTGATACAGCCACTGGACCTGCTCGGCTACCCGAGAAACGTGTAGAACTTTTACGTAACTGCAATAATAACAACAATACTTCAGACCAGTCGACTAGACATAAAAGTCCGGTTGTACAGTTCTTTGTGTCTCCCTGTAGTGTTGCAATGGAGTGAAATACGGACATCTACGAAGATGAAGAAACAAAAATTCCGAACAGCGGAAATTAAATTCTTTGGAAAACATATAGAGGGTGTACGAAAGTGGACAGGATGAGAAATGAAACCATAGGGAAGGAGATGATTGAAGAAAGTGGAGAGATGTACGAGAAATTGGGAAAAAATACCTATGCAGAACGGATGAAAACCGTATACCGAGAATGCAGCCTGTCGATATAACCCTGAGGGACGCCGCAGTGTGGAGCGTTGGTGAAACGGAACTGGTCTACAACGAGGAAGAAGAAGAAGAAGAAGAAGAAGAAGAAGAAGAAGAAGAAGAAGAAGAAGAAGAAGAAGAAGAAGATGATGATGATGACAACGATAATGGTCATGGTGTTGGTGATGACTGGAAAACGTCTTAGTCCGATATCTCCATTGTAAAATATTGGTATGGAGAACCATACATGACTTACATGATCTAAGATTTATATTTAAAATTATTTAGTTGAATTCGGTTCGATAATTTCTAACAAGTTAAGTGCGTTCTTGGTAAATCGAGTTTTATGTTTGACAAATTGAAATGAAATATTTCCGTGGGAACTACTTCCTTGTTGCCGATAACGCAGTATACATATAAAATATCGGTATGGAGAACCATACATGACTTCCATGTTCTAAGATTTATATTTAAAATCATTTACTTGAATTCGGTTCGATAATTTCTAACAAGTTAGGTGTGTTCCTTGTAAATCAAGTTTTATGTTTAACAAACTGAAATTAAATATTTCCATAAAAACTACTTCTTTGTTGCCGATAAAGTAGTACACATATGAAAAATTATCCCCTCCCCCTTCAACTATAATTTTCATTTATAGAAAATTATCCCCTCTCCCTTCAACTACCCTTTTCATTTATAGATATTTCAGCTACCTAAGTACAGTGGATTATTATAATCTTCTTTTCAGGATATAATCTAATTCATCAAAATTAAGTAGCCTACTCTACTCTTGTTAAAACGTAAAACGTTACAGGTAAACTACCCCTTACTTTTAACCGATCCTCACCAAAATTGATAGGCCTTGTGTGCTCTACAACTCGGGCACATATTCAAAACATTATTTGATTCTGTTTGAATTTGCGGCAGTTATCGTTCACCGTAGAAAAAATTCTACACACAGACGCTTTTCGGAAAATGACTTTTCTTCATGTTTTGAGGTTGGTACAACCAGAATCAGCCCTTATCCCGAACACTAATTTTTTCGCGATCGCCATACTTCCATTTCCTTACGGAACGTGGAAGTAAAAGGAAACACGTTATTTATTTATTATTATTATTATTACTGTATTACTATTTTTTGTATAACCGTGAAACAGTTAGGTTTTCATTTGGCGGCGATAATGTAAAGCTTACGCTTACAATGTGGCGTCCGCAGCGGTTGTTTAATGACTCGTGCATTATCGGATTATCCCTGCCGCTACTTTCGCCCTAGTACGCCTCTATCCAGATATTATTCTCAGGGCCTTGTTTTACCGCCCAGCACAACAGATTCGTTACACATTATTTGTGGCACATGAAAAACAACTTTAAGCGCTTAAGGGCCACACCACACGGTGTAAAGAAAATTTCTAATTCTATAACTTATTTGAACAAAGAACGTCTTTTGGTGAAGAAACAAATACAAGTTAAAATAAGTCTTTTGTCAATCACTAACCAATAGGCTACTACGTTATTAAGTGTTAATTCATACGGGCAATAGTTACTATTATCCTCCCAACTTTTCAAAAAAATCATCATCTTCTTCACGGTTTTAGGCTTTAGCGGCCTGTTTCTATTCCACAGTCCACATTTTCCTTAGGTCTACCAACTTTTCTTCTGCCTCTAGGGTTGTAATCTTTCGCAATCTTCGGTAATCTACTTTCTTCCGTTCTGTTGACGTGTTAAATCCATTTTCTTCTGTATTCTTTAATCATTTCATTAATTGCAAAAATGTCTAAATCACTTCTTATCTCATTTCTTATATATGATCTCGTCTATTACACCTTTTAACTGATCTCAGAAAATTCATTTCTGCTGTTTGTATCTTCTGTTCATCTTTTTTCTTTATGACCCAAGTTTCAGAACCATACAGTAGTGTAAGTATTGGCATTGTTTTGTAAAATTTTATTTGGATTCTTTTCTACATTTATTTCCCAACGTTCTCCAAATCGTTCCACACAGTTTTGAGAAATTCGTCACTTTATTTTCTATATCTCTATCTTGATCATAAGTAATGTCACGTCCAAGATATAGTTGAAATCTCTTACTTGTTCTATGCATGTGTTGTCTGAACCGGTTCATCTCCTATAAAGGCCATTACGTTTGTATCTTCCAAAAATAGGAGCAAAAACTGATGTAGATGGTACTGTTCTGGAGTAGGTCAGCAGCTTTGACTTTCTGGATTACAGAAGAACCAGGGTCATTCAATAAGTAAACAGACAAACAGTTGTAGAAAAGAAATTAATTGTAGCAGCTGATTGAAACTTTCAGGAGTGTTACCTGGCAACTTCGTTGTGAGTTTTGATCAGCTGTTCAATAATATATTGCATAAACATAACCAATACAGTTTTATTTACGATGGCGTGTCCTCTTGAGGACAGAACTTTCGAAGAACAGCGTTCTGTTATAAGATTTTTGGATTTGGAACCACTATAACCACTAACTTGGATTCACTATTTTGAACCTGAGTCAAAGCGACAAACCATGGAGTGGAAGCATCCCAGTTCACCAGCCAAAAAGAAATTCAAAACCCTGCGATCGGCTGGTAAGGTGATGTTATGTAATATAATTAATATTTCATATATTTTTTTAAAATTTTTTGGGTTATTGCGAGGGAAGTACACCAGCAATTAGAGCCCGTCAAAAGTGACACATGTTAGCGTTGTTCGAGGGTGGGCGACGAAAAGGAACAAACCTTTCCTTTCCATTAAGACGTCGTAAAAACTATTCACGAACAATGAGCTGTACGGCACATGTTGCAGCCAACTGGACCATGCGTGGGAATGCCCGACTCCACAATTAGGACAAAAGAAGACTACCCTTACATCTGTCCAGTAGCGAGAAAAACACAGAACCAACGGCGAGAGTATTGTTCAAAACCATGTGTGCGACTTCTCAAAGACAATGGTTTATGCAAGGACAATGGGACAGGCGACTAAGTGACGCTAGTGAAGAGCACAGATGTTATGCCACCCGCAAATCGACGAAGGAAGTCGTCAGCGTAACAACAATGAGAGAATTCGACACGCTACACCAAACGTAGCAGATGTGATTTTGAAACGAAGCCTTAACACTGATTCCAGGAACGGGGCAACGTACATAAGACAGCGATTCATCCAGTCCACGTGGACTACGTCAAATTCGAGTCGAGAAAGCCAACCAGCCAATGAGGAACGAGAATTCCGGAGGG
Organism: Magicicada septendecula; assembly: GCA_034769895.1. Taxonomy (NCBI): domain Eukaryota; kingdom Metazoa; phylum Arthropoda; class Insecta; order Hemiptera; family Cicadidae; genus Magicicada; species Magicicada septendecula. The sequence goes on from CM068370.1 coordinate 493,958,089, forward strand.
AACTTCTGTAGGGGATGGTTCAGAGAGAAGCTTGAGACCAGAGAGCGAATCTCGTGTATGAACGTCCCTCTCCAAACGGCGCTGGGTGGAGAATTCGTTGGAAATACTGACTGAAGACGAAGGGACACAGGGAGGTCCATGGAATGAACCTATCAAAGATGATTTGGTGGGAAGTTTGAGCGTTCATCAGAATCCCACGAGTGCGAATATCAGAAGAAATAAAAACCGTTTACACAGGGAGACGCGCTCTCAGTTTTACTACAAATTTCTCTCAGTTTTACTACAAATTTTGCTCAGTTTTACTTCATTTATCTCAGTTCATTCTAATTTTTCGCTCAGTTAATTCAAATTGTATCTCAGTGTACTACAATCATTGGCTCAGTTCATTAAGATCTTTGCCTCAGTTTATTATAATTCTTAACTCGGTTTACTCAGAGTTTCGAACAGTCTATTGAACTTGTATTTCATTTTCATAATACTCGTAGTTCAAGTACAAGAACTTAAGGCAGTGCGTAAGTTAAAATGTATTTCGGTAGAGACGATTAAGACATTGTTACGAAAAAATGGAAGTGCGCGAGTAAGACTCAAGGCGTAAAACGGAACAGTAGTCTTCGTGATGAAGCACGAGTAACAATCCATATAAATTCTATGTAATTCACCGTCATAAAGATACTGACATTGTGAAGTGACATTCTCGAACAATTACAGAAAAGTAGTGATACTACAATGTTTAGTAATTAACTCGAGTAAATAGAATTGTGAACAAGTGCCTAATGAACTCGAAAACGATCTAGGCGCCGAAAAGAGTGGTCGTGCGGTATGGACAACTATTAGAAGCATACGGTATCGAACTGTGAACCGCGAAACAGACACATACGCGCGTAAAACTTAGCCGACCGATTACGAGTACAGTGCCACGTCTTGTATTATAATAAACTCAAAAGCTCGAAGTGACTGTCGCGTTGTGCGGAAGTGTTTGCGATCGAGTGTTATATGGATTAACCCCACTCATCAACGCAGGGATACATCATGGGAGAGACACACCACCGCAGAACGAGTAAAGTACAAACTAATCTCTTCTTATAATTAGTAATTTATCAAATACCACTGACCTGACACTTAGAACCAAACTACCTGAGAAAGTTATATAAATATGAGTCAGATAGATACGAATCCATAAGTAGGGAATATTATGTTCTAGAACATTATACATGTCTTCTTGTTAATCAAGGCACGCGCGATAGCGCGTTGCCTTAATATGTTTAAGCGCCTGTAAAAAAGATAGCCTGCAATCTTTTTTCAACTCGAGTATTTTGAACGCAACTTTGCAGTTGTACTATGAATTGGCTATTCATCCGATTTTCAAAATTTTTTGGATATAGATACTTTATGATGGGTTCTACAAAATTAGCAAGTTGTTTTGAGTCTGCTGGCATACTGTAGGATTTTTAGGCCTCCTGAAAAAAGTGGTTTTCAAAAATTAAGACTGAGTGTACAGATTTATCCAATAAAGATAGAGGGCTAGTTGTTTTTTAAGGATGACCCCCTTACTTTGGGGTTATCGGCACAGCAAAAAGTTTCGCCAGATCTTGCACGGTTGTGGAATAAATGAGAAAAAACTTGATTTTTTGATGAAAATTAACTGAGTTTTTGCAATTCAAATTAATACTGTACCTCAAGTAATGATCGGATCGGAATAAAAAAAAAATCAACCCAAGAAAAAACCCTCTAGTTTCTTCAGTAAAAATTTCAGCTAAGTTGCACTGCTCAGTATAGAGTAGTGCCGAGAAACACTTTTGTACCAAAAGCTGAAAAAATTAAATTTTTTATTTTTACTCATGGGTTGGTTGTCCGGCGTGGGTTGTAATGTGTAAAATGCATGTATACATAAGTTTTACCAGCGGATATGTATGTGCAGCAGTAGGTAAACAATAGACTACATGTCAGGGCTACTTTTACCCATGGATTCGCTTCCGGGTCGGACTTAAACATGAAAATACCGTTCCCGTTCATGTTTACCCACAAATTAAGTTTGCGGGTCAGATTAAAAATGAAAAATACGGTTGTGGACCCCTGATCAGCCACTGTCCCCAGAATAGAAAAAATAGTCAAAAAATTGGCAAAAATAAGTTAAATCCATACAAACCTAAAATCAATTTTATTGCATTTGAATAATGGGATTTGTGATGTCATTTTTTAATGTGTTCTATTGTGTCATATATTTTTTGTATTAATTATCCGCACACATTAATCTATTCTATACACATTTGTGTTCATTTTGTTGTAAACTGCATATTATATCAAATGTTCTAGTTTTTGATCATCCGTTTGGTGTTCTATGCAAATGTTTCGCAGTTTACACTATTTGTTATTCACATTGCGCTTGTGTCAATTTCAGTTTGTGATTTTGTTTTTGACCAGAGTGGTTGGGTAGTGCTTTTGTACTAGAATTGTACTGTAGCTTGCGCGCGGGTGGTTTGTATTCGCGGCTTTTAGTCTAGACTGCATTTTCTGTGATGAAAAAATAATTTCGTTTCTCTTCTTTTTTAGAACGTGACTTCTTACGCCCGCGTTACCGTTTCGTCATCGCATCCTGCGTTACCTCCCACTTTACTGCCTACATTCCCACTTCGTCAACTATTTCCTGTGTTCCCACACAATACTGCAGCAATCCCAGATTTACTGAAATAGTATCAATATAATGGTTGGAACACTTAATAAAGCTGCTGCTAATAGAAGAAAAGTATTATTATATGATTACATACATGTTGTTAGGGGAATTGATGGAATCCTCTTTCCAAAAAACTGGATCCTCAAGTTTTGAAACTTCCACCTAAAATGTTCAGTCTTTCATTGGGATTTGGACCCTTTACTGAAAAATTGTATTTTTCAAAATTTCGACTTTCACCTAAAAAATTGTGATTTTTTTTGTATTTTACAATTTTATTTGTGTTCAGAAGCTTCAGATTCATCATCAAAAACGATTGAGTCAGCTGGACGATAAATGTGAACAGCTTGGTCCAGACAAGCCATTTTCTCCAGGCGTTGTATTGGAACGAATAGAGGAAGTTGAAAACATTGAACATATGGATCAATCAAATGTAAGCCTGTGTTTGAAGTGTAAATTAACACAAAACTTGTATAGCTGTTACTTAGTGCTAAATTGTTACGATAAGTGTGCAGGAGAAAAATTCTAGGACCTGCTTATGCACAATATTTCTGGGGTCCGCCAATGCTGGGGGTCTGCCCTGTACAAAGTATAGGCAGCCGAAAATTTTGCAGGGTTCAGCTCGGGTATGGGGGTCCAGACCATAGGCGAGCATGGAATCTGAGGGTTTTTCGGACCCCCACAGACATTTTTGGACCCCAGAAATTTTTTGCTGCTTGCGATGAAACCTAGGGGTATTTTAGTGCCGTTAGGTGATTTGGAAGTATACCAGATTGATGAAAACTATGTATATATGCAATGCAGTCTAGGGGTATTTTAGTGATCCCATTTTAATGTACCGTATACTTCCGATTAAACCTAGGGGTATTTTAGTGCCGTTAGGTGATTTGGAAGTATACCAGATTGATGAAAATTATGTATGTATGCAATGCAGTCTAGGGGTATTTTAGTGATCCCATTTTAATGTACCGTATACTTCCGATGAAACCTAGGGGTATTTTAGTGCCGTTAGGTGATTTGGAAGTATACCAGATTGATGAAAATTATGTATGTATGCAATGCAGTCTAGGGGTAGTTTAGTGATCCCATTTTAATGTACCGTATACTTCCGATGAAACCTAGGGGTATTTTAGTGCCGTTAGGTGATTTGGAAGTATACCAGATTGATGAAAATTATGTATGTCTGCAATCCAGTCTAGAGGTATTTTAGTGCCGTTAGGCTCATTTGCATACATACAGCATGATAAAGAATTGACCATTCCACGGCTAATACGTTCACCTTGTGGCAAATTTCACTATACTTTGCAATTATTTTCGCCTATTATCTTTGTGTTCTTATTGTTTTAATTGTTCTTGTTGTTTCAACTGTTCTTACTATTATTTCGTATATCTGTATGTATATCGTATTATTTTTGCATTAATGTACCTATATATCGTATGTAATAAAAAGGTTAAAAATCAGTGTTAATCTCTTTGTTCTGATTTCACATTTTGTAGGTAACAATATACTTTTCCATACATTTTAAAACCAAAATTAACTTTCATTGAGATATTGTCATGTTTTCACCTTTTTCCATAAATTTAGAAGCATGAAAAAAATCGAAGACTAGCCAGAAAAATGCTCCAAAAAGCAAAAAAGGAGAATATGTTTAAGCCATCCAAAACGTTAAGGGCTGAAAAGTAGGGGACAAGGAAAAGTTTCCCTCGCAATTTCTCACCTACAAGTTTCCCACGCCTGTTAATTTTGGCATTGAAACATATTTGCGCTTTTTCTATGTACGAGTAAAAACCAGAAGCCAATGAACTCCCATGGGAAGTGTTTCTCTCAGAATGCACCCAAATGTATGTCTCTTATGTGCTGATCATACATAGGTGCAGAGGAAAAACCTGTTAGCACACGTGTATAGGATTTAGTGGGATGTGAGGGGTCCACTGGGTTCTGGGGTTCTTACAAATGAAGGTACAGGCCAATCTAAGGTGTAAGTCAGACATTCAAACCCCACGCTTTTCATGTATGACCATTCTGCTGATACGAGTCAATTTATGTAAATGGAGGAAGCAGGATCTACAGCACGTAGTACATCTGCAGGGCAAAAATGCTGGTGGGGTAAACCTGTAGGACTTGCTGGGGATTTAATCGGGTAACCAGATAGCCACATAAAAAGTACTGTATAGGCGCCCAAAAAATTTGATGGGGCAACCCGCCAGTCTGTGGGGGAATCAAAACCACCTCTAAACCCTCCCCCATACGCTTATGTATAATCTAAATACTACTGTAGTTAGTCTGTACTTTGCTAATCTGTTTGAGGAGTATTTACAGTACAACGTCTGGGTGTGGTTCACAATAATATTTTGGGTGCTGAGCATACTGAGGGTGGGCAGCAAAAAAATTATACGTGTGCGATTCGTATACTTGGTGGGCTACAAGAGGGTACGTCTTGATCTGGGGAACTGCCTTGTATGAAGTAAATAGGCGGTCAAAAAATCTGGGGTCCAAACCTCCAGACCTATTACTGCACGGGATGGTGTGCAATGGGTCAGTAAAATTGCAGGGATAATAACTACTTTAATAATTCATAAACTTTGCGTGTAGTCCGTCACCATTTTTAAACTCCAGCTATACATACAGTATCATGCATGTACATTGGCTTCGTGATTTTTACATAGAAAAAGCGCAAATATGTTTCAATGACAAAATTAACAGGCGTGGGAAACTTGTAGATGAGAAATTGCGAGGGAAACTTTTTCTTGTCCCCTAATTTTCAGCACTTAACGTTTTGGATGGCTTAAACATATTCTCCTTTTTTGCTTTTTGGAGCATTTTTCTGGCTAGTATATTTTGTACTATGTATGTATTTTGATGTGTTTGTTGCAGGAACAGGATTTTAGCTATGTATATGATTGATATGTGTATTGTTAATAATGATTATTTCATGCATATAAATGTTTAATGTGTTTTAACATAAAATACTTAATACGAACTATGAGCACACCACATTGTTAGTTAGTAACGTCATTGCGGACGAAGAAGCGTCTACATTTGATCGCTCACTTAATTATTTAAATTTGTTCATTTCATTATTTAAATGTGGCATAGAATTTTATTGTTTTGTTGAAGATTAGTAAGTGCTCTTAAATTAATGTTATGACATGAATAAGAATGAATATGATTTTAATAAACGTAAGTTAGAATGGATTCGTTAGTATTCTATTGATTTATGTAAAAAACCCGACTCACAACTTAACCTTTCATTAACAGTATCTATATTTATAATTCAAGTTAACGATTATCAATTGAATTACTCAGAAAGATGCACAAAATAGAAGTTTCGAAGACAGTTAAAGTCAGAAGTAATTTCATATGTAGCAAGTTTGAGTGTGAATAATTAATTAACTCTAACTCAATTCATACAATTATTTATTATTTAAAGAAATGAATTTGTTAACATTGCATATGGGAGTTCAACACATGACATTAACTACATCGTATATGCTAACCCAAACTCAGAGTTAGATACATTTTGATCACAACTTTATTAAATAGATAATTAAATAATCTATGCATATAATTAACACAGATAAATATTGTTGTATATGGTGCTCCAACATCACGGGGCAATATTAAGTAAAGATATATGTACCTATAAAAGTAATCAATCAATTTTTATATAACTAATAATTAATTAATTAATGCAAATAAATTTGCATAAAGATTAACATCGTAGTTAACCATCTTTTGGAGCTCCCAAGGCCCAATTTTCTGTGATTACCTACAAGACCAGCGTACCATCAATAGTCAGTACTATTCTGACATGATTGTGAACAAAGTTAAGAAGAAGAAATGTCCGGGATGGCAGAGGAAAGGTGTGATTCTTCTTCACGATAATGCCCGCCCACACACGGCAAAACTGACGCTCGAAACAATAAAAAAAGTAGGTTGGGAGACCCTGCCTCATCCCCCTTATAGCCCTGACCTTGCCCCATCTGACTTTTTCTTGTTTGGCCCACTCAAGGAGACTTTGCGTGGTGTCAAGTTCAACAGCAATGAAGAAGTGAAGGAAAAAGTCCAAAACTGGCTTCGACATCAAGGTAAAAAATTCTTTGCTGATGGAATAAAAAAGGTTGTAAAGATATGGGACAAGTGCATAGACGTTGCTGGATATTACGTTGAAAAGTAAAAAAATCAATTGTATTGATTGAATACAAAGTTTTTTCTCCACAGCTGTTTGTCTGTTTACTTATTGAATGACCCTCGTAATATTACAATCAACGACGTAGTGAAGTAGCTAAACTAGTTTAACCGTAGGCCTATGTGTGCGGTACCATCGGGAGGACTAGTGAAGAAACACGCCTGAAGTTGTTGACGGGCCTCCCCACGCTTCTCTATCGGTCTGAGAATTGGGACTTTAACGAATTCCCAGGCCAGTCTTATTCAAGCGGCCAAAATGGGACTTTTCGGGTATCTAGTAGGATATAGGCCTACTCTCCGAGATCGTAGAAGAAATGCAGATATACTACAGGAAGAGAATACTATGAATATATTCGATAGGATTGCCCGGTATCTTTGGAACACCTTAACCGAAGGATGACTATCACATCCCCAAGAAATTATGGAATTATACGCCGAATGGCGGAGAGATGTGGGTGTCATTTATAGTGAGCCTATACAGTAAACCTAGTAATTATAATGAGCATATACACGATAATTACTATAAAACAATAATACAAAGTGCATTTAATCAAGAAATTGTGTAGGTTAGGTCGCATGTCTAGGTGCAATTGTTACAATCAAGTCATACGGCGCCCACCCCCTCTGTACAGACCTACTTCTCTGTGATAACATTACCAATCTAGAATATCTGTCGAAAACTATTTAAATTAATTTTTAGTATAACTGTTAGTTGTTTGCGTGTGTCTCCTTCTACGCTCAGTAGCATTCCGCTGGAAAAAATCAGAGTAGACATAAGATCAGAAAAAAAAGAAAAGATTAGAAAGTCAAAAAAAAAGATCAGAACAGACAGACTGTATTCAAATGATCTTTGAAACATACGTATTAACATGTTTAAAAAGGAAAATGAAGAACACGTACAAAGATCATGAGAGGAATGTAAGTTGACGACGTGCGGGATACAAACTTTTCAACTCCTAACTCTACTTATCTTTCTTTAAGTTATTTATATCTTACAAACACGCTTATGAATAACACGTTGTATCCCCGTCTTGGAGTATAGTAGTTTAGTTTTATTTTTAACGATGTATATACATACGGTGAGAATTCTTTACATCGGAGCGCGTACGGTATTGGGACGGGAAGGTGAGGTGGCGAGGCGTGAAAACTGCTGACACCTGATAACAATGCACGTCAACACGACGTACTCCACCTGATTCTGTATTCGTCACGTCAGAGTTAAGCGCACACAGCGATTCTCGTTTACGCTCCAATACACCGCTTTAAAATAATAATACCGTTCAGACCAAAAATTTTGCCAATTTGTCGCGATTTAGAAAATCGCTTTAACCCTGAACTTCTTTCCAACCGTTCTGACTCTAGACCGGCATTATACAAATGACATCATCTCCATAACAGAAACTATTGTCTAGATGATGGATGTTAGTGTTATTAGACTAGTGGAGTGGGGTAACCCTTCCCCCCAAAATATCCGGACCACGGTCAGTTCCGACCCAATCCCGTACAAAACCCGGTCAGCTGCGACCGACGTGGAAATTTGAACCCGCTCTGTTGTGATCAAAGCTATTAAAAATTTTAGTGAAATTCCATAATCGCTTAACGTAGGCCCATTTCTAAGAGAGTTGCTTGTTTGAAAACACGGCTTATATAATAATTGTGTATATAATTATACGGAAAGAATCTTAAATATTTTATCAGACATCATCATCAACCTCAAGGATTAGGCTCATCCTGAACCTGTTCCGGGACCCACAGCGATCTCGGCCGTCCTACATATCTCTTCCCCACGGATCTATATTCCATTGCTAGCACTGGAATCCTATCACCAGCCATTCTTCCCAAATGTTTACACCGCCTTCTTTTGTTGCTCCTTAGCTGTTCCAACAATGAGTTGACCCCCCCCCCCAGTTTCATCCTTATATCCACATTCCTCTTTCTATCGAGAATCTGGTACAGGCCAGAGTACTCCTCATAAACTTCAACTGCGCTGCCTGAATCTTCGTTTCGTCTCTTTCTATTATAACTCCGGCTTTATCTCCATACATCATAAGTGGTAGGCCTACCGCTACAGTGTTAAAAACTCTTATCATTGTTACCTTCTTTGTCTTTTTTTTAAGGTATCTGTGAATTTTTCCACTTCGTATATTCCTAGGTTTTTGTAATTTTTCATCCAGATCAATTTCTGTCCCATATGTAACGTAACTTCCCATGTAGGTAATATCATTTATTCTGAATATTTCATTTGTACTGAGGAAAATGGGAAGTCCAACCTTCAAGCTAGTCTCATCCACCGAAGCTCGTGTGAACCCCCCCTCCCAGAAACTAGTCTCATCACCCGCCAACAAATAGGTCCCTGTCATGCCACTGCTTTAATTTTAACAGGTTACTGGAACCATACAAAATATTTCTTCTTCTTCTTCTTCTGCACTACAAGGATTAGGCATTTGCCTGTTCCATCTTCACAAACTTACGACCACCGTTTTCGTCGTCTTCCTATATCTCTTTTCCCTCTTGGGTTGTAGTTAAGTATTTTTTTGGGTATTCTCCCATTTCCCATTCTAGTTACGTGATGTTTCCATCTTTCTTTATATTCAGTTATTTTTTCATTTATTGCATATACATTTAGTTCATTTCGCACGTCTTCATTCCTTACTAAATCTCTTCTTGTGCAGCCTTTGACCCGTCTCAAAAATCTTATTTCTGCTGCCTGTATTTTGCTGTCTCCTTTTTTGGTATTTATCCAACTTTCACTCCCATACATAAGTACAGGTACAGCCATCGTTTTATAAAATTTTATCCTTGTGCGTTTTCATGTTTTGTTATTTAATGTTCTATTTATTGTGCCACATATTGCCTGGAACTTATTATTTATTTTATTTTCCATGTCATTGTCATAATTGTAGCTTGTGTCGCAGCCCAAGTATGTAAAATTTGAGAATTGTTCGATTGGCTTATTGTTGACAATTATTTTCGACCTAACGGGATACTTGCCTTGGAAAGCCATAACTTTCGTCTTATGCAAGGAAATTTTAAGATTATATTCTGGACATACTTGATTCAGTCGGCGCACTGCCAGTTGTAATGTAGCTTCACTCTCTTGTATTATTAACAAATAATAGCAAATAGTAACGTACTCAGGTAGGCCTAAGTATGTCGGTCCAGCTGGACTCCAGGATATTCCTTTGAACAAAATATTTCAATTTAAAATGTTTTTCAATTTAGTTTTAACTAGTCTGTTGGCGTTTCATCGTATCTAGTGCCAGCCACGGATGATACAATCAGCAGACGAGGTCGTGTGTTTTTATTTTCTCCGCGCAAACAGAATATTCGGATCGTCGGCTGCCATTGTTTGCTGGAACCTTTTTAAAACGGTAATGAAAGACGTCTGCAGAGGAAATCGTGCAATTTCCTGTCAACTCCGACGAAACAGTTTCATCGGGGCGCAGACAGACAGATAGCGGCTATATTCTTTCTGTCCACTTCCTGAGCAATCGCTTCTAATTTATACTCCGCTCTCAAGTTATTTACTATCTCATTCGTCAGATACTGCGGGTGCAGTAATGTTAAGAAAAATTAAAAAAAAAAGATTAAATTAAAGAGTTTTACGATAATGATGAATTACTAACGACTGCGTGGACAATTATTATCGTAGTGTAATTTCAAGAGTCACTCAATGCGAAATACATAAAACATTAGATCATGTAAGACAGGAGTGACCTTCTGCCCACCCCCTTAAGTTTGATGACTCACCCCCAAAACTTGATGAATAACCCCCCCCCCCCAAAGCAAATGTATTTAAAATTAAAAGAAAATGTCATTGTAATAACCGTCTTATTAGAAATAAGCTAAGCTAAATATAGCCTAGTACAGTTTGCTAATAAATTCACATTCGAAATAAAACAAATAAATAAATAACGTAATGAAATTAACACGTGAAAGATAATATTTCAAAGCAAAGCAACAAAATATCAGCAAAGCGTACTGTAAAGAAGAAAAAATGAAAAAATAATGGTTTGATGGTCGTAGCTGCTTTGGCTTCTATTCGGCACCAGTAACTTCTTACTCTGTGATGACGATAAAGAAAAAGCATGAATTATTTCTTCATCAAGAATTCTCTCTAATAAGCCTTTCTCTGAAAATAGAACCATTGGGTTCAAAAGCCATGAGTCTGAGCACTGCAGGCCTGAGCCTGGTTTTTATTATTTTAGCCCTTTCAACCAAACAACTGGTTACGGCCAAAGATAGTAAAGTTGTATGAGAACAACTTTCATTCGTGATTCCTCCTCTGAATATTTGAATTCCTAAAACTTTGAATTCCTAAAACTAAGTGTTGCATTAAAATGCTATGATTGCTTCCATTATTCACTAACCAACCATGAACTTTTATAATCATTGAATTTTTTAATTGCAATGCACTTATAATTTTTTCATACTAAAGTTTTTTGTCAACCTTCCCAAAGATTTCAATGACGCAGTCTGCATAAGGACCCCCCTCTGTGGACACCCCTCTAGTAAGAGGATTATGGTTTCGGGTTTTAAAATAACTTTGCTTAGCATTTGAGGCGATTTCTTTAATAATCGGATTAATGTAAATCTAACTTTAAATTATAAAAATATATTTTTTTAAATTAGAGAGAAGATTCTAGTAGTAGCCTAGAAGTAAACTCTAAACAATTATTTTACAAGTTCTTAACATGATCTCAACCGTTATTTTTGTTGTACTAAAAATTTTATTATTTGTATATTTACTGAAGGATGTATTTTACAAGAGAATAACCCTTTTTATAATTAATGTCAACAGTTTAGAACAATTTTTTTTTTAACATATTTTTTTGGTCATGGCTGCGAACACAACGCTCACGCATTTCCTTCATCCTTCGTCTGTAGGCTACTCATATCCCTCATCCTCTCAATTCTACTGTAACTCATATTTATTACCCTTACCTTTTAGCTTCTCAATCCACTTGTCAAGACAGGAAGGTCTAGGTGTTTGGGTATAAAATTTCCACATGTGTAAAATTAAAGTTGTTAAACATTGTTAAAAATTATTATTGTCGGGCCGGGCTGTTAGGCCGTGGCCTACAGCTGTCGAAACGTTTCGGCCGCACCATCGGAGGCCATCGTCAGTGTCTAGATTGGCACAGTGTCCGCCAATTAACCTCATGGAGAAGTCCCACGTGCTGGTACAAGAGATTTTCATGCAAAACACACAGTGTCTACCTCATCACTGATGCGAATTGGGGGCAGACACCTTGCCAATTTTCTAGACACTGATGGTGGCCTCCGATGTGGGAGGGGCCGAAACGTTTGTCCATAACGACAACAGCTGTGGACCACGACCTAACAGCCCGGCCCGATAACAATAATTTCAACAATGTTGACGCCGGCCGCTGACATGTGGGTTCCCACGAGGCTTCTCTCACTCTTCTCGCTGATGAAAAATTGTCGTTATTTCATTTTTTTATATATTTTTTTCTAATATTACAATTATGGAGTTTAGAACACTAAAGTGTACTAGCGAACTTGGCTGGTCTCGGACGCACTCACTTTTGGGCTGTGACGATCATGCTGCAATGTTTCATGTCGATTTTCGATGCCCCAGATGTGGTTGTTCACCTTGTCATTGAGGTGAAATGTTGACTCATCGCTATTGTCCGGGAATGTCTCATCGGCTCCTGTTCGATCCAACATTCCTGCACAGAAGTGTTGACTCATCGCTATTGTCCGGGAATGTCTCATCGGCTCCTGTTCGATCCAACATTCCCGCACAGAAGTGTTGACTCATCGCTATTGTCCGGGAGTGTCTCATCGGCTCCTGTTCGATCCAACATTTCTGCACAGAAGTGTTGACGAACGACTTTATCTGTTTCATTAATTTTTTATAACGAGGAAAGTTTGTATGGTTTCTGGTGCAAACATTTGCGTAATAAGCATCAAACGGTCGGTTGTGGTATGTCGGGCTCACGAGAACCACGTCGTGTTGATTTCTTACGGCTACCGGCAAAGATCTTTCTAAGTTATATTTTATGTTCATTTTTCTGTCTGTCTGTCTCTTTCTTTCCTCCTCTCTCTCTCCCTCTCTCAGTTGTTCCACATTAGCATCAGAAACTTTGTTGAATTTGCATGTCGTACAGAACAACCAGTCTCAACAAAGGATTTGGTGTCAAAAGTAAATTGTAGGCCTCTTTGGAGCACCATTACCACTCTTAGTACGAAAATTACGTTGTACTGTAGTAGCTGAATTCGTTTCATGATCGAAGACTACTAAAAGCGGCAAGTAGATACAAACCAGCTGGAATAAGAAGCGTAGAGAGACCACAGAAAAGGTGGGAATAAATCCTAAGAAGAAGAAGAAGAAGGGTATGCATTTTCAGCGTCTTACAGTATGTGTTAATAGCAGCGGCAACGTGAACCCAAAACTAGATTTCTCGCATCACCGACGGAGCAATATGACAGAAACATTATTACATCAAAGGCTCGCGATTGGTTAACCTTCAGGCCAACGTTGTGATACTGTGGTAGTACTGTGAACTTATATTAATTAATTTAAATAATTATAATTTATTCTCGAATACACAGATAAACACGCCACTCCACGTGAATGAGTGAATAACTTTTCGCTTTTTGTTTTGTAATGGAACTGTATGCTCCCGTTGTTTTGTTTGAATAGATTTTGAAAGCCATGTCAATGCCGACATCAGAACGTTTTATTTACGGAACGTGCCAATAAAAACAATCATTTTTCATTCACACACCCACTGTCACGTACTCACACCAGCGCGTAGATAAATATAACTATTCGCTTTTTGAAATTAAAACATCTGACCTTTTATTCAATTCAATAAATAACACGATGTGACTTTGGACGTTTGAGTTTTTCAGCAGAGGAGGCAAGTAGATACAAACCAGTTGGAAGAAGAAGGATAAGGAGACCAAAGAAAAGGTGGGAAAAATCCTATGGAGCCGGTATAGATCACCAAGGCCTAATCCTTGTTTCGAGAGAAGAAGAAGAAGAAGAAGAAGAAGAAGAAGAAGAAGAAGAAGAAGAAGAAGAAGAAGAAGATCATTCGTTACGAGAACGGTCTCTACTGGCCCGTCTTGGCGAACGTTAGTTCGCACTGAGGTATAAACGAAAGCGACTACAGGCAGACCTAGCGCAGTATTTTAAAAGTTGACGTGACGTTGCGTAAACTAAATAACGCGACTCGAGCTAACAAAGCGCAACGTACTGACGACGATGACGTCTGACTGAATTCGACGACGCCAATTACCTACAGCAGAAAGGTAGCGAAGAATGTAATTCGATGACGGCAATAAAAGCTCTTGAAAATAAAACTCTGGTGAATTATTGCGCTCTAGTGAAACTGGGACAATCAATGTCGCGGGCGGGCGGCCGTAATGCATTTTGGTTGTTCAACGCGCCGCGCCTACTCTCACGTCGCGTCGCGCGTTTGTCTTCCCTGCGATACAAATACGATATGTCACTGTTTCCTACAAACTACGATTTATTTAGCACTGAGAGCAAGAGAAACAATACTATTACAAACATTTAGAAAAACCTTTTTGTGCTAACATTAAAATACATAAATTTAACTGCAAGAATGATTGAAAATACAGGGAACTATGTCAGAAAAACTCCCAAATATTTACGCCTTGTCAAAACGCTCAAATCTTTTTTTGTTTATGTAACAATATCCATTTACACTAAAAAACAGGGTCTCACGTGGCGTCGTGCGTCTGTCTCCCCTATGATATAAATACGATATGTCAGTGTTTCCTACAAACTACGATTTATTTAGCACTGACAGAAAGAAAGAGAAACAATACTATTACAAACCTTTAGTAAAACATTTTTGCACTAATATTAAAATAGCGTACATAAATTTATCTGCAAGTATGATTAAAAATATATGTAACTACGTCAGAAAAACTCGTAAAATATTTACGTCTCTCGTGAAAACGCTCAAATATTTTCTTTATATAACAATATGTATTTACACTGACAACCTGCGTCTCATATTAGCCTACAATTAGTCCTACTTCCTGGATTTTGTTGTCCATGACGTGTCCGTTGTTAGTAATTAACTTAATTATATATAGGAACATAACACTACCGACAGGGATCACAATTTGTTTTGGTAAAAGTGATAAACATTTACCTGATAGCCTAAACTAGTTCTGAGCTTCGTCAGAGGCTGCCGCTAGGAGCGCTGTCCTTCAAAAGACAGCGCCGGTGACGGCGCCGTTCTTCAAAAGATCGTTTGTGTGTGTGTGTGTGTGTGTGTGTGTGTGTGTGTGTGGTTTAATATGTTCAAATATTATGTGCGATTTAAACTGTGTCTGTTCGTTTAGGATGTTGTTTCGATGCGTTTCTGTGTATTTGTTTATTTCTAGTTGTTCAAAAGTGTCTAGTTAGCGGTCTTTTTGTGGTATATGTAGGATTTCCATGTTACTGTTTACGTTTGTGTATGTATGTGTGGTCTACCATAAAAAGGCCGAAACTAGACACTCTTGAACAACTAGAAATATTCAAATACACAAAAACGCCTAGGAACAACATGCTAAACGAACAGACACAATTTAAATCACACATACTATTTTAACATATACACACACACAACGATCTTGTGAACAGCGGGCGCCGACATCAAAAGCAGGACGGACAGCGCTCCTAGCGGCAGCCTCTGATGAAACTCTAACGGATCGAAAACTAGTTCAGGCTATCAGGTAAACGTTTGTCATTTTTACCAAATAAATTTATGATCAGAGTCAGTAGCGTTAAGTATATAATTAATTGCATTTACTTTAGGCACAAAACATATAGAGGCAGTAAAAGAGTTCATATATCTTGGCTCCCAGGTAAACCACTAACGACACCAACACTGCAATAAGAAGAAGAATATATCTCGCAAATAAAACAGATTATGGATTAAAAAAGCACCTGACATCTAGCTTCATCTCAAGAAGCACGAAATGGAAAATTTACAAAATACTTATCAGGCCAGTGCTGGCATATGCTTCAGAAACCTGGACAATGACAAAAAATAGCGAGAGACGTCTAGGTTGCTGTGAAAGAAGGATTCTGAGAACAATATTCAGAAGAGTACAAGAAAATGGAATGCGGCGCAGGTTCTATAATTATGAACTATACCGTATTTACAAAGAGCCGAACATTGTCAGGATAATCAAAACATACAGGCTAAGGTGGGTTGGACGTATAGAGAGAATGCAAGAAGGACAGCCTACGAAACATATTTGCTACCAGAAACCAACGGGTAGTAGAAAAAGGGGAAGATCCCGGAAGTAGATTCAAAGATCAGATAAAGGAGCCCCTCAGAAAGCTGAACATAAGAAACTGGAAAAGCCAGGGGACGCAATAGGGAAGAATGGAATCGACTCCTGGAGCAGGCCAACACCCACCAAGAGTTGTAGAGCTACGGTTGATGATGGACTACATTTATTTACTACAATTAAATTTATAGCAGGTTTCAAACTCTGCAAATTTCTGTCACGGTAATTTTGTGATTTAATTACATTCCCGTGTACTCTATTCTCATGAAGTTTAATTAACACATAGCGTTTCAGTATAAGTTACAAATCCGATTGTATAGAAAAAGACGACAAGTTTCCATACGTCTGCAAAGTTTATCGTAAACAATTACGATAAATTGTATATAGCTACAGAGTACGTGGGCGCGGGCGTGCGCAATTCAGTCTTCCGGTATGTGCACAATACACGCGACGTAGGATACCTCTGCTAGCTGTTCAACACTTCCGCACGAAACCGAGACCCAATTAAGGGAAAACAGCGCCCTCTCGCTCTCACCACCTTTGTCGCACACTGTACAACGCGTAAACAGTACAGTAACTTGCGGCGAAGAGAAGAATTAAACTGGGCCAGTCAGTTAATTATTGCTGGCTGGCAACGAGTCCCTACTGAAAAACAACACTGGTTGGTTAGTCGTCAGTGTCGTAGTCCGCTCTTCACGGATTAACCGACTTCACACTTTATTCAGTCTTCTGTGTGATCATCCTATACTGCTTCTGCATCCTGAGGCATTGTATGTATGTCACTTGCTTAGTTATTCGTTCATCATACGACCTTTCTATATGTTTTTCCATTACTATAATATTACTATTATTATTATTATTATTATTATTATTATTATTATTATTATTATATTGTTGGACTTTGAATTTGACAAAGTCAAATTTTTGAAAGGCGTTTAGCAAATCGCAGACAAAACATACGAAATCGCAGACAAAACATAAATGCGACGTTTCGTCCAGAGTCGACGTTATAAATTTGTAACGTCGCTTTCGAATTTAACCCACAGCGTAGAAGATTATCAGAATTCGATGGGTCATATTTTCTTTCTGCTACAAAATATAAACATTGAAAACCGAGATTATAGTGTACGCTTTTCCATCAGAACTACACGGTCGATTAGACAGAACTAACTTTGTCTTTTGACTACAGTTACGTTGTGAGAAGCGAAACTCCTTACAATCATTACGCGTCACAAAACCCGAACTACTATTTCGTTCGTGGTGAAAGTGTTACGGAAATTTTTTTTTAAAGATGGCTGTGACAGATTGTACACATTTGAATTTGAATTTACCTGACGGACTTTTGCCGTCACAGACAAAATGTAAATACGACGTTTCGGCCACCAAACAATCATCGGCAACCATCTTCAGGCTAATTATATACAAAATACATGTAGAGAAATGAATAATAGTCTATCAAGCAGTGATAGAGAATCAACAAAATAATAATAATAACAAAACCTCATCTAATGTGTATAGTCAAAAGATAAAATAATCCAAGCGAATACTTGCTATGAAGACACACACAACACTCACAAAACACAAGCACAATGAGCACGAGCACTTGCACACCACCAAGGTCAACTGTGAAACAGTGGATCAAAAGTGGGTCCCAGTGTTCTGTTGACCTCGGTGAAGTGCAAGTGTTGTGTGAGTGTCTTCATAATGAGTATTCATTTGGATTATTTTATCTTACGACTGTATATGTATTAGGTGAGGTACGTGAGGTTTTGATATTATTATTTTGTTGACTCTCTGTCACTGGTTGATAGAGTATTATTAATTTCTTTACATGTAGGCCTATTAGTATAGAATTATCCTGAAGAGGCTGCCGATTGTTTGGGTGCCCGAAACGTCCTATTTATATTTTATCTAAAATCCCAAAAGTCCACCAGTCAAATTAAAATTCAAATACGTACAAATCCATCACAACCATCTTTTAAAGAATTTATTGGATCATGTTGTCTGACGCGTGTACATCCACAGCTTGTTTGATATCCTCATTTCACAGTTTATCTAATCGAGTGCAACCTTTAACTTCTCGTATAAACTCCATTTCAGCTACCTATATCCTGGATTTATCTTTATGAGAGGGAACTTAGTTCTCATAACCGTACAATAATGCAGGCAGTGCCATTGTCTTTTAGAATTTTAACATGGTGCCCTTTCTAGTCTTATACTTCGGTGTTCGATATATTGTGCTACATATATATACACAAATTTCCGCAATTTCCTACTTAATAGGCTACATTATTTCGATCATAGGTGACGTCGCAACCCAGACACATGAAATGCGACACCTGTTCTATCAGTTGCCTCCAATACTTATTTTTGTTCTAATTGGGTGGATACCTACTACCTTGTACGCCAGAAAGTTTGTGTTTTGCTTTGAAATAATCATTTTGTTGTTCTTACACACTAGATCCAGTTGATGAAGGGCTCTCTGCAGGCCATATTCGTTTTCACAAATAAGAATTTGCTCATCAGCAAACAACAAAGATTACTATATTTGTTACGGTTTAGTTTAACGCCCGGTTCTACTTTAGAATTACATTCTGTCTGAACGTCGTAAACATATATATTGTACAAAAAGCCTATCGAACAGCCCAGAACGTTATCCACATCCCTGTCCAGTGCAGCAGGTGTTGCCCTAGTCAAGGCCGCTCACATGTAGGTTCTAGTTTGTTCAAGAACACTTGAGATACGCATTCAGCCGGCGTGCAGGAAGGAGGGGAAGCTGTACTAGACCTCTGCGCGACCTATAAAAGCAAGAGCGTCTGGCGTTCTCAAGTCAGTTACGCGAGCGATTTTTCTTAGCGTGGATCGAGTATTTGTCGAAGTATTGTGTGCAGTGTTATTGTGTTATAAATTGTGTGGAACTCTAATATTTGACATTATTATTACGTGTGACCAATTTTTACTTTAATTGTTGTAAGAGACTATCTTGTTGATTACAAATTATTAATTGTGATAATTAAAGCTGGTGATTAGTGACTTCATTGGTGTCTTGTATTTTGTTTTCCACTGCACCATACGACGATCAATGAGACCGTTGTAACAATATACTGTATTTAACAAGGTCTGGGAGAGGCTCCAAACCCTGCTTCAGGCTTTCATTAGTTTTGGGGGCTACATCGGTATGTTTCCAGCTAAAGGTAAACATGACGAAACACGAGTTATTACAAACAGAAGCAAGGGCTGATACGGCCAAAGCAACACAACAACAAGGTGTTATGAAAGCAGTACGTCATAGGAACGTTGTAGCGGGAAACAGTGAATGTTCCCGCGGGAAATGGAGGTTTGCAGCCCCGGTTAATTCTAGTAGCGTTCGCGTGGACGACGGGAAATCGTTATCGGGCAATAATTTCAACAGGATTGCACAATTCACGACGACAGCGAGCCGCGTATAGCAAACTGTATGCAAGTGGAATGTAGTGAATGTGACATGTTGTGGTCATTGTGTTTAATGAGTAACGATTCTGCTGCGGTAGTCATTGCGTCAAAAAAAAAAAAAAAAATAAAACAATTAAACTATTTTGTTTAAAAACAGAGCAACTGGCTGCGAACAGAGGGAGTTATTTAATAATACATCAAAGTAACTCAATTTAATGAAAAATGTAGAATTTAATTATTAAATTACTTTTACTTTAATACTTTCTTTTTTGCGTATGAGCCACTGTGGACTACGTTTGGTTCAACTCGTTCCTCCCTTCTTCTCCTCTCTCTTCCTCCTCTCCCACATTTCTTTCATTCTTGATCTATCTGTACCTCATTTCGTCAGTCCAGACGGCACCTCTGTCCTCTTCACGGCTTTTTCCTGAAACGCTGAGCATTTTTTAATTTCTTTTTGAGTGCAAAGCATTCTTCAATGTCTTCTTGAGTAATCTGGAGTTCTATGACTTTTTATATTTCTTTGAACCATGTATTGGACATTTTGAGCTTTTTGAAATAGTCAAAAAGCTTCCCTGTTAGTCTGTCAGGATTCACTCTTTGATCATGTACGTAGAAAGTAATTCTTCTTTTTCTAATTACATCTGTGATTTTCTCAACACGTGTGGACAACTCATTATTGTGACTTCTTCTCTACTGTTCTCCATCTTTTATTGATCCCAAGACTTTCTGTGACTTCCAGTTCTTCCACCACCATTTTTTAATTCAGAATCAGACACTCAGCTGCACATTTTAACACTTTTTTTTCGTATCGGCCATCTAAGGACCACATGCCAATTTCAGTTCTTTAGTCTTTGTTCTTTCCTTTTTTTCCAATATTCCTTCATCTTCTCACTGTGTCTCTTCTTCCTGTCTTCAGTCCACTTTGAACCGGCGTATTTTAACACTTTATTATAATACAATTTTTATTTTATGTTTTTCAGTAAATAAATTTAGTTATACCTGTGGAACAACAAGACAACTATCGAAGAATAAAACGCAGAGGGAGCCACAGCCAAAGTTCTATAAGGTCGTGGCTGTGCCGACTTCAGTGTATGGATATGAAACATGGACTCTTCTGCAAAAAGATATTTTTAAAATACAGGCCTCGGAAATGATATTTTTAAGAGCAATTAAGGCATGCAGTTTGAGAGATCGTCTACGAAACGACGACGCAAGGAAAGACCTGGAGCTACAGTCGGTTCTAGGTAGAATAAAGGAATACAGCGCATATTTTATGACTATTAAAGAAGCTTTTGAATATAGGCCTGCGGGAACGAGAGTTCGTGGAAGACCCTGGGAAAAATGGTAAGAGATTCTGTGAAGTCTGAACGGGCTATAGACCAAGCCATGTAGTGAAGAAGAAGAAAAAGAACAAGAAGATAAAATCATAGAAGATAGAAGATAAAATCTTATCATCATATTAATTCGAGGAGAACATCGAATGAAAGCACGGGTGAGCCGTGAGTTTCGCAGTCTTTCGTACGGCAGTCGCTAGCATTATCTCTAAGGAGTCTCTCGGAGTCGGAGTGTATCGTCGAGGAATTAAATCCACGAAGTTAGGTACGGCGTTCGAGATCTGCAAGGACCGATGGCTGTCAACGAGGACTGATTCAGGAGCGATTTGGACGGACACAACCCCCACGAGGAAACCCTGAGATCGACATCCCAGCATAACAGGACAGCGGTTGGTGTAAAAGCAAGAGCAGGCCCGCGATATCGTCCGGACCGATCCAACTTAATCCCAGCAAATTCAGGGAAGTGAAATTAAAAAGGGTAAATCAATTGAAGACTCTAATTCATTTAGTATCTATCAAACAAACATATATGCCTATATATTTTCAAATTCGTAAATTCACATATCTTTATTAAAAAAAAAAAATAACCAATAAATGTATTGAATCACCAATCAAATTTTTTTCTGCAGTCACCTACAAACCTGTTACCTGGAAATGTATGTATATATACAGAGTTATTCAAAAAGAATAACCCTGTATAATGAAATTATAATTATTATTTCTTGCGAAGGGAAAAATGTGTCCGTGTACAACGAAAATTCATTCACTTTATTAAAACATTTATCATCACATCTACTAGTAATATTCAGTTATAAATTACACAGTTAAATAATATAGACTTTTATTTTGAAGGAGAAAGTTGTGTCTAAAAAGAGAGCTCACTAGTTCGTTTGTACACTCCCAACGTCAGTTAACAATAATCATTTTACGATTCACTTTCCAGTGTTTAAGCGTTCTCGGAAAACGTACGAAATCCTTATAATTTTCGTAGGCAGTGAAGAGAGAGCGGAGTTGAGTTGTGTTGTCGAGAGAGTGGGCGGACAATCTCCAACAAAGTGGTCGCCCCGGGGACTCGTGTGTGCAGATAAGCCTCGGCAAACAAGTTTCGCCCGCCGTCAGTGTAGTAGGCTACAACGCACAGCTTGTCAATGGACTAACATTTACGTAGAGTGAGAATGCTTTCCAGCCAAAATTACTGCGACAACTATGGCCGCCCAACAAAACGTACGATACAATATGGCCCCCCCCTTCACACACACCTCCGGCGTCCGTATCGACACCACCGCTTTTCACACGCGGGCGAATAATAAGAAACACCGTAGACGGGGGCTTAACAATTTATCAGTTTACAGGCGCCCTACGGTCACTGCACAGATATCGCACAGTATTTTTACACTTTTTTTTTTTGAAATCACGAAGTAGGAAGCGTGTCACCCGTATGCAGTTTACATTTTTGTTTCCGATATTGATTGATGACTCGTTGGGCACTTGGTGAAACATATTAATAAAAAAAAATATACAAACATTTGATAAGTTTCACAGTATAATATTTACCCCTGACAGCTGTTTCACCTTATTAAGCTATTCTCTCAAAGAGATCTCAAAGAGAATTTTTTTTAGTTGTTTTTTGATCTCTTTGAGAATAGCTTGATAAGCTGAAACAGCTGTCAGAGGTAAATAATAAACTGTGAAACTAACCAAGTGTTTGTATATTTTTTAAAACCTTTAAATTTTTGTTTCCCTCTGAATACACTTTTCACATCCCTACTTTGCCAAACTATCACATACTATTTTAGTTTTAAAAAATGATACAGACTGTAACGAAATTTCGTATAATGTGTGTTACAAAAATATATAAATATGTGTTGGTGTAGTAATAAAAATTGTTTATTAAAAAAAAATTTTAATTTAAAATTTTTTCTTTTATTAATTAATTAATTAAGAACAATTAATTAATTAAGTTTCGTGGTGTTCCGAAACGTTTATCACTTAATTTAAATGTTTTATAGGCTTTTGGGTATTTGTTAAAGACTCTAGCCACTTATAGGATTGTCTCCAATAGCAATCGATCCTTGTTTATTTTCGGTTTAGAGGTTATCTTCCTTCTGGTGGTGAGATTTTTGTAGGAATTTCTTATTAAATTAAAGTATTGTTAATTTTCTATATTTAGAAATGAAAAAACTGTTTAAATATGAACTGTATTAATAATTTTATTAACAATTAGGTATTTTGACTCCTGTCGATACGTAAATCGATTCTCAGGGTATCGTTTTGTTATTACAAATTTTTTATATAAAGGTTCTTCGAACAGCTATGTTAGGGAAAGTCAGAGAAATAGGGCAAATATTAAAAAGTATAACATTACAATGTAAATTCTTAAAATTAACAGTACATATATTCGATTTAAGTATAGAAATAAATAATTATGTTGCAAACCGTCCAGCAGCAGTAGATGGCTGTGTTCAGTTGAGTTGTTGGAAATCAGTAATGGCCGCCGTTGAAGTTGGAAATCGTCACCTCGCAGTTTTGATGTTCAAATAAAGATGTTTTCCTTGTGAATTTACGTCCTGGTGTCTGCAAATCTTCCTTCTGGTGTTGGTGTAGTGTCTCTGGTTCAGTTTTGGTGTTGTATTCGGAAAATTGGTGTAGTTATAAGTCAATTTCACTTTTGTCGGTTATGTCATATGTTAGTCACTTTTTGGTTAAGTTCTATTAGTGTTTTAGCGGGTTTAATGTTATTTCCACTGGTGTTCTGTGCTGTATAATGTTAGTTCGGTGTTTGTAGATGTTTATTTCACTGTGTATGACTTAAAAAATGTTTTTTACCGCAACTCGCGATTTTCACTTTCGGATCGTACAATTATTCGCCATTACGGTATTCGTAACTAGGTTAATACGGTTAAAATGCTCATGTCAAGTGTCCCGTACAATGTTCAATAATTAACTAACTAACTTCCTTCACCTCCGACTAAAACCTTAGCCAAAGCAATATTATTCCTTCCATTGTTCGAATTTTATTTTGCATCCTGTGCATGTAATAAAGTTACATTATAATATAACTGATTATACTTTGGTTATTCTTCAAATTTATTAGCTAGTTGTTACTTAATTTTATCCTTCAGTTCATTCTGCGTATTTTGGTACCAAATAATGCCGTTTTATTAAGTTTTTGATCTAAAATTGATAATTTTTGCTTCATTTTGTATATTCTAAATTTTAAGGTCTAGCTTCCTGTTGTTTTCCAAATTCTGCCATTATCAAGTTATATTTATGATTATTAAATCTCATATTGTAATAAAAGGTTTATATTCCCTTAATTACTTGCAATTAGATGAATTGGTTAAGTTTTATAATATTATGTTGGAATATATGACTCCCCTCTCCAAATTTTTTAGTTCTGTCATTTCCATTTTTATCAATAATCCTGGCTATAATTTTACAAAATCTCTCTTAGTTATATTTCTAATTACATGGCTTTGTTTCTGGTTTACCTTATCTAAATCCCTTCAGTTTAAATGTATTTAAGTACTTAGTTTCTCAGTTTTGATGATGTTTAGTTTTTATCATTTTGCCTAGATCCTAACAGTTTTTACACACAAATTTTTATATAAATAATACATATTGAGTTATTACCCTCTCTGACTTTTTGACATTGTAACATAAATTAAACATTTTCTTCTATTAAATAAAATAACAATTAGTATTTGTTTCATACTATTAACATATAACAAATAATTTCAAATAATAGTTGTCTTCAACAAATCAGACATTTTTTATACTCAAAGCTTAATAATAATACATAACAAATATTATTTATAAAGAATGTTTTTCCATTCTAACATCTTACTTAATTATTAACAATAATACGTGTAACAAATATTTTACAATTAAAGAATGTTAGTGGTTCTGAACTGTTTAAATTTTCTTATTCCTAATACAGTTTTAAATATCTTATGCTACATAAACAAAACCTTAATTACTATACTCTTATTCTCTATATTCCTTATACTAAGTTTATTTAGCAGTTTTTAACTGTTTCTAATTGGGTTTTGGGTAATTGTACCCTGTCACTTCACTTTTTATTCTGTGTCTGCTTTTGTTTTATTAATCATTTAAATGAATGTCATTTAAACAGATTGGCAGTTCTTTGCTAACACATGTATTATATTAACTCTGTACAGAAATTAAGTCACTTAAAAGTTGTATTATTTCATTATTTACATAGTTTGTGAATGCCAATAATGAAACATAAGGTTCATTTTTTATAATACTAAAACTTGCACTGGTTCTCTTTACATTCCTTGATTGTATTTCTAAATGGTTATATAGTCTTATTAAAATCAAGAGATCTATTTGTAGATTACAATGAAGATTTGTTCTTTGGTATCATATTATTATTTCACCTTGGTCCACTTTCAACTCTTACTCTATACACTTTTTTGGTCTTATATCTATTGTACATGTGGGTTTTTTAATTAATACTTTGTTATACTTTTTTATTATTATTATTTTTATTTATTTTGGGGTATGGGTGTTTTTTACAAGAGCATTCCTTCTTCTTGTGGATGCTGTCTTCTTCTTGTTTCTTCATCGATGTCTTCTTTTCTTCTGGTTTCTTATAATTGTATTTTCTTAAATTGTATTTTCTTCATCTTCTTGTGGATGTCATCGGGTTTTTGGGTTCCTTCTTCACCTACTCTTCTTGTTTTATACAAATACATCACCGTTTATGGTTAATCTTGCCTTGTTCTGTGTTTCTTCCTTTCCTACTCCTAACCTTCGTTGTGGGTTTAGTTATGTTCTAGGTTTCTTCCTTATCTACTCCTTACCTTCCTGGGTTATATTTTTTCACCTTTAGCTATTAAAATTGGTTTTGACGATTCATCACTTGTAACATTTATTTTATATGAACTTATATTTTAAATCAATGATTGTACTGCACGGTTGTTCTGAATTAATTCTTTATTATATTGCTTTCTTGGGATTTAAACATGTTATTATATTATTTTAATGATCAATTCACCATTCATTTTTATGGGCTTATCTGTCATGCTACAAGACATAAATAATAAAACCGATAAAAATAAAAATGTTTTCAAAACGTACGATGGATAGACACAGTGGTGTAACTAAGTGGGAGAGGAGGATTAGGGATTAATCTCCCTCGGAGCTATTACAGGTTTCCGAGAAATTCCATAATCACTTAACGTGTGCAAACTGGCAGATGTGTCTTCCAGAACATTTTATGTTTGGTCACTCTACAATTGACACTTTGTTGTTTGCGGACTCTGAAAACAGATTGCAAATGGGTATACATTTGTCAAATCGAATCTGCAAATCCTCTGGATTGCAAATATACACACTTAAGACCAAGGTGATGGTTTTTCGTGAAACTAATCCCATACGGGCAAAAATTGTTATAGATGGTACTGTCCTGGAACAAGTTGAGAATTTTGAATACCTGGGCTACAGTGTGTCTCATAATGCAAGCAACGACGTTGTGAATAAGTTGCATAAGTTCAACCTTATATAAGGACCATTAGGCGAATCCTCAAGTTAGCAAGTAAAGGAACACGCCTAAAATTCTACAAGGTGATGACTCTTCCCTCACTTCTTTATGGGTCTGAGAATTGGACTTTAACGAAAGGCCAGGCCAGTCGCATCTAAGCGGCTGATATGAGATTTCTCAGGCACGTGGCAGTGTATACTCTCCATGATCATAGAAGAAACACAGATATACGGCAGCAACTGAATATTATGAGTATACTCGACAGGATCGCCCAGTATCGACTGAATTGGTGGGAACATCTTTGCCGAACGGATGACTGCCGCATCCTCAAACAACTATGGAACTATAAGCCGAGGGTACGGAGAGGTGTAGGTCGTCCGCGGAAGCGCTAGAGTGACCAGCTCTAATCTTTGCCTATTTGAGACCGGAACAAACCATCCTTGGTTTAATCCGTGAAGATGATGATGACGACGATGATGACAATGATGATGATGGTGGTGGTGATGATGACTTAACGTGTGCCTACTTCTAAGGCAGTTGCGTGTGTTAAAATAACTGTAGAAATTAAATGAGTTTCAATATCTGTAAATTAATAAAATATGGTTTCTTTATAATGACAACCGGGCAGTAAATAAAGTGCCTCACCTGTCTATGCACCAGCATCAGAAGGTAAATTGAGTGAAAACAATTGAGCTAATAATAGTATCTGTAGACAACCAGCTCTTTAACAAAATAATGTTAAACTTTAATCAGATGTAAAAATTTTAATGAAAAGACTTACAAAATTCAGTTACAATTAACTGGAATTATCCATGTGAAATACACAAATAAAACATCACTAGCTACAATTCAAATGATGTAAAAATAGCACGACATTTCAGCAAATTCAAACAGAAAAAAGAGCATGTGACAGCTGTGAGTGAAGCGCAAACAAGTGACACAACAAACAACTTGTTAAACTGATAAACACACGATTGAAATGTGGTTTTTGAACAAATTAGAAAGCAGAAAAATAATATTGGATTACCTACGTATATTTAAACATCGCTTTTGTAAAATAAAATTAAAAAAATCTGCGTGAGCGTTTCCACTGAGACAAAAAAAAAGAATTTTTCGTGTAAACACAGTGTAAATATTTTTGCAATAATAATTATACGTCAGACAGAGTTTCGCGACGCAAACCGGAACGCTGAATTATCAGACAGAGCTGCTCTGTGAGTGTGTACAGTAAATTTGCTGCAGCCGAGCGGACGGACGTTAAGAAAATTATTAGAGAAAAATAAATCTAATACGAGGGTCAGTTCATAAGTTCGCGGAGCGGTAGAACTGAAATATTTCGTGTGCTGCAAGACGTGTATTTCGCGTGAACACCAGTTAATTTCCAGATATATCTGTCAATTTATTCACTTTTTATCAGCTGTTTGAAATCTTCCTATCACACGTGTTTTTAAAATGCACAAAATCAAAAATCGTGTTGTGATAAATTCTCTGTTAAAACGTTTTAGCGCCAATGGAAAATCAAAACGAAATTGTAAATGTGTTAGGAGATGCTGCGCCTTCAGAAACACCGGTAAGTGGGGGACGCTGGAGTTTAAACGTGGTCGTACAAGCACTGAAGACTATCCCCGCAGTGGACGTCCAAAAAGTGCAAAAAAAATGACATTATTGAAACAATTTCATAGGGTGTTGGAAGACCGCAGATTGAGGAGTGGATGACGTTCCTGAAATTATAGGCATCTCATATGAGCGTGTGTATGATACTTTAACTCAAGAACTTGGTGTGAAAAAGCGGTGTGCAAGATGGCTGCCGCATCTGGAGTTGTTACAATTTTTGGGCGTCCAGAGCGTAGGGGGGGGGGTCATCTTCAATGCACGTACGACCACGTTTAAACTCAAGTGCCTACTTACAAACCTTTGGTTTTGAAGTCACAGCATCTCCTGACACATTTACAATGTCGTTTTGAATTTCCGTTGGCGCTAAACAATTTTTAACAAAGAATTAAGCGCCACGATGTTTGATTTTGTCCGTTTTTCAAAACACGCATGACACGTCAATTTTAAACAGCTTCTAAACAATGAATAAATTGATAGATAGATTTGAACATTAACAGGAGTTCACATAAAATACATATCTTGCAGCACACGAAAAATTCTAGTTTTATCGCTAAACTACAGATGTCGCTCGGCGAACTTTTCAACTGACCGTCGTATGCACGCACAAACACGGCTGAAGCGTTCATAAAACAGAGACCCGGCAAGAGTAACGGCGGAGTAGGCCAATATATATTGAGAGCAATTTCTGGCCGTACTTTGACGTGACAGAATGCCGAAAAACGTAAGAAGACAGTGTGGTGTACAAGACGATAAAAGGCTACAGCGGGATCAGCACGACGGAAGAATGTGACACAATAGGACAGGAAACCTGCGGGAAAGGGATAGAGGGATAGTCAGACATCGAGACTTTTCATTTCGTGAATCTGTCATATAAAAAGTATATGGGTTTCAATTACAAGCTTTTAATCATAGTAATGACGTCTCGGAATTTCTTTAACTTCTAGAATCACCAAAAACGAGTTATTTAACTCTATCAGATGGTTTTGCATAGTCAACAAAAGCTACATTTGTTTCCAGATCAAATTCTCGATGCCTTTCAAGCATTCGTTTCGGTATAAATACATCGTCAACGCGTGAACGTCCACCACCACAGATAGAGAGAGTCCACCACCACAGAGGCCCAGAGTCGGCAGTTTCCATCATCAGACACGTCTCGGTAAAGGCGGGCTCTAACGAACTGAGACCTAAGAAGAAGGAGAAGGAGAAGAAGGAGAAGAAGAAGAAGAAGAAGAAGAAGAAGAAGAAGAAGAAGGAGGAGGAGGAGAAGGAGGAGGAGGAGAAGGAGGAGGAGGAGGAGGAGGAGGAGGAGGAGGAGGAGGAGAAGAAGAAGAAGAAGAAGAAGAAGAAGAAGAAGAAGAAGAAGAAGAAGAAGAAGAAGAAGACGCATACGGCTGAAATTTTCGTATAATCACGACACACTTATTGTAATGGCTGTGATAACAGCAGAGCGGTCGGCCTGCTTAACACGTCTGAAAATTGTGTTCGTCTAACCTAAACAAACGACTGAATAATGCAATAACGGAGACTATTTTCTCGGAGGCTGAGCACGGCCTCACGAAAGGCGAATCACGTTTATATTCTAGCTTCTCAACAGCTCAGATCATTGTAAAGCATAGAGAATATCAGTTGCCTACATAGCTTTCATCGACTTTGGAATGGCATTTATTTGATAGAGAGAGTAGAGGCAAGCTGTGGGCAATAATGGCAAAGAAAGCGATCACGCAACACCTCATTAGAGCCATACAAAGTGTTTATGTGGAAAAACAAAATCTTAATTGAGCCAGAAATTGGCCTGACCAAATGCGGAGGACGTCAAGGGTGAGGTGCCCATTTCACCTTCTCTTTTTGGTTTCCATATAGACGACGTCGTACACAATTGGCAGACGAACCTTCTGGAACATTTTATGATCGGTAACTCTGTAGTTGACACGTTGACGATCAGGCTACGCTGTCGAACTCGGAAAGCGGCTTGCAGATAGCTATACACTTATTGAGAACATCATTAAAATGTAATGATTACAAAATTAACTTAATTAAAAAATTACCATTTCAATTTTTTTGTCTGTAAAACTTTGAATTACAATTCCTCGCACATTATACCGTATTCCAACTAAATATAGCGTAGGCCTAAATCATATTGTTACATTGGGAAAAAAGTATTACTATTCCGCGCACATTACATTGTATTCCAACTAAATATAGCGTAAATCATATTGTTACATTGGGAAAATAGGATTACTGTTCCGCGCACATTACATTTTATTCCAACTATATATAGCGTAAATCATATTGTTACAGTGGGAAAAAAGTATTACTATTACGCGCACATTACATTGTATTCCAACTAAATGTAGCGTAAATCATATTGTTACATTGGAAAAAAAGTACAGCATTACTATTCCGCGCACATTACATTGTATTCCAACTATATATAGCGTAAATCATATTGTTACATTGGGAAAATAGTATTTGTTACATATTGTTTGTATACGTATGTATACTGAAAATAATACGGAGTGTTATATGATTCTATTTATGTTCATTGCAAATAACGATAATGTAATACATAGGCTAATAGGCGTAGCGTGGCGTGACGTGGGTAGGTAACAGCTGTTGCCGGTCGTGTTAGCCCTAAAACTTAGCCTAAAAATTAATTCATTTTTTTTTTCTAATACGAGATATTCTTTGTAACCCAAAATACATTTTTAGTGGCAGAAGAAGATGGTCCCGGTTCAACGTAATCTGATTCCATTATACTTACACAGAATAAATCCCAACACAAATAGTCTAATTACAAATTAATAAAGAAACACATAACTAAACGAACAAAACATAATCAGGTCCACATAGTAACCGGTACGCGTCGGTTCCGCTAACATTTTCACTAATGTGTATAACAACACAACGATTAATTTCGACGAAACCGAAACATCGAAGCATGATAATGTTTTTAGTATAATGTGCATAAACTGCAGACTCTCCTGTTCAGCGATGTTCGTACGGATTTCTTAAAAACAACAGAGACCGAAGATTTCTAGACTGTGGGGAATCGAAAGTGTGGAAAAAATATAGTGTTAACATCACCTGGAGCGTTACATTTTTCGATTACGTTACACATTTTGCATCACGCATTTTGTGGAATGACCCCCAGCCTAAAAACATTGTCATGTTAAAACAAACAAGGCTGCTAACTGAGAATTTTGCCGGTTTATACAGCGGCAACATATCGGCCGGACGAACGCGTCTCGTTCCATAGTATGTACAGTGACAACTACTACGAGGTCAATTACCTTACGCAGTAGAACGTCCCCGATACCTGATACGGCAACACAACACAACATTAAAATGACGGTGTAAGCGACCATCAGTTCTAAAGCAATATTGTGCTTTTCTCCAAGTTTCTCGACTAATATTGTTCAGATTTCAAATTAATTAATAATTAAAGTATTTACCTTCTGATTTAATTAACATTATTTTATTTTATTGCTTGTACTGTTGCCGCCGGTAACAGCGGTTTCATGGACGCCACGCCACTGATAGCCTACTGCTGTGCTCGTCTCATTTAATTATTCGTTCACTCTTATCTGTATCTTAATTCTTAATAGTCACATCCAGTGACAATGTTGTATTTCAAAATTCGTACATTTACCGCAGTCGCAACTAAGCGTTAGCGCGATCACTTTGTGTGTGCTTTCACGGTACCCCTCCTACACTAATTCTCGCATAAACATAAGAGACCACAGCACAGTCTACCAACATAACAATCCGCTTACAAACATAAAGCGGCTTTCGACGACGTCAACAATAACAAAATAAGTCTCTTACCTTTTGTTCCGGCAGCTTTCGAGGTATTTATAAAGCCTTATTCTAAATACTATAGTTACTTGACCAACCAACAACCGATGTTATAGTTACCTGAAATAACAAGAAAATAATAATTAGAGCATTATAATAACAATAATGATATTGATTGGGATAGTAAGCTAACAAAATTTAGACGCATCTGTGGAACGATTCATAGGTAGGGCCTACCTGAAAAATAAAACACGGAAGGATACCCGAATGAAATTTTATAAAACTGTGGCTGTCCCCACATTCCTGTATGCTAGTGAGACTTGGACTCTTTGTTAAAAGGGACGTGCAGAGGAAATTAGGCAGCCGAAATGAAATTTCTAAGAGGGACGCAAGGTTGTTCTCTCTCGGATCGGAGAACGAACGGGGATATTGGACGCGATTTAAACACTGTATCATTGCACCAAAAGATTGAAGACCACAGAGGAAGATGGTGTGAACGCTTGAATCGGATGCCTGATATCCGGCTACCTGTGGGTGCCTTGGGTTATAACCCTACTGGGAAGAGATATCTCGGTAGACCGGGGAGGAGATGGGTTCCGGAACACTTCTAAGGCCTACTCCTTGGAGTGGTGGTGGTGGTGGTGATGATGATGATATAGTAGTAGTAGTAGTAGTAGTGGTAGTAGTAGTAGTAGTAGCAGCAACAACAGCAGCACCAGGAGTGGTGGTAGTAGTAGTAGTAGTAGTAGTAGTAGTAGTAGTAGTAGTAGTAGTAGTAGTAGCAGCAGCAGCAGCAGTAGTAGTAGTAGTAGTAGCAGTAATAGTAGTAGCAGTAGCAGTAGTATACCAGGCTAGTCATGTTCCAAGTGGCCGAAATTATATTTCTGACGCACGTACCACATATAGGCCTACTCTTCACGGTCGCAAAAGAAATGTCTAAGTACGGCAGGAACTGAATATTACGAGAATACTCGACAGGATTGGCCAATATGATGGAACTAAATTGGTTGGGACGTCTTGACCTAATGGACGACTGGCGCATCCCCAAACAACTATTGAATTATAAGCCTAAGGGACGGAGAGATGTGGGACGCTTCCGAAGAATCGTTGGGGTGACCAGCTCTAGTCTATCTATCTGGGACCGGAACAAATCATTTTTTGGTCTAATCCTTGTAGAAGAAGAAGAAGAAGAAGAAGAAGAAGAAGAAGATGATAATTACAATAATCATAAAAGTAATAATTTTTTTACAGAGTACCCACTCAACCTCTGCTTCCTGCCGATCCATCCACAGGGACAGACAAAATGATCAGTAGAGGAAGTGGGGAACAAGTAACAGGAAGTGATCTCCCACTCAGGTATATCAAACTTGTTGAAACAAATTAATTGCGACGGATTTTAGGGTTAACTGTAGAAAAGACTGCGACAAAATAAGATTTGGACAACATTAAGTCAAGTAATCCTAATAAACGTACTCCGCTAAATCAGTGCGGTAGGTCAAAGAAGAAGAGTTAGAGAGTCTCATTCTTCACTGTACAGTCGAAAGTGTCAATATAGAAGTCGGTAATCTTACCGGAACCAGTTAAGATCACGTTGGTTCAGGGTAAATTAGATTGGGATTCATCTTGGGCTGTTTAGCTTAATCATCTGCTTTCACTGTTCATAGTGGTACCAGTATTTTAAGTAGCGTGCACCGTATTTCATAATACCCATTTCATGCACTCTTTGAACATCACGAAAATAAGCTAATTATTTGCTATTTTTCCCCTCTGCAACTATGAGTATTGATAAAAGTAGTTGTTAGTATAACAAAAAGTAGATCATATTTCAACTAGTGAGCTCCCTGAGCTGCTGAATTCGTTCACTTTTTCGAACGAAGTACATTTGCATTTCAACTTTGTCGTGTTTACCTAGTAAACTGCTACTTGTCATGTTCCGGACAAGGCCTTTCAGTGTTTCCACCATTTTCAGGTACTAAACGACGACAAAAAATATCCCGCTGGAAAATGGTGGAAACACTGAAAGGCCTTGTCCGGAACATGACACGTAGCAGTTTAGCAAATAAACACGACAAAGTTGAAATTACAGACACTGCTAATTCAAATAACAAGATGAACATTTACATTTATTATTAGATAACTTTCAATATCAGATAATATTCCATTTATCTGAAAGATTGCGGAAATCCCGATTACTATATATATATATTTTTTTTTACTAAAGTAACAATTCTTAAGCAATCATATAAAAAACGCTACAAATTTAAAACAATCGGATTTGTGTTAAAATTCTCTTTAGTCTGACAACCCGCTGAATTTTTACAATTTTTTTTCAAATTTTATATGCCATTTCTGGACGTGAGGTCGTAAAATTTTGAAATTTCCAAAAACTGTACACTATACTTAGGTTTTAGTTAAAATTCTCTTTCATTTGATATCCCACACGGAACAACCAATTTATCAAACTTTTGCCTTACTTTTTGGGCCTTAAAGTCCAGAAATTTTAAATTTCCAAAACTTAATATTACATTCAGGTTTTAGTTTGATACGCAACACGATTTTTACGATTTTATGAAAGTTTTCACCCACTTTTTGTCCCCTGGAGTTCCAAAAATTTTTAAATTTTCAAAAGTGAACAATAAATTTATATTTTGGTTAAAATTTCCTTTAATTTGACACCCCAAGAGGAAATTTGCGACTTTTTCAAAATTTGACCGTCTGACATTTTTGCCTTGCACCCCCTCCATATTTTTAGGGTGTGTTGTAATTGTCAATTGTAAGTAATGTTATTATATCATAATTGTTATTTAGAAGCGAGGCTATAGAAATTTTTAGTTGACAGTTGGCGATAGACACAGGTGTCAGACTGTATACCAGAGAAGCATATGTTTAAAACGT
The DNA here is from genome assembly GCA_034769895.1 of Magicicada septendecula. Taxonomy (NCBI): domain Eukaryota; kingdom Metazoa; phylum Arthropoda; class Insecta; order Hemiptera; family Cicadidae; genus Magicicada; species Magicicada septendecula. The sequence continues at coordinate 493,992,816 of CM068370.1, forward strand.
AAAATCAGTCTTATAAACTTTCCCAGGGATTTAGCCGTCTTTCTCAATAAACGTGAAGCAAGTAATAATCGTAGGAAATCTGGCGAGACACGTAAAATAATAATTAATGGTGACTAGGTCTAGACAGAACACATAAATGTCGCCATAAAGTTGATATCCTTTTGGGGTAAGTCAAGTAATGTGAAGGCAGGTGTACTCCGTGAGAACTTTAATCTAAAAGAATGAAACCCCAACAAATCGTGACGAAGTGTCACAGTCTTTGACGAATAATATTAAGTCTTATAAAAATAATTAATAAACTAGTTTATTAATACTAGTCTCACTTGAACTAGTTTTAGCCAATCATAGTTAAGGTTTTAGAAATAAGAGAAGAGAAGAGTCCCATCACTCAAAATAAGGGTTACACCACGATTTTTGTATAAAAAGGCAAGCAAATGCTGGACAAAACAGATTTGATCATAAGTGTTTTTAGAGAGCTTATATCTTTTTCACTTTGAATTGTTCTTGATCTGAGTTAGAAGGTGTTCTAACTCTACCCAGTGATAGTCAGTCATACTTTTCGTTCTTCGTAAATTTTTAAAGAGTAACTAAGTTTGTTACATTATTTTGTTGAAATTAAGTATTATTACCTAACTGAAAGTACTTAGAGTTGAGTAAAAGTAATTGAATTAAGTTAATTTCAAGAATTATTAATATAAAGGAAAGAAAAATTGCACACGGTCGAGTTAAAAAAAGACTTTCTTCGCTCGTTAAAAAAGAAAACATAAATTGCTAAAGTAATATCAGTCCACATAGTAGCTTACTGCATAGATAAGTAATATTATGCACTTAAAAACGAAAAATTCACAATTCTCAATTCATCGTATAACATAATCAAGCACAATCTACTGGCATTATCATAATAAAGTCTTTTATACAAATAAGTCAGATAGAAACATCTATCACTGATGTGACAACGCGAATGCACTTCTTCCTTTCTCTCATTTGCGATAAGAGCCGGTTACTGTCTGACTAAGTTCTACGCTTTTTTGTTGCACTTTACTTTTTCCTATCCGTTCCCCCATCCTTCTTCCGTTCTTTGTTGCATTTTTTTTAAGGAAATGACGCTGACGCTGCTGCCTCTTTCAAATGTACATTACACTTGCACATTATTCTGCTCTGAAAAACGTTATAAACACGCGCGCGCGCGTCAGTCTCTCGCACACACACAAAACACGTACCGTAAAGTAAAATGTATATATTGCTACTCTTCAGAAACCGTTTTATCATAGATCAAACAACTGTTCACAACACTTTCACGTTTTGATCAAGCAACTTTTTTTTTTTATACTTTTCGTCGTTTGCCCTGTAAAGATAGGCTATAGTCTACTGCCGACTCTGTAGACTGTTGTGTCACATCACATAAAGTGTAGCAGATTCTAGGATAATTTCTATCTCCGTATCCTGTACACTTGTAAGACAGGAAATAAAACTTGATTATGAGTAAAATATTTGTGATTTGGTTGGAAATTTGAATTATTTTTCCTTAACACTTTGTACGATCGTGGTATAATAATTTACCAGTTACAAAAATGTTCTTTTCCTAAAATTTTTGTTACTATAATAATTTAACAATATAATGATACTATAGTTAAACACCTCTGAAGTGGCCATTCTGCTTTTCATTGACAGTAAACCTAGTTCTTTTTAAATAAAGGAATAAAAATCTTGCAGATGGTAAAATACTACACCAGTGACCGTTGTCGTACATGAGTTTGGTTGTACATGTTATGTTGTCAATTGCATGCTCATATTAAATGTGTAATTATGTGTAAACATGCTGATTTAACAAAAACATTGGTTATCTCTCTTATTATGTATACTATTGATTTTATCTTCACCCTTGAACCATGGGGTTTTTAGTGATTTTTTAAGTATTTAACTTGTTATTTTTTTGACTAGTGAGCATAACTTCTCACAATTTCGTAGTTGATGATTATTATAAAAAGTACATTATTTTTATTTCTTGTAATGTGATGGTGTTTTAGTTGTGTGAAATCTCTCCTCTCCTCAGATATGTCGTTTATGAAAACTTGTAGTGTAAGTAACATAAAACATAACACTCCAGGGATAGAATTTTATTTACTCAATTAGCACACTTTTTTGTAACAGCACATTACAATCCAATCAATTCCTTATGATCACATAGCTAAAGTCTTTCTCCTAAATGCGCTCTGGTATATTATTTTCCTGCTATGCAACAACGCCATGATCCGCCGCCTAGGGAAACTTATCGTCTCCACCTATGTGGTGCCGACGGCTACCTGCGCGATCCCCGTATGAGGCTACTTGGCCAAGACCCATAAGTGAAAGCTTCAGTCTCTCCTTGACCGAGGATTGCGCTGGGCGTGCAAAGCCCACTATCTGACATCAAATAAAACCATCCGAGAAGCCCCGCGTGTCCGTTCCCTGGACACCACTATACGGACACTGTCCCGCAAATTTTATCGCCGCTCCGCCCGATTCCAGGGCAATCGCCTCATTAGTGCCCTCGGTCGCTACCAAACTGTGCCAGGAGAATCTTGGACCCGGCCTCGGCGTACTCACATCCTCAATTAATTAATTGACAACCCACGGCCGGTAGCAGGCCACACCCTATATCCAGCCCCTATCTATCGTCCCTGCGGCAGGAGCTCTATTTGAAGCTCAGGACGCAGTATACGAGCGGGCGACAGGCATGACCTTCGTCTCGCACAGCCCACTGGTCCCCATTTTCCAAAAAAAAATAGAATTTCAGAAAAACATGTTGGTATATACCATATGTCTCCTCATCTTACTTCTATATGGCCAAAACACTAAAATGTAAAATCTCAGTTGAGTTCAGCTACTACAACCATATGCCGTATAAAGGGTTATTCAAATATTGCGCTACGATATCGGTTCAGTCTCTTTGAATAACCCTCTAGTATATGAATGTAACAGGCTCGACTTCAGTAGAAACACATTTTGTGCGGCGATTTTGTAACAGCACACACAGAGTCGGTCGGTGAAAACTGATAATAACATTTATCTGTCTGCCGCGTGTCGGTTTGAATGACAGCTGTACCCTGGTGCTGTGACGGCTTTGCACACATACACACAATCGTCTGACTTATTGTTAAACCAAAAAACTACATTCTCATTCAACCAAATTCCGACTGCAAAGCTTGAACGTATTCACGTATTGAACAAAGCGAGGTGAAGTACCCGGGCCTGCACATCGACCGTTGTTGTAGTTGGTGAAGTTGTTGAAGTGTTTCTGCACAACATTAAACCAAACTAGGGGTTACAATACGTCCAGTATTATCCTATGCATCAGAGACCAAACCAGATCCAGCAACAACTCACAAAGAAAACGACAAACTCTAGAAATGACTGTATTACGAAGGGTACTAGGAAAGCCAAGGTACGATAGCAATGGCGGCTCGTCCATATGGTTCAATGGTTCAGTGAAAACCCCTAAATAATTTGGATATGTTTAAGGATTTGTTGAGATGATGGTTTCATATTTAAATAACAAGATTTGCGAGATTAATCTTGTTGACTGAACAGTAATGGATTCGCGTAATAGACGAATTTGTTTCCTACTATTATTTGAGGTGTAAAACAGCTCTCAGCACCTCCTAGACTGTGTAACCAACTTTTGAGGGGGACTCAGTGTACGCAAAATTACATTCAACAGTCGCTAATCCCTAGTTATTTAATAAATTAGAATAAACTCGTCTAATATCGCGCTATGTTACATTCGGAATTATGAAAGTTTTAAATTTCATAAAGTCGTCAGAAACACGTAACATAACATCAGAAACCATTGTACTCTAGTTGGGGGAGGCCAGGAAAATAATATTAAAGTAACACTGTCTTCGACTTCAATTTGTGTTGAAAACATTTCAGTTCTACATAATGAAGTACCTGCTAAACGACTGCATATTTATAATAACACAAAATATAATATAAATACAGTAGAACCTCACTAACGCGTCACCTACGGGACCGAAGGGATGACGAGTTAGTGAGGGAGTAAGAAACAAACCCATTAAAGACAATATAAAATGTTTAATTAAAACACTAGCAGTGTACAGTACTAATGTTATGCTCGAACATATTTATTACTGGAAATTTGTAATACATCAAACAAATTAAGCACTGTAATTGCAAAAAAAAAATTGTTTAATGATTGTCGGTATGGATATGTATGTAAGTTTCATCATCACTAAACATTTCTTAGCCTACATGCGGGAAGTCTATTTCACACCAATTTTTGACGTTGTCTTCATTCAAACTGTTAAATGCTGGTAGGGATTGGCAGATAGGCCTATTTAACAATTCCGATATAGCCTCAAGACCGTCTGGTCTTGTAATTCAGATGGCCGGAAGTTATTCCAAGTGGATTTTAGAGTGTTTTCCGGAATATTTTGCCAGACATCAGCAATCCAACTGTATTACGCTGTAACAACACAACACAACACTTATTGTGCCGTGTACCGCAATCCGTTCTCCTGGCAATTATTACAACCCCGGCCACAATCAGCATGTTTCTGGTTTACCCCGGCTATAATTAGAGTGTATATGTTACTCGCTTGTTAATAAACTAAGAGAAAAAAGCTTGAGTGGGTGAAAAATTACAGAGGGAGACGAATTAGTGAGGTTCCACTATATTACATTAAGTAAACGTTCATGTTTCGAAATAAAGGTTTCTAATAATGTGAAAATGTTTTCGTCTTGTGTTCAGAGATGTATAATGAAAAATATCGTTCATTAAACAGGTGCGTAAATGCTTTCCCCGTGCTCGCATAACTTCCCACGTTACGGCGTTCCTGAACTGCAAACACCATCGAGGTATATACTGTACATATACAGTGGAACTTGCTTATAACGAGATTCAAGGGACCGGACAAATGTGTTCGTTAAAACCGGGTGCTCACTACATCCGAGTTGTCGACTCGCAAGCCTTAATTTTTATACCGTGATAACGAACACACAACAGCAAAAAGTCTATTATAGGCTTTGCACAATAAACTTTGACATGTTTTACATTCTACGCTTAAAAGTGAAATTTACACTTTAAACATTTTTTAGACGCTAACATTGTTTGCTGAATATTGGGCTATAGTGCATTCGCGATAAATAGTAAAAGTAAGTGTGTAGTAAAAACTTACCAAAAATCAGCCGGCTATCTGGCAAAAAACTCAAAACTTTCCATGCCACACGTAGACTATAATATTTAGTTTTAAATTACAAAAAAAAAATTCACTCTAATTTATTTGTCTTTTTGTTCTTCCTTCTAAATGGAATCATAAAAATTATATTTCGCATACAGAACTTAATTAACTTTAAAAAAAGTCATCTATTTTTGTTTGTTTAGTAATTTTGTATCTGTAGATATCAAAACAGTTTTCTGATTTTTTTAATATATTCCACGAATTCATCACTTACATTATTAGTTTCACTGAATTGCGTTAATGATTTTAAACGAATATTTAAAATGCAGTATTGTTACAAACTTCTTTTTTAGACCTTAACCCATGAACAAGCCTGCGATAAAATGCTCGTTATAACCAAGTCTTTAATGTGTTCCTACTCGTTAAAAACGAGTTTAATTATCATTACTAAGATACAAAACTGAACAAATCTCGTACTTTTGCTCGTTACATCTGAATTCTCGTTATAAGCGAGCTCATTATTACCGAGTTCCACGGACTCGTGTATATTCATTATACCTCTATTGCAAACACCGAAATCTTTTTATCGCATCAAACACACACAACTACAAGAAAGTATTCCACAATGTTCAGGCTACAGTATGTTGGGTACAAAGTGCTACCAGTACAACAATCCAATATGCAGTAATTATCAGGCTGACAAAGGACAAATTTACCACGTTTCAACACAACAAAACCACCACCACTAGTGTTACAACTGGGTTAGCGCGTGCAAACAGAGTCTACTGTGCACTATAATCGAACGTTCCGGTTTCAATCAGTTGCACTCGCCGAATGAATAGACTCTATAGTTTGCCGAGTTAACAATTCAATAACGTTAAGGAAAATATAATTACAGCTGTCCCGGACAAGCGTTTGCATAGGCCAGTTGGCAACTGACGATAGTGTGTTACAATGCCGTGGTACGACGGTACTGCACGACCTACCTTCCGAGTCGCGTTACGGTCCCCCCCCCCCCACAAACAATCGGGTGTCGGTCAGTTGCGACGAAACAATGTTTTTACCTGTTCTTACGCGGTGAACTGCGCCCCGCACTTTCACTTACCGACCGAATCTGTCATTTAGAAACGTTTCTATTCCGAACTTGCACGAAATTTCAATTCTGCAACTTTGCATTTGTATGAATAACCTCTTTCTTCCAATATTTTTGTTAAGTTAGGTTAGGCTAGATTAGATCGGTCAGATTATGTTGGGTTAGGCTAAGTTAGGCTAGGAATGAATAGACTTATACTAGTAATTCCTGTATTGTTATAATAACATGAAAATACAATTGATCGCAACTGACAGGGTTGAAATTTCCATCTCGGTCGCAACTGAGCGGGTTTTATACAACTGCGTTGCAAGTGACCCCGGTTCCCCCGATCGACCACACAATACGTCAGACGTTTCCCATGGCAGCTCCTACCTAGATACGGCAGAGCTTTGATTTTTTTGATTAATTGTGTATTGTCACGTAACGCTCTCGAAAAGTCGAGAGTGTCGTTGTACACGATTCTCGGCCGGCCGAGCAGCATGAGCAGCCTCTGTGTCAAGGCCGTTAAGTCAAATAGCATTCCAGACTGTTCTACTACTTGTAACTACGCAAATTATACTGACACGCCGCCAAATAAATGGAAATTTATTCTGGAGCATATGCAGGATATATATAAGATAACTTGCTGCTTAGCAAGTTAGTTACACCTGGGGTTATTGTAGAGTGCGGATCAAGTCGTTGTTGCGGATTAGTGGACAAGGATTATTGTGTTAGAATAGTGTGGAACTCTAACAGTTGACATTATTATTGCGTATAAGAGTATCTTGTTGATTACAAACAGTTATTTCTGACTAATGAAAGCTGGTAATTAGTGACTTCATCGGTGTCTGTGTTTTATTTCCACTGTACCATACGACGATCCACGAGACCGTCGTAATAATGTACAGAAATTATCCGGATAAGCGGAAATCAGGATAAGTAAAAATAACGCTTCTTCTTCTTCTTCGTCGTCGTCGTCGTCGTCTCCACTTCAAGGACTAGGTTATGTAATCCTGTTTCGGCACAAATGTCATCCTTGGATGACTCACGTCTCTTCTACCAGTGACTTTTTACTTCGGTGCCACCTTTGGCAATCGGTGTTTCGTCACGTTTTGCAAATGATCACACCATTGTCTCCTTTAAATTGACATGATGGTATTTATATCTTTTACTTCTAGTTCTGCTTTTATAACCTCATTCCTTTTTCTATTTTGCAATCTACAGTTTAAGTAGTGAAAGAGCAATCGCAAGATCGGCCAGTTCGACCAAGTCCACCGACTGTTGGAGCAATATCTATCCAACGACAATTTTATCTGCATTATATTTTCTTTTACGAAATTTTGATACAACAGTCGCGGCGCCTTAGATTACATACGGAGCCCAATGAACAAAGAAGGCCTTTGCTACATTTCTTTTCTGCCAAATTTTTTATACTGACTTCTAAGTCTGTTTGAACACGTTTATCGATACAAGTACGTTCTATATTACTTTGTGTAGTTTACGTTTCTATCCACACCTGTAATGCTGTAGAGCTATGGTAATGTGAAAGTGAATAATTCAAAAAACGCCGTGTGAAAGCACATCCAAAACAAGGAAAGGAAGGACTAAGATGAAGCGGAGGATGGATTTTGTTTAGGAGCGAACCGCATTGTCCACAAAGATAAAGACGTTTTGAAAGTGGGTGAAGGACCCCAATGGCTGACGTGATGGGAACGGAGAATGATAAAGGAGAACGAAGAGGAGGAGGAGGAGGAGGAGGAGGAGGAGGACCAGGACGACGACGACGAGAAGAAGAAGAAGAAGAAGAAGAAGAAGAAGAAGAAGAAGAAGGAGGTGGATGAGGAGTAAAACGAAGGGAGAATGAGGATGAGGAGTTTGTGGTTGAGGGGGAAGAAATGGAGGAGGAGGAGATTTTACACCAAAAATTCTTTGATTTATTCTAAATACGTACATTTTGTATTACGGGTAAGAGTTGTATTCTAGGCGTGTTTGTACAAAGAAGCCCAAAACGTCAAAAAAGCAATAACGCATAATTCAAAAATTAAATTTCTGAAAAGAGTTAAAGGTCGCATTAGATTAGTTAGGTTTAAAAACTGTGACACAAGAAGTCATTTAAATAGGTCCGTTTAGCAATTTTCTGTTCTTTGTTTCTAAATCTATCTGATAAGCCTTGCAAACGTTTTTTATGTTTAATTAAGAAAGTTGTGTTAGTGGTTATAATCACAAACAGAATTATCACTCTTGCACACCGCTATAGATAGTTAACAATAGCCAGAAACGACATTTAACTTGTAGCTTGTTTACGAAAATATGTACGGGTGGTAAGACAAGTGGGGGGGGGGTATGAAGAATTTGTTTGTCCTATTTTTGTCATGTCCGATCTGACGATGAGCTGTGAAGCTTGAAAGGGCTAATCCGAATAATTTTCTATAGTGGTGTGCAACAGTGATAATTCTGTTTGTGATTTTTATGTTGTGTCCATGTAGTTGGTTGTCGCCACGTTTCTGTGTGTGACTTTAATGTAAGCCTACAGAGACGGCAGGATGGGAACGACATGACGGGTCGACTTTTTTTAAACTTAAAGACGTATATTTTATACTAATTTTGGCAATAACGCTATGTGTCCATGTCAACGAAACAATCCGATTGGTGCACGTAAGCAATGGTACAGTCTTGTAATAACAAGATATTATTACATTATATCAAAGCCATCCGAATGTTAAGCTTGGTCGCGATAGAGGCATATTTATACGCGTTCTATTGAATGGCACGATATGAATAATGCAAGTAGTGTTACGAATGCATAATAACAATCGGTTTGCAGGTAGAGATACGCGTGTCCGCTCGGCAACATAATGCGCCACACCTCGGGTCGAGGGCGTTGGCGGCGTCTCTTGTTCCCACCCTCTTCGCAACTCGGCAACTACAACAACCCCTTGAACGGAAACTACCTGCAGCACTTCCTGCTTCGCCACTAAATCTCGACCTCCCTCCCACCCGCCGTTTAACAAAGTTGTTCCTGTAACTGCTGTCCTTGTTCCCCCCCCCCCATCCGTTCGTTCTGCCAAAGTTAGGTCAGCCTGAACACAACGGCTTCAATGTTTCACGTACGCATAATGTCGCCGCAATTAGGCTAATTAATTGATGTTAAAGTGAAAAGAAACGCATGTATCTTTCGTTGACTTTGAGAAGATACAGTAGACATGCGTTTGTTTTAGCAAGTATTAGAAGATCAACGATACCTACAACAACTTATAAGAACTATAATAACCTACAAGGCCTATATCACGGAACAAGAATAGCTGTGGAACCTGACACCCAAAAAAAATTTTTTAGGCGGTTTTCGGTTTTTTCTTTATTACTATAGCCTGGAATGTTCTGAACAAAACGATATATAACACAACCATGTTAAAAAATTGTAACCTCACTAAAAAAATAATAATAATAAAGTGACTGGTGCACAGAAAATTTGCGTCAATTCTCTGGGCCTACTACTCGCTGCCTTACGAGTTTGAACATTCATCAAGTCTGCTTCGTTTTTATATATACCTCTTTAGGTATACAATTGTTTTTATCATTACCATAAGCTTACTGAAAGAGTTTTAAATCAAATAAAACCAATTTTTAAAGATCTCTCTAATGAAACCATTTTGAGTAAATGCTGTTTGGGAAAGACCCGGAATCCAAACGAATCATTCAATGCGGTAATTTGGAAAAGACTGTCAAGAACTATTTTTGTCGGCATCACAACAGTAAAAGTAGGGGTGTATGATGCACTTCTATCATTCAATAAACATGCAGTAAGAAAACTGGATGTGCTTAGTGCTTTTTAATTAAAATATAGTGAAAATATTAAAGTGCGATATATGCAAATCGACAGAATGCTGGTGCGAAAAGCTGATTAAAAATTCAATATAGATGAAAAAGAAGAGGAAACAAACGAGGGCAAAAAAAGAAAGTATACGAAGACGAAAAAATAAAAAGGAAAAACACACAAAGAGCTGGATTATGGAGCTGGACTGTGTTCTAAAGTGTTAGTTTCCCACTATTTTATCAGGAATGCATTAAAATTTTTTTCTTTAGCTTAAAGGAGTATCCTGAAAAATTGTGTTTTTATTTCACATATGTACTCTTTTATCAGGAATTATAAAAGATAAAGACTTGAAATTTTTAATGTAGCTAAATTTCATAAGACTACATATGTGGAGCCAGTATTATGATGAAACATAATCTGCAAAAAAAAAAAGAAATTAAGCCTTTAAAAAAAGCAAATATTTTGGACACTTTAAAAAAATCAAAACTTTTTAAAAAATAACTTCAAAGTATAATTCTGCTTCCATATGCACAAAAAGGTCGTAAAAGTAACCTGTAAAAATTTCAGCATCCTATCATTTACGGTTTCTAAGAAAAAGGTATATAAAAACACTAAAAATAACATGGGAGGATAAAGGCCGCCGCTTAAAAATAATTGTAGGATGTCTCAATAATTATTTTAGAAATGCAGATTGAACTGATTGTTGCGGTTTGGTGGAAAGTGATTATTGTCGTAATTCGTGCGTATCTGTAATAAGGTAACATTTACTGTTGCTTGTTGAACAAATTTATCCTGAATTATTGTACAACAGTGTCTTTGTTGATGTTGTAAATGTTGTTTTTGACTAATTAGGTTTTTTGGGGCTTTTCCATTATGTGTCTACAAACAACTCTTGCAGCGTTCACGAGCCCGCCAAGCTCCCCCACCAACGTTCCCGCCAGTCCCTACTCCTATGTGAAGGAGGGGTGATTAGCATACCACTACTACTAACACATTTATCGTTTCTGTTTGGAGTCTTCTACCTTTAAATTATGCAGTTAGGTACATTCTTTCATCTTTCAAAGTTACTCTTTCGTTAGTTATTTACATTCGTTTCTTCAAACACACTCTTATTCTTTCATACGTTTATTTTGTGTTTTTTTCACTCTTTACATTTCTTTCGTGTTTATTATTTACGTTATTACTACATACTTTTATTCTGTATATTACTTTATTCGAAATGAGTTTGATTGAGTTGCTAACTGTCGTCCGAAATGAGGAAGATGCCATTCGTTTTTTTTTTTAAACAAAGGATAAAGTCACAACCCTAGATTATGTAATTAATGTAATGTGAATTGAATAGTAAAAATAAAATGTAAAAAACTCCTAATAAAAATTAAAAAAATAAAATAAAATAAAAAGAATTGAAGGCGTATGCGCGTGAGTGCGTGTGTTTAATAAAAAAATTTAAAAAAATAAATAAAAGTTACAAACAAAAATTTGCAACAAAATAAAAAGAATAGAATTGAAGCGTGTGTACGTGTGGAATTGAAGGAGCGTGCGCGCGTGCGTCATATGTATGTGTGTAGTGGTGTGCTAATCACATCTCCTTCACACCGCTACTGTAGGAGTAGGGATTGGCGGGAACATTGGTAGGGGAGCTTGGTGGGCTCTTGAACGCTGCGAGAGTTGTTTGTAGACACATAATGGAAAAGACCCGGTTTTTTAATTAACGACTTCATTGGTGTCTGTTATTTAGTTTCCACTGTACGCCACGAAGATCGTCGTAAAATAAATTATAGGCCTAAACAACATACGCACACGGCTATAATGTTGAAAACTACTCAAGGAGACGCCGAAATAAAGAATAGGCAGTGAAAGGTGAAAAGGGTCGTCACGAGAAAGGGAAAGACAACAGGAGACTTGCAAATGAAAACACAAACAGCGCGAGAAGCGGCAACGTTCTGAATAATATTTCGTATTCAAAACGCTGGCTTTGTTTTATGAAATTGAGAAACTTTTTATCTCTCTTCGGCTCTATTATATCTGGCAGCGTCCGCAATGTAGGGGGTGGGATAAGTTTCCGCCCAACACTGTCTAATTACAAAGCTTTATTTAATTAACAAACTCTTAACACACTTTGATAGAAATGATGCGATAGCCTATTCTTTACGATTGCGGCATTCTGCGTTATGTTCTTTTTATTCTTTTAATATAAATCCGCGTCTGTTAATTTGTAAAACCTCGTTCGACCTCTGTTAATTTGGCGGATTTCGTTCAACGATGAAACTAAAATTAAATTCGGAAAGTCGTTACACAAAATAATTCAGCACTACCTTATTCTTCTTCTTCTTCCCCAACAAGGATTAGGCCTTGGACCTGTTCCGTCTTCATAGGATTTATTCCCATCTTTTCTTGGGTCTCCCTACACTTCTTCTTCCAGCTGGTTTGTATCTACTTGCTAATTTTGGTAGTCTTCGATCATCCATACCCTCCAGATGGTCCTTCCAATTTCTATTTTCTCATCGAAGTTGTGTATTTCCAGCTCTTCTATAACATCTTCATTTCTAAATCGATCTTGTTTAGAACAATCTTTGACCGATCTTAGAAATTTCATCTCTGCTGCTTGTTATCTGCTGCTGTTATCTCACCTTCTCATTATCCATGACTCACTTCCGTACAGAAGCATAGAGACACCCATTACCTTGTAAAACTTGAGCTCAGTATCTTTCCGCGTCTTGTTTTTTAGTGTTCTTCTTATGGTGCCGCACATCTTTTGAAACTTATGTAGTTTATTGTCTGTGTCTCTAATGTTCTTATACGATATATCACACGCTAGGTAACTAAAGTGAGAGACTTGTTCAATTAGTTGGTTATTAATTATTATTTTGGCTCTTACAGGATTGCGTCGCAGGAAAGCCATCACCTTCGTTTTGCTTGTGGAAATTCTTAAGTCATACTGAAACTCTGATTTGTTTCCACAGTGAAACACAGATTTTCCAGTCAAACTGTTTGTGGACAGAGATTTTATCCACGGAATATGAAACTCAGACCAGACTAAGCTGAAGTTGAAGTTTTATTCATTCACTCTATCCCGATGTAAACCCCTTAAAAAGTTCTTCTTTGTGAACACAACACACATTTCTGTCAGTAATAATAATTTACATAGGTTATGATGACCGGATGGCTTGTTGGCGTACGAAACTGGAGCCCTGACGAAAGCAGAAAAGACGGAAACAAAAAGGTCATGTGAGAACGAAGTTAATGCTGCAAAGACGAGTAGGCAACCAACGGACGAGGACTGGAAACACATAAACGATGGATGGTAGAATGAGAGAAGCTACAACTAGCTTATCTGAGTCTGTCTGTGTGTGAAGCTTTCTTCCAGGCAATAAATATTCATGTACATTACACAACGCAATGCTGGAATTCATAGATTAAAAGATTTCAAAACATTGTTTCTTCTTCATATTCATTTATTTCTTCTTCTTCACTTCGCAGCGTTGGTATATTACCGGTCCCGCCTCTACAGTATATGTCACCATCTTGCTCTTGATCTTCCTACATACCTTATATGCTTCCTTACCTATATGCTAAAGATGGATTAGCAATTCTTCTCTTCAAGGATTAGGTTACCCTCGGACGACCCACGTCTCTTCTACCAATGGCTTTATAGTTCAGTGCCGCTTTCGGCAATCATTCGTCTGTCTTCCTTTGCAGACGACCCCACTATTTTCTTCTGTAAATTGAAATAATTTCATTTATGTCCTTTACTTCGAGTTCTGCTCTGATAGCCTCATTTCTTATTCTATCTTGCAACGTATTATTTAAAGTATTTAGAAGAAACTGCATTCCATCACTCTGAATCTTGCCGCATTCCTTTTTGTCATGGCCCACGCCTCACTCACATACGTCAACATAGGTATTGCAATTGTCTTATAAAATACAATCCTTGTGCTGTGTCTTCTTTTATTTTTGATTTCTATGAATCGTACCACAAATATTCCTAAATTTATTTATCTGCTCTTTTATATATCATATTCAGATTCATAACTTACTGCACAGCCGAGATATTTGAAAAGGCTCACTTGTTCTAAAGTGCTGTTGTTTATAATTTATAACTACCTTAGTCCTCACTGGATATTTACATTTAAAGACCATGGTGTTGGTCTATCTTACTGAAATTATCAGTGAGTACTCTCTTGCCACTTCTTGTAATAAATTGAAACATAGCTGTTTGTAAATCATCCTCATTTGTTGAATAAGAACTATGTCATCTGCATATAGCAGGAAACCCGTACAAATTGATTTGTTAAGCTGTATTCCCGAAGTCACTCTTCTGGATTTCCATGGTCTCAACATGTCGTCAATGTATATATTAAACAAGGTTGGGGAAACACAGCATCGCTGCCTAACTCCCTTATTTATCGGAATGTCACCTGAGAACCTACCATTCAGACCCAGGAGTACAGGTATACCTACTTTTGCAATCTTAATTGAATTTATTAAATGCTGCGGATATTTTCTTCTAAGATGGTATCTAAATTATATATTTATAATTATATACTTATATTTATAAAGTACAAACAATTGTAAAAAATTATAATGTGTATGCAGTGGTATAACTACGGGCAGGAGGGATAAGTGAGTGAATACCATATAGCCGCTTAACACAGACCTATATCTAAGCCAGTTGCGCGTGATAGACTAAGGCTTGTAAATGAGAAGAATTTTGGATATCTCATTTGTCCTGAGGAAGATTGGAATACCAAGCTTCAAGAGTTCAAATCCCCAGAACCTAAACTCATTCCATCCCTAGAAACTAGATTCTCCCCACCAGGAGCACTTCCAACTTACGCCACTGGTGGGGTTGAACAAGCCGAGACCCATTACCCAATGTGGACATTAGGAATGAGCTACAGGAATTCTCCATAAGCTGGCTGTACAATCCATTAATATCGCCTGGAATTGTCGCAACGTCTGGACAGAATGGAGGATGTAGAATATAGGTACAGGTCCTTTGGGACAAGGGATATAGGAAGATCAAGAGCAGGATGGAGAGATATACTGTGAAAATGGAACAGGCGGTGTGCCTACTCCACGAAGTAAGAATAAGGAAAAGGAGGTTTCAAGAAACCAAGAAAGATCGTATTTTCGGAAAAAATGCCTCTGAAAATATTGCCACCGACCGGAAAGAATAATTACGACTAAACCAAAAACAGTGACTTTGTCTGTAAAGTAAACTACTACAGCTCGCAAGGAGCAAATTATAACAGCAAATTAAGTGCAATAAATTTAAAGTGAAAAACAGTTTACGCGGTTGGAGAGCAAAACAACCCAGTACATCCTTAATCACCACTTATAATGTCAAGCGTCACTTGTGAAACTAAATTATATTTTCTTACAGCCGCGCGAGAAGTCTCGCGTTTCCGGAGCGAATCACACAAACTTTTCGTGTAAATAACAAAAATTTCCCCCGGAAACGTACTGTAAAAAATTAACGTTAGTCCGGGCAAAATTCCTTAGCGTAATGCATCTGCCATTCTTCACTAGCCTGTAAAAATGTACGCACATCTAGGCCTGTGCATTTGTGGTACGATTCATGGAAATCCTAGAAATAAAACAAGACACAGCCCAAGGATTACATTTTATAAGACAACTGCAATACCCACATTGACATATGCGAGTGAGGCGTGGGTCATGACAGAAAAGTAATACGGCACGATTCGGAGTGCTGAAATGCAGTTTCTTCGAAATATTTTAAATTATACATTCCAAGATAGAATAAGGAATGAAGATATCAGATCAGAACTCGAAATAAGTACACAAATGAAATTATTTCAATTTACAAAAGACAATGGTGGGATCATCTGCAAAGGATGACAGAGGATCGATTGCTGAAAGCGGTACTGAACTTTAAAGCCATTGGTAGAAGAGACGGTGGGTCGTCCGAGGATAAGATGGGTGCCGGAACAGGTTTATATAACCTAATCCTTGGAGAGAAGAAGAAGAAGACTTCTTTTTTTAATTTTAGACATTTCCTTTCTTACTTATCCATTTTTTTGGAGGGTTGATCCTCTCAGTCCCCTCGCAGCAGCACTGATTTTTCTAATAATTCAATAATCCCTTTTACAAATACAAGGTAACATGGAAACGTCTTTCACAAACGATGGATTTCATCAGTCGCTGGTTTCTCCTGTGAGCTAAACATCAATAGGTTACAGTATTAACGAAGTGTGCTAAGTGTCTATTCCATGGAGGTTTTTTAAAAATAAGGTTTAATATAAGCTATACTGCTTTTTACTCGTTTTCAAAGTACTTTAAGTTATATACAAAGAGATTTGTTTTCAGTTTCTGACGCTTTATGAGATTATTTGTGTATTCTGACGGTCGACAAAGAGGTACCGTATTTAATGATCTCGCCTGCGCCACATGTGAGCAGAGATCACCGCTATAGCCACGGTAAAATGAAAACCTTTTTACCGTCACAAAAAAATCATTACTTCTTTAAAAAAAAACAACTTTTTTGCTGCGAGCCTCTTGCTAATCCTCACTAAGTCGTCCGTAACGGTCGTATCAAAATATTCGCCCCTTCTGTGATAATCCTCAAGTTCCATACACACAAACGTTAAAACGTTAGAGTCCTGCTATTTAACCAAACTTATAAAGAACGATTACATTACAATCTCCCGCTGCAAAGTTGGTGGTGGTTTAAGTCTACATATTTCTTTTTCATTAAATGCTCAAACCGACCGTTTTATATTTTTGTAAAATATTAATATATTAACATGTCTCGTGTTGTATTTTATTGTAACGAGAATCTTATCGAACCGCGTAGAACAGCCGAGAGCTTTGTTCGTCTCGCCCCTCCGCTAGTAGCCAGGTGTTACCTCAGCCATGCCGCGTTCAAGTTTGTTCGAGATACTTCAAGAGCCCACTTGAAATAAGCATTAACGTCATCATTAAGTGACGTGCACATTAAGGATGGACGATTTATAGAAGGCGTGCGTTACCCATAAAAAGCTATAGCAGCCGGCTTTCAGTTCAGTGTTGAGCGATATCTATAGCGCGGATCGAGTGTTTGTAGAAGTATTGTAGCGAAGTGTTGTTGTGTTATAATTAGTGCGGAATTCCTTATAGTTGACATTATTATTGCGTGTGCACAATTTGTACTTGAATTCCTGTAGAGACTATTTTGTTGATTACAAATAATTAATTGTGACAATTAAAGCTGATGATAATGTGATGTATTTTATACTTACACTTATTGTTTTTTATTAATGGTACCTATAATTCAATTTTTTATTTTTTGTATTCTTTTATATAGCCTAAAGGTACCATATAATGTTATTATTTATATTTTTATAAATAGTGTTTTTTAATATTGTGAATGTGCTATATAACCTGATGATGGTCTGTGACAGAAATCGATCGCTTTAAAATATAAATAATAACATTATATGGTACCTTTAGGCTATATAAAAGAATACAAAAAATAAAAAATTGAATTAAA
This sequence comes from Magicicada septendecula, assembly GCA_034769895.1. NCBI lineage: Eukaryota > Metazoa > Arthropoda > Insecta > Hemiptera > Cicadidae > Magicicada > Magicicada septendecula. The sequence goes on from CM068370.1 coordinate 494,010,374, forward strand.
GCTGGTTATTAGTGACCTAATTGGTGTCTTGTATTTTTGTTTTCCACCATACGACACTCAGTGAGACCGTCGCAACAATATTACAGGTATAATTAGATTATATATAAATATAAATATAATTATATATAGTATAATTATATAAATGCAAATTTTGTTCACAAATTTTTTGTAATTTGAGTAATATGAAGTGAAGGTAGCTGTAAAATTCCATGTCCATTAAGCTAAGTATATTCTAGCATTTTGCCCGTATACTCAACATTTTAACTAACTTTAAAGTATATCTTTTATATTATAAAGGTTTTATCTAAGTACTTTGATATTTCTTAGAGTAAAAGTTGAAAATTTGTTTGCAACTGAAAATAAATAAACGAAACGGTTTTTATGTCTAGAATTAATGACGTAGACAAATGCCTATAGCCATTTTTATTTCTACAAAAAACATATTAAGATGCAAAATTTACTTAAAATGAATTCACTGAACTCTAAAATAAATTACACTTCGGTAGTGTAGTATGTTGAAGAAGGATTAGAAACACCGACTGACAGAATCAAGAGACATGAAAGATTTAGATTATTAAACCAAGTGAAAATTTAATAGATTGGGACTATTATCTAAATGTTCGTCCTAATCATCAACAGATTCTTCAAAGTTAATGTTTCCGTAATCCATTTTTCCCAGTCAATTAGATTTTCACTTGATTTAGTCACTATCTACGCTCTGGCAACCATCAAACTTGAAAAAGTTGCGTGGTTTGTGCTTTCACGCGCGCTGAAGAACTAAACTGGCTGCGCCCGCCAATAGTCTGGGAAAAACGTTGCAAAATATCGGTATGGAGAACCATACATGACTTCCATGCTCTATGATTTAAATTTGAAATAATTTTCCAAATGAAATATTTCCACAGAAACTATACTTCTTTCTTCAGCCTTAACCACAGTTCTGTGGTCACTAACGTAGGCCTATACCACCTCACGTTAGCGCACTCGATTTTCACTGATGATGGTAGTCGATGGTACTGCCAAAACGTTTGGTTTCGCAGAAAAGATTGGGCCACGGTGGAGAGCCTGGGAAGGAATTTTAACAACAAACTACTTCTTTGTTGCCGATAACGTAGTAAACATATAAAAAATTATCATTCAACTTTAATTTTTTTATAGAAAATTATCCCCTCCCCTTAAACTAACCTTTTGATTTATAGATATTTCGGCTGGCTTTATACAGTGGATTATGTGACCTTCTTGTCAGGATACTTTATTTATCAAAATTAAGTACTTTGCTCTTGTTAAAACGTAAAATGTTGCAGGTAAACTTCCTTAACCGATCCCTCCTTCCTCCCTTCCCCTTAACCGATCTTCACCAAAATCAATAGGCCTTGAGTCCTCTACATCTCAGGCAAACATGTAAAAAATTATTTGATTCTGTTTGAATTTGCGGCAGTTATCATTCGCCTAAAAAAAATTCTACACACAGAGAGTTTTCGGAAAATGACTTTCCATCATGTTTTCAGGGCAGTACAATCAGAATCAGCCCTTATCTCGAACATCGTTTTTCCCCATAACCATACTTCTATTTCCTTAGGGAACACGAAAGTAAAAAAACACAATTACTTGATCCAAACAGTGTATAAACTTGATTTTTCATTTTCTACGTGTAATAAGGTTCGTTGGGTACGCGGTAAACAAGATATTTCTTATTTGTATTAAACTTGGGAAACCCATTTATATATCAACAATCTTGTAATAATCTGTTGTATTGTACATCTACGTGTAACACAGATAAAAAGTAACTACAAACACGAGACGGTAAAACCGTTTTTTTTTTTTTACTTGAAAAAATTTGCGACTCCATTTTTATTACATCACCAACCATTTTGTAATCCCTTGGTTTGTATTTCTACGTGTAAACCTTTTTTCAATTTTTACATATTTTAAAAACCATTTACACTTCGTCAGTAATGACTACAACCATAATAAGCAAATACGAAATAATATTGTTACGACGGAACGCTCTCGAACAGTCGAGAATGTCGTTCTACACGTTTCTCGGCTAGCCGAGCAGGTGTGTGTCTCTGTCAAGGTCGTGTACTCAAGTACTCTCTAGACCTTTCGGGTGCTTGTTAACGACACAAATTATGGAACATTATTCTAGAACGTCTGCAGGCTATATATAAGCAACAGCTGCCACTTATAAGTTAGTTACATCTGACGAGATTTTAGTGTGCGGATCAAGTGATTGCTGGGTAAAGTGATTATTGTGTTATAATTAGTGCGGAAATCTTTATAGCTGACATTATTATTGCGTGTGGAAAAATTTAACTTTAATTACTGCACGGGAATACCTTGTTGATTTCAAATTGTTAATTATGGCTAATTACGTAATTAGTGATTTCAGTGGTGTCTGTATTTTGTTTCCACTGTACCATACGACGATCAATGAAACTGCCGTAACAATACGTTGATAGCGGTGGAGGGGCCCTGATCCATCTCACTAGGATTGAAAAATAGTAGGCCTACGTACTTTAATATTTGTCGCCCGTTAAAAAGTACGAAAAAATATTTTCAATCCCATTTGACGAACCTAATTATGTGAAATGTGGGAACCTAATCTTTTTGTATATAGGCTTAATAAGAATAATGCGAGGCGTCAGCGTTGACTTTGAAGACATTGAGTGCGACCAGCCGATGTTATCAGTTTGTAAAAAAACCGTCTCTCACAAGAGAGGTTATTTCGGATGTGCTCGAGTTTCGATTGCTAAGCATAACCTCCATAATTTTCAGCCGCGTTACTCCTGTCAAAGGAAGAAATGTGTTCCGAATAATCAATGTGTATTTCATGGGCGGTTGTGTCCAGAGAGAATGTAGCTAATACTGGAACATCAGAGGCAATAACTTTCCACTGCATAATTCACCAGCAGGCTTTGTGTGGCCGATCTATACTGGAGCCCGCGTCATCGTCTGTCAATTTCGTAGATAAACACCGCTAATCTGAGACATTTTTGTGTTTCGCGTATCTCCCACATAATACTGTACATACAAACGCTCTTATCTGTCGGATATTCTGACGATTGTAAAAATTCTATTTCACATAATAAAACAGATTTATAATTTCTTCAACTAGATAAGGTAATTTTCCATTTAATATTGATACGACGGTTTCTCTGATCGACGTACGGTACAGTGGAAAACAGTATACAAGACACTAATGAAATCACTAATAACCAGCTTTAGTTATCACAATTAATAATTCGTAATCAACTCGTACAATAATTCCAGTTAGATTTGTCCACACGCAATAATAATGTTAAATATTAGAGTTCCACACAATGATTAACACAGTTTTATACAGGTCGTGCAAGAGGTCCAGTATAGCTTTCCGAACATTCAGTCGGATTCCTGATGGCTTGCAAAGGTTCCGGAAACAATATAAAATCTGCCTGGAATAAGTCACGGCCATCTGAATTACAACCTGCGTCTACAGAACCAGAAGGTTTTGACCCTACATCGGAATTGTTAGATATCGGCCAATTCCTACCAGTATTTAACAGTTTGAATGAAGACGACGTCAAAAATTTGTGTGAAATAGATTTACTGGATGTAGGCTACGAAATGTTTAGTGATGATGAAATTGTTACATACGTATCCACAGAACCTACCCACAATCATTTAACAATTTTTTTTCTTGCAATTACAGTGCTTAGCTTGTTTGAGGTTGAAAATTTCCAGCAATAAATACGTTTGAGCATAACATTAGTACTGTACATTGCTAGTGTTGTAATAAAACATTTTAGATTGTCTTTACTGGGTTTGTTTCTTACTCCCTCACTAATTCGTCACCCCTTCGGTCCCGTAGGTGACGAATTAGTGAGGGAGTAAGAAACAAACCCAGTAAAGACAATCTAAAATGTTTTTATTATTTCTTTTATGAATTTGCTAACTGCTATAATTTTTTTTTTTTTTTTTATTGTTCGACTAGGCTTTTCGTCATTACTGACATCTTCAGGTCTTAAACAACCCGTTTAAGGCGTTTAAACAACCACCTCAGGATTTACAAGGTGGTTGTTTAAGACCTGAAGATGTCAGTAATGACGAAAAGCTTAGTCGAACAATAAAAAAAAAAAAAAAAAATTATAGCAGTTAGCAAATTCATAAAAGAAATAATAAAAACATTTTAGATTGTCTTTACTGGGTTTGTTTCTTACTCCCTCACTAATTCGTCACCCCTTCGGTCCCGTAGGTGATGAATTAGTGAGGTTCTACTGTATTTACTATTAACGTGACGTTGTGCTTTTAATAGTTAATGTTTTTTGTACATTCTATTTCCAAAGACGACAGTTACTTCACAATTAACTGTCGAAACATTGTAATAAATAATAAAAATTATATTCTTGTTCAAAATATAAAATATTGTTTATTATTAGTGATATATATATATATATATTACTATAATACTTATAACTATTTTACCTCAAGATATATTTTTTCCTTTAGGAACATGTTTCGGGAGATCCTGTTCTCCCAATAAACACAGGACATGAATTCATCTTGAGGTAAAATAGTTATAAGTATTATATACATCAAGAAACGGACTGTAGCAGAAAGTGATTGAAATATATATATATATATATATATATATATATAGGCCTATATATACCACCGAATAGACTGTAGCTTAGTCTCAGTAGCTCACCACACAGAAGGGTTGGGTCCCACATGCGGCGCCCGCTTGGTGTCCTCTCCTGCATAGGAGTAGGTTATCTGCCCTTCAAAATCGCACCCTCCGGTTTCTCTCGGGGAACCGGTGGTTTGTCAGAAATAACGCGCTCCATCGGGGTCTCCGAGTTCCTGCCCTGGACGTTTTCGTTTGGTCCCTGGCGGCTAATCTGGCAAAGCCCGGCCGTGAATCCTCCTACCCGCATCTCCGTCAATTGGACAAAATAGACTATGCTGTGCCACCTCGACGCGTCAGGCACCCACGGGCGTTGCTAGACGATCTACCGTAATAATATTCTCAACCCCCCTACTAAGTTTTCTTGTACTGGCACCAGCCAGGCATATCCCTAAGGGTGTGGCTTGCCGACGCTGGAGTTGCAAAAAAAGCGTCTGCCATGACAAATAAAGACAGCGCAGTTGTCTTAAAAAACAGGCAGCACCTGCTTTGCCGTCTCAGCTGGGCTGAAACTCAGAGAATGGGAAACTGCGAGCTGTGTAAGTGCATGTTTGCTGGACTGAAACTCAGAACACGCCTAATTGCAGGAGTCATTCACCCCGACGTGGTAACCATCGTTACGGGCGGTCGAACCTATCGGCCATACCAGCGCTTCTTTAAACTCCAGCGGGCGATGCCTTAAGGGGTCACGGAGACGCGCCTCAGTTCTGGCAACTGGTTGGAGCAATACCCAGAATCACGTGATACACACTCATCGTGTATTCGTGGACCGTTCCTTAAGACCTTGTGCCGAGCGAACGATCGACCTGCACCGTATGAAACTGTCGTTCATCGGGATCCGGCCTGGACCGCAAGACGCTCCGTCGTGCATCTTCTCTCTGTCTCTGTCACAAGTTGGGTAAGCAGCTCAGTGACTTTGGTTATTCAGGCGATCACTGCTCTGAAGGCTCAACAAATACGCTGATTCGTCGTGCCAACGTTATCTGACATTCAGTACTGGGTTCGTAATAAAAACTTGATGATTAAATTTTATAAGACAATTGCAATGTCCACATTGATTTATGCGAGTAAGGCGTGGGTCATGACAAAAAAGGAACGCGGCAAGATTCAGAGTGCTGGTATGTTTCTTCGAAATACTTTAAATTATACATTGTAAGATGGAATAAGGAATGAGGATATCAGAGCAGAACTCGAAGAGACGGATAAAAATGAAATTATTTAGATTTATAGAAGATAATGGTTGGATCATCTGCAAAGGATTACAGAGGATCGATTGCCGAAAGCGGGACTGAACTATAAAACCATTGGTAGAAGAGACGTGGGTCGTCCGAGGATGAGATGGGTGCCAGAGCAGGTTTATGTAACTTAATCATTGAAGAGGAGGAGAAGAAGAAGAAGAAAAACTTGACGTAAAGACAAAGAGCCTAACACCAACTGGTTATCAAACTGCGTCGCTGGTGTAGACGGCAATGCAACTACAAGCGGCAACTTAGTAAAGCGAGGGCAATCGTGTTTCACAATAATTCAGTGAAAGTGACTAGCATTTGTTTCTAGCCTACTGGTCGTTCTTCTACCGAGTATTATTTAATGGAACAATAAATAACACGAATTGGGAAGAAAAGCACTTAGAATTATAAGGGTACTACATCGGCGAGTACAATACAAATAACAATAACAGTTCGCACAAAACACTGGTGCTTTTGGGCAGGAGCTTTCCACAAGAATATACCTCCCCCCCTCAACCACGCACAGTTATTATGACGTAGGGGTAGTGAAACAGAGGTAGAGGAAGCAGGGGGAGAGAGAACGTATAAAACGGCGAAGAGGGGCGACGGACAATACAGTAAGAGAAAATATAACACGAGTTTTAAATGAAAGCATAAACACTACAAGTACGGGCGGGCGCCATAGTGCTTTGAATAATATTTTATATTCAAAACTCAGCGCCCGCGCCCGCCTTTGTTCCTACAAAATTGCCAAAGTTTTTATCTCTCTCTCTCTCTCTCTCTCCGGCTTCCTTTATCTGGCGCGGTTCGTTAACTGGTTGTGTCCACAATGTCGGTTGGAGGGGGGGGGGACGAACCTCCACTTCCCTAACACAGTCTAATTAGAAAAGCTTTATTTAATTAATAAACTCTTAACACACTTTACTGGTGTAAATTGTGTCATTATTTATAAACGAGTCTGGATGCCTGTTATCGACGGAACAAATAGTATATTTACCACACCATTATTTTCAATATCAGTAAGTAAAATATGGAAATTCATTTGGGAAGCATTATTTCAAAAGATGGAATAACAATAAATGACATCAAAAATAGGATAAAACAGGGAAAAAATGCTATTCGTTTGCTAAACTTTGGTCGAACAAAATGAAACTTCAAGCTAAACTGACAATGTACACAACTGTTGTGGAGCCCATTTTAACTTATGGCTGCGAATGATGGCAACTTTCATATAAAGAGAAAAAAGGTTATAGGCTATATAGAAACTGTGGAAATGGACTTCTTAAGAAGAGCGTGTAATATTTCTAGAATTTAACATGTTAGAAACGAAGATATAAGAAGGAAAACAGGGCGCGTATTTACAACAGAAAGAATAGAATCCAGACAGTTGCTATGGTATAGTCACGCAATGAGGATGGAAGAGAAGCGATGGGCAAAGAAAGCATTGACTTACACACCACAAAACAGGAGAAGAAAAGGAAGACTGACAACACAATGGAGAATGGAGAACAGGAATTAGGAAAAGCTTGAGAGATCGAGCTATTGACGACGATGACTGGAAGGATAGGGACAAATGGTGATCGAAATGCGGGATGCGGCATAGACTGTAGGACCCCCGCTAAAAAAAAAAAGTTAAATGGCCTGGACTTCTTAATTACTTTAGTTAAGATACACATATTCGTTACACCTCCTATGCTTTGCCAGATTTATATTGCCGTAACGACTATTTAATTATGGCAGTTGCTTGGCAGAGTAGGAGAGAGTGTTGGAAATCATCGGGGGCAGGAAGACCAATTGGTTGGGACGTTGTATGCCAGTGGTGCCCATCCCCCTCAAAGGCCATGCTGAAATCCCCCCCCAAGTATTCCGAAATCCCCGCCTAAATTTGATCTCGTGGGTAGGGGGATCACAACACGGGGGTATGGAATAACCTCCAGTTAACGGTGGATCTTAGGGCTTTATCTAAAATTTTGATAAACTGAAGCCACTTAACCAATTATTGAAATCAGAAAATCAATGTTATTCTTTTGATCAGTATCAAAAGGTTTTATAGTATGCCTATCAATAACTAAATTATGACAAATGTAAAAGCCTGGTCAAACCTGGCCTAACATAATTAGTAGTAGGCCTACATAAGGCCTTATCAAGATAATCTAACTTGATTTTGTAATTGCATTATTTTGTGCACTGATTTGTTTGATTTGCGTAAGGTGGTAATTGAGCCTTGAAACATCTCTCCCAAAAAATTCCAGTGGTGCGACTGGCACCATTGCACCATGCTGTGGGTATCCCTGTATGCGGTAAACGTAAGTTAATGCGATTGTCGAAACACTGAAGAGGCTGGTAAATGGAAAGCGGAATAGAGGACGGAGGTGAGGTCAAATGATGAACGATCTATGAACGTCGTGTCAAGAAATGAAGCGACTATAGTCTGAGATAGTAAAGCGCGGAAGGAACATGCATATTAAGATCTGCCCTTGGGTAGAAATCACGCGATGTCTTGATGACAACAGACAAAGGAAAAAAAATAATTATTTAGTAATACAGTTGGTAAAGTAAGAAGATCGCAGTCAGTCACACAGGCTTTTGAAGATAACATGCATACAAACACACTCGCGCGCACGCGCACACACACATATTGTAATAGGGGGAATTTGAATATAAAATAATAATTTAACTCTTAGCGTATGGCAGCATGTTGCAATTAAAATTTGTCTAAGTAAAAACTGCAGGTTCGGACATAGTATATTAGACAATAAGCGGTACATGTTAAATTTGTTAGTTTAAGTTAATTTTTGACAGTAAAAAAAATAAATACTTAGTGTTGTGAAGTAGTGCGAAAATATTCGTAGGCATATGGCGAGTAGTCGCGTGCGGGTATGTAGGCTATACTATGTTACACATAAAATACAGATTATGAAATAATTATAAAATACAGATTAAATTAAATAACGTTTGGGAAAATAAAAATTCTGACATGAGACTTACACCAGAACATGCATAAACGAAAGACCTATCGACTGATAATATTTATTCATAAATTAAAGAACTAAATATATGAGTTTTTTTTAATAAAGAAAGTTTTATGACCGAATCTTAATTTCAATAATTATGATGGAGGCCGTGAAAGCCTTAGAAATAGGTTACGTCCTTTTACGCTAAGCCCTGCAGCGTACATACGTTTATGTCAATTTTCGTAACAAACTACGCTCACATAATTGCACAATACTTACAGAAGCCTACCGAACAACCCAGAACATTCTCCACTCTTCCCCCCCCCCCGTCCAGTGTGGCAGGTGTTGCCCAGACAAGGCTCCTCTCAAGTGGGTTCTAGTGTATTCAAGAACACTTGAGATACGCATTTAGCCAGCAGCGTGGAGTAAGGAGGGAACGCTGTACTGGACCTCTGCGCCGCCTACATGATGCCATAGCAGCCGGCTTGTCAGTTCAGTTACGTGAGCGATTTCCGTTAGCGCGGATCGAGTGTTTGTCGAAGTGAAGAAGTACTGTGTTAATAATTGTGTGGAACTCTAGTAATAGACATTGTTATTGCGTGTGGAAATATTGTACGAGTTGATTATAAACTGTTGTTTGTGATAACTGAAGCTGGTGATTGGTGACTTCATTGGTGTCTTGTATTTTGTTGCCACTGTACCATACGACGACACGCAGACCGTCGTAACAATATACTTTAATTAGTTTCAACGTGAGTAGAAACACATGCACACAATGGAAAAATAATAAAACTGCAGCAAACAGTCTGATAAAGAAAGCTGAAAAATGAACGTAAGTGGCAGGTTTCGCAACTACACTAGACGAGAGAATGCGCAGGCTTCAGTATTCATTTTTAATAATGAACATGGAGCGGCATAAATAAACAGAAACCAAGCAGAAGAGAAAGTGGAAAGGCTCCAACAGTGAACCGACACAGCACAATTCCATTACCACTGGTTTAGTTTAACATTTTCAACAATAATGTGGCCACATTTGTTTTACAAAAGTGTTTTATTTTTTTAATTTCAACAACTGTTTCGTTATACACCACACATTCGCTCCAAGCAAAAATAAATTTAATTCAAACTGTTTCAGTATGTTCAACCATACCAAAAACAAATAACAATGTCAATTAATTTAAGAAAAGTATCATAATCATCGTAAAGTATCATAAAGTACCGATGAACATCGGAGAAAAAATCGCAGTATCTGTGTATCGGAGAAGAAACAGCACATTCAATCTTAGAAAACAACGAACCTATAAAAAAAAATGCAACACCTAAAAATACTTAGGAATAAAGGTTAATGAAGAAGTTCGTTACGAAAAATAGACTACAGAACCGTTCAGAGTAACTGAGCGATTACGTCAAGGCTGTTGCATCTCCCCCCACGCTTTTCAAAACGTACGTTGCAAATGCTCTAACCCATTGGAAGAAAAATGCAAATGGATGGGTACTGAAATTGACGATGACACATGTTTGTACACCCTGCAGTTTACAGACGATCTAGTGATGTCTGCAAATGAAAAAAAGACCTAGAATAATATATGACACGCAAACTGAAGGAAGAGTGTGAAAAATGGGGATTACTGATGAACGTAGAAAAAACGCAGTATTTGTGTGTCGGAGAAGAAACAACAGATTTAATCTTAGAAAACAAAGAACGTATAAAAAAATGCAACAGCTATAAACACTTGGAGCTACATTAGAAAAACTTTAATGAAGAAGGCACAGATGATGTTGAAATAAAATCAAGAATAAATACAAAGCAAAACAAATAATTAGATCATTGAATGGGATTCTATGGAGCACAGAATTTGGAAAAGAAAGGAAGAAAAGAATATACGATAGTATAATTAAAAGCACGTTGGTGTACGGAGCCGAAACATGGAGAAAAAAAGGAACAGGTAAAAAGAAAGTTAGAAACTACAGAAATGGATGCTTTGAGACGGGCTGCTGGAACTGCAAGGCTAGAGCGAATACGAAATGGAACGATCAAAGAAGAAATGGGCGTACAAAAGACAATCATGGATTGCATTGAAAGAAAAACAACTAATCTGGTACGGGCACGTACAAAGAATGGGACAAAACCGATTACCAAAGAAAACAATGAGGTGGATACCTAGAGACCACAGAAAGAAAGGAAGACCAAAGAAAACATGGATAGAGGTCATAAGAAGATCAACGAGCGATAGAGGACTAAACGACGAAAACTGCAACGACAGACAATGAATGTTGGGCATCCAACGTCGTAGGACGTTTTGACCCCGAGTAAAAAAAAATCATAATCATCAATTTGGATCTGTTCACCTGAGCTGTACTCTCCGCGTTTGTCTATCACGGAACGTTCTTTTCAGTTGGTTATAACTTCTCCTAATCATCAAATCTGCCAACAAATCGTATCTTTTTCTTCCTCATCCCCTCCTACCTTCCGTCTTTCCTTCAGTTATTAACTGCTCGAACAGTTCCTTCACATTATGTGACCCATCCAGTTTTCTTTTTTATTTCTTATGGGTCTTATAATACATCATCATCGTCATCGTCATCATCATCACCATCATCTCACCACAGCACAAGCAAGGTGCTGCCTGTTCCGCCTTCAAAGACCCTCCAGCCACTTCTTCCTGGGTCTACCCACATACCTGAGTCCCATAGGGTTATATTTCCAGACTTGTTTGGACAGTCTTAAATTTAACATTCTTTCAAGTATTCTTCCCACCGTCGTTTACAATCTTTTAGCTTTCAATCAAGATAAAAACTTGTAATTCTTCTCTTATGGCCTCATTCTTCATACGCTCAAATTTAAAACACCTTTTAACTCTTCTTAAGATCCCTGTTCTCGTGCCTGTACTTTATTTTCTTGTTTCTTGGTTGTTGTCCGCAATTCACACCCATAGGACAGTACAGGGACCGCCATAACTTTGTGTAGAACTTTAATTTTGTATCTCGACGTTCCTTGTTTCTAAAAATACGGTTGATTGTCCCACAGATCGTCTGGAACTTACCTAACATAACGTCAATATCATATATATTATCATAGCCAATGTCATTTCTCAATGCTCATCTGTTCTACATTCTGATCATTGATTACTATTTTTGTCCTTATCTCGTATAATACCTTAATCTTAATTTATGTTCTTATGAAATTATTCGTTTGTTACCTATTCTTTCCAGCTAGAATCACATTTCAAGATAACATCAGCAGGAGATGTTGCTGGTTACCCACCAGCAAGCTAAGTAAAGAGCCCAAACTTGTAGCCCAGTTTTAACACGGCCATTTGGTTTTTATCTGTTTGGGATACGTCCCCCGATAACTTTTCATCTCGTCAACCGATTTTCGAAAAAATCTTGACATGCGTATCCATACATATACATATATCTACGAAACCCTGTTGTTTTTTAGACTGACCCCCCCAAAAAAACAGGGTGGCAAGGGGCAACAAAAAATGTGAGGGGGTCAACATTTTGGAAACATAGCAACGTGCCCATGTGGGGTACGAAATTAAAGAGAATTTTAACTACAACCTGAATACGGTGTTCAGTTTAGGAAATTTCAAAATTGCGGGGCATGAGGGTCCATAAAGTGTACCAAAAAGTTGAGAACGTTCGCAAAAGAATCCAAGCGGGATAGAATAATGCAGAAATGTGTAATTAATAAACATACTCTGAGGTAAAGTTAGAAGAAGTTATGAGTTATAAGATGCTCTGAACATAACTGATCAGAAACGGAGTATCAGTTTTTTAACATTGAAAATGTTTATAAGGACGTGTCGCACATTTGCGGCCGATCGCTGGTGCGTTATCGAAAATGGGAACCGGTGAGTTTCCATAGAAACTACTTCTTTGTTGTCAATAACGTAGTACACATATAAAACTTCGCTTATGAATGCGACTACATTTAACTTATAATCTGTACATTGGTAAATGAAGAATGAATTCATTGATTGGTGAATGAACATAAATATATATTGTAACGTATCAAAATAACGGTTACATAGAAATGATATAATACGTCAAATAAAAGTGTACCATAAGCATATTTCATCAAACATGGGAAGAAGGAACAGAAGTATAAAAATCAAATGTGTATCTATAAATGAATAATGTTAAAGCAACCCAACGAAGAAGAAAGAAGAACTATAAAAATATATCATCGAGTAGAAAGGAGGAAGAGAGAATACAATGGATCAATAATACGTTAGGAATATAGGCCCAATAGATCATAATAGTGAGGGGATATGCCAAGAATTATTATCATCATAATGAAGAGACAAACCAATAGATCATAATAGTGAGGGGATATGCCAAGAATTATTATCATGATAGTGAACAGACATATTAAATGTAATCATCGTAGTGAGAGGATAAACTAATTTATCACAGTAATGAGACATATATAAAATAATGATTATCATAATAAAGAGTGAAAATGTTAAAAATTATAACTATATTAAATGAACATGATATATAGCCAAATAAATGTGAATTGTGACAAACAGCGACGGATATAATATAATAATTGTATTAACAATATAACATGACTTATCACAAATAGTGGGGAACCAAAAAATGCCTTATAAGTGACAAACAATTAAAATGAAGAATAAGCAACTGAATAACCAGAAGAAGAAGAAGAAGAGGAAGAAGAAGAAATGTACCATGAAAAATGAAGATTATGTATAACTAGGACAAGACACCAGCATTCCCAAAGTATGGAAGGCACCACAACTAGTAAAGTAACCAAAATAAGAATAATGATTACCAGATTAATAGTGATAAACCTGTTCATCAAGGAAGGACATAGTGAAACCAATATTATAAAAACCAAGTGTTGAACCTTAGTTAGTGATCACAAACAATAATAGTGAATACTTTATATAAGTGCAACAATAAATAGTGTAATGACACTACCCCAAATAAGCAACACAAACAATATGAGTGAAGTGTTTATGACAAAGGGAAGTGAATAAAAGTTAATAAGTGAAATCAACGATTATCAAGTGAAATACACAAACAGTTAGTGTACCAATTGTAATCCAAGATTGTAAAACACAAACATACTTAGTAAGACCACCAATTTAATGGAACTGAAAAGAGAAATAATTGCTCAAAAAGACCAATGATACAAACTATATAATCCTTGATATGAAATGTGCCTGAATGTCATAGTAACACAGGACAAAATGTAGATAAATGTTATAACTAATATGTAGTAAACAAACCAATTTGTTGAAAAGAAACAAACCAATGTGTACAAGCCAAGATGCAACCCACCAAAATGTGTAACATAGTTAAGTAAAAAAAACCAAGTATTATTGTATAAACATATAGTGTAAAATGTGTACAAAATGTGTAAAACATAGTAATAAACAATAGTAGTAACATGCCATAATGACATGACAATATTTAAGCTGAATATTGAACAAAATAAGAAGCATATTGTTGCCAAATCAGTAACACATAACCTCATCTGAACAGGACCTACAACATAAAATCATACACAATAATTAAATAAAGTAATTACAAGTAATTGTTTGAAACAGAGACCAAATAAGAACAAATGTACAAGACAATGAATACCTTATGAACTGAAGAACACAACTATATAAGTCAGATTATTAATAATAACAATAAACAAATTAGACAAAATCCCAAGTGACTAAAGAGTTACTCAAAAAACCATAATAAAACTTGTAAAGAGAGAGTAAAGAAGTTTACCAGTAGCGAGAAGAATGTTCATTTTAACTATGAGAATACCTCACAATCATTGTATAAGTGATTTAATAACAATAATATGAAAAACCAATTAAGTGTACTCATAGGACTAGGTGTAAATAACCATCCTACTGTAACTCAAAGAGAGTTCAACTAACAAAAAGTTAGTAAGTACATTAAACAGACCATGTACAATGTCTGTGTACACGTTAATTGCTAATAATACATATAATATCTGATAATAATAACTAAATAAGAGTGACAGAATGGCGAAATGATAGCATAGTGTATTTTAAACAATGTTATATATTTAAATAAGACAACATTTGCTGGAGTAAAGTATCAGCAAATATATGTAAAAATGTTAAGTAACATTTAAATACCAAAGATATGTAATAGTATAAGAAATAATGGTAATATAAGCAAATACAAATGCTGGCACATATATGGCTTGCACGCCATGAATACATTTTGCTTAAACCACAAATATGTTAATATTCTATGTTAAATAATGAGAGATATGGACTCTAAACGTTTAATTATAAGTATTATGTTAATATAACACTAAAATATAGTGGTAAAAACTTATTTTTTATTAAGAGCCACTATATGTGTATTGTGTAAAGTAAAGTGAGTTGTTAATGGACGGATTTATTACTTGTTTGGACTTAAATTAAAGACCCAAGTATCCGCAAAACAATGCGACTATTCAATTGACGATCAGACGATTAATAAGAAACTTATGCATATTATAAGATTTTCTGTCATTCCCGAATCGGAATGAACGCGTCATAGCCGAGTCTCGAACCCAAAGGACAGACGCTAAAAATTAAATTTTTAAAGTAACCAAGGCGTTTGGGGTAGAGAGTACAGACTTCTACACCAATGGGATGAACGGATTTTACCAGACGCGAGGAGAAGCCTCGACGAGAAGAATTAATTGTCTTCAAGCCACCGATGCGAGCGGAGCCCGCGACAGTCATGAAGAAAATATTTTGAATTAGTGCGCGTTACACAGTAAACATTGTAACTAACCTCAACTGAAGAGTAACCCTTTTTTACGTGTGACAGTGCTACGAATAATAAAGTGAATTACTAAAACATTGCCAGTGTATAATAAAGGCAATGTTAAGTGAAATATGCAGGGAGTACTATCAATTAACGAATTTTAAAATAAAATGAAGTATAATTTTCGTCAGTTGACGAATATTATAGCGGACTACGTTAGTCAAGCACATACTATGCATGATTAACCTAGCGAACGATGGTGTATTATCAGGCACAATGAATAAAAGTTCTCGTTTAATTAATAATGTTATTTAAGTAAAATATTTTAATATTTGTGTAAGAAAAATAATAACTGGAGTCGAAGTAATGATAAATACAGCAAGCAACACTTGTAAAATATAGTCGCTTACTTGACTACAATCACAGTTGAATCTAATAAATAATAATTTTACATACGAGAACTATCACTGCCGTTAATTATCAATCTTATTATGATAAATAATGTTTTGAAAATAGTATTGAGATTTCAATAATATTAAATAACTTATTTTGTTAACTTACTCTCAGCTATAGGTAAAATTAACCTATAACCAACAAATATTTCCTTGCCAACAGAGAGTCACGTCATTCATTAATAATACTTTTTTGAATAGACTCAATAAGAAGCATTTTTCTATTTTTTATCAAATCCAGTTCATAATAATAATTAAACCAGTAATATTGTTTTACTGTGTAACGTTAACGAACACGTGTTACACAGACTTGGATAACTAACTGCAGCACACCTGCTGTACGATAATACGATCATTTTAATATCGTATTGAGGTTAACTATTTTTAATTTTTTATCTTTTGATCATTCTATATGAGTAAACATTATTTTTAATAAGCATCTTTGTATCTTGCATCATGTAAATTCAAAGGATTCATGAAATTTGGTAACAATAATAACCAAACTTAACATAACAAGAATTACCATAATATTGTATATTGTACCAGTGTTACCAGCCCTGAGCTGAAGAATTTTCAGAAAATAATTAACTGTGTTGTTTTTAAAAAATTTATTTATTGTTTTTAAAAAAGGATTTCATTCAATATAACTAATGTTAATAAACGCCTAGATGTCTTACCAGTGAACAAAGAGTATTTATTTCTTTTAAATAGGCACAAATAACTTGCATTTAAGAAGCAATTGTTTCTCAAGGTGGCAGCAACATTCCAGCGGCCAGTATTTGAATATTTAATCCAAGATTAAATATCATTATCATTTTATTTATTGTGTATATGTTAATGTCAAGGTGAAGTATTTTGTGTGTTATTCATGACTTTCCAGTGAGATAGAGCGACATATTAAGAAGATTGAAGACGTTCACGGACGGTAAGTGGGGAGGTAAAAAACATCAAGAGAACAGTTATTACAGTCCTTTTAAACATAAACATTACTATTTCAATTATTTATTAAACAACAAAAAACAACACCAATCATTGATATTTATATTACAACGTGAGGACTGAAGAGTAATACTATTAAATCAATTACAAATTAATTTAAAATAAAACACTACACTCACTCAACGTCGTTTAGTTACAACGTGACGAACCCAAAGTGAGGCTTGATACAAAAGAAAAACAATACTTCAACAATCTACTCAATCAAGCAATTTTATTACATTACAATGTGGCGCCCATCGCGGGGCTTGATCTAAGAGGAGAAAACACTCCCAAACACTAAATCTACATCAAACATTATTATTTTATTACAACGTGGCGCCCATCGCGGGGCTTGATTAAAAAGGAGAGAATAAACATTCCAAAATCACTCAATCTACATCAAAAACATTTTTATTTTATTACAATATATATATATATATATATATATAAATTTTTTTTAGATTTACTGAAGCATTTTCAATGCCCTTCTCTGTGCATTGCATTTGTGCAATGCCTGTAAATTTTTTTAAATCACTTTAGTTACTGTGTGAGTCTTACAATACAATCAACTATGTTGTGAATAAGTTGCATAAGTTTCAACCTTATGTGCGGCACCATTAGGAGAAATTAGCAAGTAAAGAACCACGCCTAAAATTCTACAAGTTGATGGCGTTTCCCACACTTCTTTATGGGTCTGAGAATTGGATTTTAACGAAAGGCCAGACCAGTCGCATCCAAGCGGCTGTAACGAGATTTCTCAGGTACGTGCGTGGCAGGCTATACCCTCCATGATGATAGAAGAAACACAGACATACGGCAGGAACTGAATATTATGAGTATACTCGACAGGATTGCCAGTATCGGCTGAACTGGTGGCAACATCTTTACCGAATGGATGACTGCTGCATCCCCAAACAACTATGGAATTGTATAAGCCGAGGGGACGGAGGGGTGTGGGGTGTCCGAGGAAGCGCTGGATTGACAAGCTCTAATTTTTGCTGCCTGTTTCAGACCGGAACAAATCATCCTTGGTTTAATCATTGAAGATGATGATGATGATGATGATGATGATGATGATGATGATGATGATGATGATGATGATGATGATGATGATGTTGATGATGACTTTAGTTACTGTAATACAGCTCAGGGAGGCTACTAGTACTGAACAGATATTAATGTTTGTGCCATTAGTCTACATGTTAGGCCTACAACTGTGGGTGTTTACATTTCTACACACCAGTGAGAAACTTTACAAAAGAGATGCGAATTAAGTACCCGTACGGTACTCAACACACACAGTTTTAATTAAGGTAACACAACCAGCCGGTCTGAACAATCGATTTTGTCCGATAAATTCGCTCTGCGAGGAGAGCGCATTAAATGCGGTGGAATCGCGTTGTTGCCTTCTTGTAAGTAACAAGATTTCGTGATTAATGGTTGTCTGGTGTTGTAGTAAAAATGCGCGGCCTTATCCCTGCAAAAGTCTCTCTCTCTCTCTCTCCAGACCTGTCGATAACTCTTCACTGTTTCGACGATGCTCACGTTAAACTTGCTTCAGTCAGTACACTGTCATTTCTCACTTACATAGTTTATACGCTCGCCTCATACTCTTTTATATTTTTCCTCCGCTACACTTCATAAATTCTACTATACTTTATTAAAACCAAAGTCACTTTTACGCCTTAATCTATTAATGGCTTCGCATTGCGGAAAAACTATAAACAACAAGAAAACAATCGGATTACTAAATGTTTTGATTTTAAAACATTCATCATCGACTAAATGTACAAATGGCTATTTTCATTGAGTCGTTCACTCAGCAGTACCATATTGTCAGCTCGACCACGTCCAGAATAATACGACGAAACATTATCTTAGTTTTTCCACTAAATGTGTGTAATTCATCCAAGGATAGCTTCGAAAAAACAAAGAATCTTTGGCAACCAAAACTTCACCACAAAATTGAAAGCAGATGAAGACTTCAACAGACTTCAGCGCTATGATGTACTGGCACTCCCTACAAGATTTCATAATTAAGCGAACTGTTCAATAATACTATATGAGTTATGCCACTGGGCACAACTCATTCATGTGAATTTTCTGTGAACTTTTACATTTATTGCAACTTTTGTTTGCAGATTATGTAATGTACTTAAAAAAAAAAATAAAAAATTGAAAGCAGACGTCACACCGAAATATGGAGACCGGAAATCATTTCTTTTCGTATGGTTTCTACAAGAATTAAATGCTATTCTAATTCAGGTTATAAAAAAAAATAGACTCATAAATTTTGCTAACAAAATTTAGCCGCATCCATGGAACAATTAATAGCCACCTGAAATATAAAACACGGAAGAATACACGAATAAAATTTTATAAAACTGTGGCTGTCCGCACATTCGTGTATGCTAGTGAGACGTGGACTCTTGGTATAAGGGACGTGCAAAGAATTCAGTCAGCTGAAGTGAAATTTCTAAGAGGGACGCAAGGTTGTTCTCTCTTGGATCGGAGAAGGAACGAGGATATTAGACACGATTTAAACATTGAATCATTGCACCAGAAGATTGAAGACCACAGAAGGAGATGGTGTGAACTCGTGAATCGCATGCCTAATATCCGTCTACCTGTGGCTGCCTTGGGTTATCATCCTACCGGGAAGAGAGATGTCGGTAGGCCGAGGAGGACATGGGCTCTAAGGCCTAGTCTTTGGAGTGGTGATGATGATGATGATGAAAAAAATAGATTTCAAAGTAAGTAAACTGTTCAAGCAAATATCATCATCGCACAGCAAGGACAAGCGTTTCAGTCCGTTTCGTGTTCAGTCCTCCTACCATCTTCATGTGGGCCTGCTTTGTTTTATCTCTCGGTATCTATAATTTATCACTTGATCTAATTACGTCACTGATTCATCACTAAAAAATTGATTTAATATAATTATATATTGTCACGCCATTAGAGAACTTTCTACATGTTCTCAGCTATCCCAGCAGAGCCCAGCTGTAATGTTTGTCTGCGTACGTATTGCTGGTACTTTGATAAAAAAGACAATTATGTGACACTTAACATGCGTCAACAATCGAGGCTGTTGCAGACTTCACCGGTCACGGACTGTGTTCAAGGCCGCAATCAATTACGCTCTAGTGTTTTCGAGTAGTGTTGACGCGTATTATGGATTATTCTGGAACACTTGTGCTTTCTATTTACTCATCGACAGCTGCCGTTTAGAAGTCAGTTTAAGTGGCGATTTATTCATGTGAGGTTCGAAGTATTGTGGCTAAGTGTTATTGTGTTATAATTGTGCGTGACTCTATTAGTTTACATTATTATTGCGTGTGGACAAATTTTGCTCGGATTATTGAACAAGTTGTTTATAAACTGTATTTTGTTTCCACTGTACCATACGACGATTAGGGAGACCGTCGTAAGAATACTGAATCAATTTTTTCTCCACGATATTCTAATATTTAATCGTAAAATCGTCGAAATATTTTTTAAAGGAAAGTTCTGTTGAAATAATAGGCGACAATACGGATTTCACGGGTGGAAGGATTATAA